>JAGFNQ010003956.1:361772-401855 GCA_024364735.1 Boesenbergia rotunda | reverse complement strand
TAACAATTACAATACGTGTCCGCGTCGGCATGCACCCGTCCCAACACAATCTGCCTTGACTTAATTGAGGACCTCCTAGTGCGGCTTGCATATAGTGCAGCTGTGCAGGAGCATTTTGATACTGTATCTGCTGCTGAGAAGGTGCCGGGGCCTTGGCAGGACAGGTGAAGGCCTTGTGACCCTCTTGTCCGCATGTGAATCACTTGTTTGTACCCTTGCGGCATTTTCCAGGATGCGTGTTTCCACATTTTGCGCACGGGGTGTACTTGGGCTTCTTATTTGCTGAGCCGCCTTTAGAATTGTTCCACTTTTTCTTATCATTGCGGTCCCCCTTCCAGCTAGTACCGCATGCTAAGGCTTCTGACCTACAGAGGGGGCTTGGCTCTTGCTTTCAGTTGGCGTCTTCCTTTGCTGATTTATGTTGTTCAGATAGTGCTCGGTGATCAAAGCACTGCTGAACAGCTCCTCAGCAGTCTGCGGTCTGTTAACTCCGCCGGCCACGTTCAGAGCTATCTCCGATCGTAACATCTTCAGCATAAGGCGGACCTTTTCTTTCTCCGTGCTGACCAACTCAGGACATAGGCGAGCCAGTCGGTTGAATCTCTTGACGGCTTCGCTGACGGATAGGTCGCCTTGTCGGAATTCTGTGAATTCATTATAATGCTTGTTGGTGACCCACATGTGGAAGAACTCCTCGAAGAATTCCGTCTCAAAGTCTGTCCACTTCATCAGGTTCACGGGTCTCTTAGCCTTGACCCTCTCCCACCACATTCTGGCATCGCCAGAGAGGCAGAATGACGCACATTTTATCTTCTCATGCTCCCGCCAATCCAGCAGCTCCATAGTACTCTCCACGGTCTTAAACCAGGCCTGTGCATCCCATGGCTCGCAAGCACCCGAGAAGGACTCCGGCTTCAGCCTCTGCCACTTGATTAAATAGGCTTCCAGTCGCATTCCGGTGACAGGGCTTGTCGGGGGTGCTACAGGTATCACAGTCTGGTTTGGTGGTGGAGTGGTAGCATTTCCCTGTTGAGTCATCAAGGTGTTGATGGTCTGATGTTGTTCGGCGATCTGACACTGGAGTTCTGCGACTATGTGCGTCAGGTCAGGTTGGGGTGCAGTTTCGTTTGTTCTGGTACTTCTTCTAGCCATGCTATATTCACGAAATAACACATAGGCTAGTATAAGGTTACTGTCATTTCTATTCATATACATGCATCATAAATCATTTCATCATAAGGCATGACAAGGTATCTTCCTAGTTTCATCCAAGGTAAAATCATGCTTCCATTATATATATCATGGATCATACTTGTATAATTGAACTATCAATATAAACATAAAATAAGGCAAGTATAGACTCTTTTACTTGGAAGCGGCAAGAGGCAGGCTTGATGTGTGTGTAGTGAGATGACAAACTACTCTGATACCAAGCTGTAACGCCCGCCCCTTACCGTTTAGGCGACGCATTACCTTTTCCTACTTAACTTACGAATATTATTGCATATGAATCTAAAGTATTGCAGCGAAAATAACACATAACTATAAAGTAATGCAACAAGAAGGGGCTATAAAGATCATATAGTATCTAGTAGCATCCATGCCTTAAATAAACTCCAAGTATCAAGTATAAGGTAGTAAAACATGTTTTCTTATAAAGATAAGTGCTAAGTCTATAATGGCACTAAAATGGATCGATCAGCCATGTCACCACTACACATACGAGCCCTTCCTGCAGCTTCCCTTCCTTTAGTAATTTCTATGTTGATCTGCAACATAAGCAATCAACTATAAGTACGAAACATAGTAAGCTCTTTCCTACTCACTAAATCCACATGTCACGTATATTTGAAAGACATATAACATCTCATGTATAGCATAAAACTCATAAGGCATATAAGGTACATGAATGCATACAAACATAAAACATATGCATTGCAAAAATATTTAGGATGCTCTTTAGAAAACATAATAAGTAATACTTTAACATAAGCATACATCATCTTTATTGGGGTCCCCGGCTTGTACCCATTCTTTCTTTGCACGCATCCCTAAATAGATGCGAGGTAGCTAGTCTCGACCTACTAGGGTTACTAGGCCTACTCTCTTTCAACCTAGGGACAGCTTCGGTAGTCCAGAACCGTGGATCTTTTTCAAGATCCGGTACAAGCCATACTTTAAAGTAAAATACATACATGCATTCTTTCCTTTTTCTTTCTTTCATAATGAATGTACTATAGACATTCAATCATTCATGAGTATAGGCACACTTTCATGGCACAATCATTCACATAAATAGCATGACAATGTAGGACCTTTCTTTAAACACATGCAAGTGAAGCAAACATCATGCTAGTCTTATCAACACATCATTCATGTAACATATTTGTCTTAATCAAGGCAACACATTGGTTTTAGCTTTCTTTTCCTATCTTAATACATGCTAGCCGAAACGTCATAGGTAGGGTTTCATAGCATAAAATTCATATAACATTGAAATAAGTGCACACTCCACACAAGAGATCATTTACAAGTACAAGGGTAGTCTAAACTTCACTAAACATTAGTTTAGGCACATGATTGTAGTTTGGACCTATTTTAGCCCTCATTCTAGTTGCTGGCCGAAACTCACAGCTAGGGTATTATAGCATAAAAATTCATGTAACATGGGAACAAATGCATAAGAGATCATTTACAAGTACAAGGGTAGTCTAGACTTCACTAAACATTAGTTTAGGTACATGATTTGTAGTTTGGACCTATTTTAGCCCTCAATCTAGTTGCTGGCCGAAATTACAGGGTTAATAAGGCATAGATTCCACAACTTTCTTGACCTAAAACATTACATAAGCAAGGGAAATTCATATAAGATCAAGCCCTAGTCCATACACATGCATCTACCCATCTCCACCACTTGGCCGAGAGGTTCTAGGTCTTTACATCATGAAAGGCACTCAAACATCATGTATCATCATTCATCTCTATAAGAAGGTAGCAATAAGCATGTAGAATCATCATCTAAACTTAAACATAACAAAAGAGGAGAAAACCTCCCTTGACCGAAACACACAACATGGCCTTTCTTCCATTCTTTCCACACAACATCACAAGCAAACATAAGGGATCATAAATACACATTCAAGGCTATTATGTTGCAGGTGAGGGAGTCTTACCTCTTGCGCTAACAATTAAAAAGGTATTCTAGACTTTGGAGAAGAAAGGGGGTTCTTAGGCTTTGTACTCTTCTTGTTCTTCTCCTTTTCTTCTTCCGGTTTCTCAAGGGTTGTGAGGCTCGGTTTTGGGGCAGCAAGGAGACCCTAGGTCTCAGTGAGGGAGAGGAGGAAGAGGGAAGGCTTGGTGAGAAGAGAGTGGAGGGCTTGTGCTATGCCGAAAATGCCTTGGGCATTTTTTTCCCCATGCTCTTTTATAGGGAGTGAAAAGGCAAGCACCCTTTCAATGGTGCCTCTTCATTTTCATGTGTCTCTTCACTTATTTTCTACTCATCTACAATTTCCCATCTCCTCCTAATAGCACTCCCTTGCTAGGTGAATTGGTTACATGAACATTCTTAAGGCTTTGCTTTTCTTTGAGGTCCAAGGTTCAATCCTTGGCACCTCCTCTTCTTTTTGCTTTCTCTTCCTTTTTTTTTTCAAGCCCGCATAACCAAAGCCCATCTAGAGAATGCTACTTATTTAATTCATACACATGCATATGCATATCATTATTCATTCATACATGTGCAGGATATTAAGCATAACATTAAATATAATACATAAGCATAATTATCACACATCCACTACGTGTCAAGATAATGCCTAACATTTCTTTATTCACAACTTTTCCCACTAAATTCATAATATTATTCTTGGCCACATGTTCCATTATTACAATGCTAGAGAGGGAAATTTGGGGCGTTACAATCCACCCTCCCTTCTGAAAAGTTCATCCTCGAACTTAAAATAACTCGGGATATTTTCGTTTCATATCATCCTCACGTTCCCAGGTAACTTCTTCAGATTGCTGACATTGCCACAAGACTTTGACTAAGGGCACTTCCTTGTTCCTTAGTCTCTTGACGTCTCGATCCAGGATCCGTATGGGTTTGCTTTCACAACTCAGGTCCTCCTGGATCCGTACGACGTGCGGCTCAATCACTCTGTCCGTACTGGGAATGCACTTCTTGAGCATCGACACGTGGAACACGTTGTGGATAGCAGACATCTCCTGAGGTAGCTCGAGCTCGTAAGCCACTTTGCCCACTCTGTTCAGGATCTTGTACGGTCCCACATATCGCGGACTAAGCTTTCCTTTCTTTCCGAATCGCATTACTCCTTTCGTAGGAACTACTCGGAGGAATACCAAATCTCCGACGTCGAACTCCAAGGGTCTACGTCTCTGATCCGCATAGCTCTTCTGCCGGCTCTGAGCAGTCTCTATTCTTTGGCGGATACTCTGTATAGCTCGGGTGGTGTCGTCGATGAAATCCGTTTGAAGTCCCATCTCCTTCTTTTCGCCACCCTCGTACCAACAGATTGGAGACCTACATCTCCTTCCATATAATGCTTCATAAGGTGTCATTCCGATAGTAGCTTGGTAGCTATTATTGTAAGCGAACTCCGCTAGACATAAGTATCGGCACCAGCTCCCTTTGAAATCCAGGGCACAAGCTCGTAGCATGTCTTCCAGTACTTGGTTCACTCTTTCCGTTTGCCCATCAGTCTGAGGATGAAAGGCGGTACTGAAACGCAGCTTCGTGCCGAGAGCTTTATGAACACATTCCCAAAATTGTGATGTGAAGCGACCATCCCTATCTGAAATGATGGTCTTGGGAATGCCATGCAGTCTGATGATTTCCTTAGCATACAATTGGGCTAGTTGCTCAATCGAATATGTCATCTTGATTGCTAGGAAATGGGCTGACTTCGTCAATCTGTCGACGATAACCCATATAGCGTCGTATCCATTCGTAGTCCTGGGAAGACCTGAGATGAAATCCATAGAAATGTCTTCCCACTTCCATTCTGGAATTCGGATTGGTTGCAGAACTCCTCCGGGCCTCTGGTGTTCTGCTTTGACTTGCTGGCAGGTCAGGCAGGTACTGACGTGCTGAGCTACATCCCTCTTCATACCGGACCACCAAAACCTCATCTTCAGATCTTGGTACATCTTGGTGGATCCCGGATGCATAGAATAGGGGGTTCCGTGAGCCTCTTCCAAAATCTTCTTTTGCAGTTCCGGATCATTAGGGATACAGAGTCGATCCCTAAGGTATAATACCCCATTATCAGCGATACGAAAACCCTCGCCCTTGCCTTCAAGAATTTCCTGCTTAATCTTCTAAATACTTGGATCAACATTTTATTTTTCCAATATGTCATCAAATAGTGCCGGCATAATTGCCAGGGCCGAAAGTCATCTAGAAATGACCTCGATCCCGTAGCTCATAATTTCCTTTTCTAGCGGTCGGGACAGTACTGATAAGGACATTAAGGTGGCAGTGGACTTCCTGTTGAGTGCATCAGCCGCCTTGTTTGCTTTGCCCGGGTGATAGAAGATCTCGCAATCATAGTCCTTTACGAGTTCCAGCCATCGGCGTTGTCGCATATTGAGGTCCTTCTGAGTGAAGAAATATCGCAGACTCTGGTGGTCTGTATAAATCTTGCACTGTGCTCCATATAGATAGTGTCTCCATATTTTCGGAGCAAAGACCATGACTGCGAATTCTAAATCGTGAGTGGGATAGTTCTTTTCGTGTTCCTTCAATTGCCTAGATGCATAGGCAATGACTTTACCACTCTGCATCAGTACAGCTCCGAGTCCCAATTTGGAGGCATCGCTGTACATATCGAATCCCTTGTCATTTTCCGAAAGAGTCAGGATCAGAGCACTTGTAAGTCTTCTTTTCAGCACCAAGAAACTCTTCTCGCACTCGTCTGTCCATATATATTTCTTGTTCTTCTTGGTGAGAACCGTCATCGGTGCTGCGATTCTGGAGAAGTCTTCTACGAATTTCCGGTAATATCCCGCTAATCCGAGAAAACTCCTGACCTCACTAGCATTCTTGGGCCTGCTCCAGTTACTCACGCCTCAATCTTCCTTGGGTCAACCATGACTCCATCCTTGGAAATAATATGACCGAGAAAGGACACTTGGTCCAGCCAGAATTCGCATTTGGAGAACTTGGCATATAATTTCTTTTCCCGAAGAATCTGTAGTACCATCTTCAGGTGTTTGGCATGCTCTTCTTGATTTCTCGAGTAGATAAGGATATCGTCAATGAAGACGATCATGATCACAAACTTGTCGAGGAAAGTCGAGAATACCCGATTCATCAGGTCCATAAACATTGCGGGAGCATTGGTCACTCCGAAGGGCATAACGACGAACTCATAATGTCCATATCTGGTCCGGAAAGCCGTCTTCGGGATATCGTTGGCTTTATTTCACATGATGGTAGCCAGACCTGAGATCAATCTTTGAAAAGACGGTGACTCCTCTTAGTTGATCGAACATACATCTATCCTTGGGAGGGGATACTGTTCTTGATTGTCACATTATTTAGCGCTCTGTAGTCTATACACAGGCGCATAGTGTCGTCCTTCTTCTTGACAAATAATACCGGAGCTCCCCAGGAGAGTGACTAGGGCAAATAAGTCCCTTGTCGAGTAGCTCTGTAGTTGTCCTTGCAGTTCTTTCAATTCAGCTGGCGCCATACGGTAGGGTGCCTTGGAGATCGATTTGTCCTAGGAACCAGTTGATCTCAAATTTAACCTCTCTGTCAGGGGCTAACCCCGGGAACTATCTGGAATACTTCTGGATAATGGCATACTACTCAGACATCTTCTAGCTTCTGGTCCGTTGCTTGACCCGTACTGACCACATGTTCTAGAAAACCAGTGTATCCCTTGTCCAACATCATCTGCGCCTTGAGAGCCAATAAGAATTTCCCGGTTCTTTTCCTTGGCTCTCCAATAAATTTGAACATGGGTTCTGCCTCGGGATGGAAGATCACTTTGGGTCTACGACACTCGATGGAAGCACCGTATTTGCTTAGAAAATTCATACCCAGTATGACATCGAAGTCTTGCATGTTGAGTACTATCAAGTGACAATAGAGTTCCCTTTCTACGATGCTGATTGGTACGGCACGCAACTGGTGGGTGGATGCCATTGTTTCTTTCGAAGGCAGGGTTGTTAAAAACTTGTTGTCTAGAACTTGTAAGGGTATGTCTATCTTCTTAGCATGTATCATGGAAATATAGGAATGCGTTGCCCCAGTATCAAATAAAGTAGTAGTATGCTGACTGTAAATAATTATGTGACCCGTGACAATGGTGGAAGCATTTGCCGCATCTTCCTTTGTAAGAGAGAATACCCTGGCATTCGTAGTAACAGGCGGGGCCTCCAATCTGTTAGTGATATGAGAGAAGTGTCCTAAGGCAATCGCCTTATGATTGTAATCATTTATTTTGATAAATGAATATTCACTATTTGAGTATACATGTTTGTGTATTTGATTGAGATCTTAAACTCATTTACTGAATGTCCATAATACAATTCACAGCATTAGAGAATTTGTGATAAATTCACAACTAGTGATTATCTCTACATGTGTAATTGTGAAGTATTGAAATTGTCCCTAGTCGATGAATTGATAAATACAGACACTATCAATTCTGTTGAGACTAGCATGGGCTATTCTCTAATCAGCTGATTCTCACTGGCTGGTGACATTGAGATGTCCAGAGATAAACATGAATGCTAGTTAAGGGAACTAGTTCATTGGAGTGACTGGCTGTAAATCTTCATATGGTAGTCTATATATAGATATATCAGTGAAGTTCTTACTGCAGCTTAAGTGCGATGTTCCTTTGACTCGCGGTGTTCAAGTCATCTTGGTCATGGAGACTTATACTTTGACATCTTAAGCAAGCATCTCCAAGGAGGTGTGGACCCA
The DNA here is from genome assembly GCA_024364735.1 of Boesenbergia rotunda. Lineage (NCBI taxonomy): Eukaryota > Viridiplantae > Streptophyta > Magnoliopsida > Zingiberales > Zingiberaceae > Boesenbergia > Boesenbergia rotunda. Next base: position 393,898 of record JAGFNQ010003956.1, on the reverse strand, counting down.
GGATGATTGGGTATAAGCCGAAGTGCCCGAAGATGTTTGAACAACCTACAAAGGATTCACCACTCCTTGCGAGGATATGTATACCCGAGGCCTATTGTCGGATTGTTACTCGAAGCCTCTGGCCAGAGCATAACATGTTCAGAGTATGAATCTCTTAAATACATGAGAGTAATTAGAATCCATAGGACGAGGAAACGTTACTTGGGTAGGTGTGACGTAGTCAGCCTAGTGGGGACTGACACACATAGACCATGTCCTGAACCAAGTGGGTATAAGATGGTGAAGGGAATGGGGCAAGATTCATTATAGCTGCTGAAGGGTTTCAGAATCATTTCTGAGGTCAACCGTTGATCTTTCAATTAATTGGGGATCATGATGTACTACTAGGTGCCACTCATGATCGTTCTATAATTAATTAGTTAATTATGGACGACCAACATAAATTGAAAGGCAATTTGGTCACACGCATAATGAGTAATTCGAAGGATTTAAAACGAGTTAAGAATTGGATTCTCCAATCGAGATAGACTATTTTTGGTAAGTTCATACAATAGTCAAAACTGAATTTATTTCAGACGCATCGGAAACATAGAATTGCTAAGACTTTTAAAAACTTAATGGAAGAATTAAATAAGTTTAATTTATTAAGGGATTTGATCCAATTGGGGTTAGATGGGCCGGCCAAGAAGGGGGCCTCCTCTTCTTGTCATGGCCGGCCACCACCATAAGAGGATAAGACTATTTTGGTTTGTTTTATAAAATAGACCAATGGTTGGATTATTTTATAAAAGGTTATATAAATTTTATATATATAAATTTTTATAATGAACCAATGGTTGGTTTGTTTTATAAATTTTTATATAATGAACCAATGGTTGGTTTGTTTTATAAATTTTATATAATCATGCCAAAAGAAAGAGAGCCTTGATTATGGTTGATTGAGAAATTATTCCATAATCAAGAAGAAGAAGCTTGATCATGAGAGCCTTGATTATGGATTGATTGAGAAATTATTTCATAATCAAGGAGAGGTTTGCTTGGGTATTAAGAAACCTCTCCCTATATAAAGGACGACCCAAGGGGTGCCATGGAAGAGGATCCATCCATGAATTGCTTGGGCTCTCTCCTCTTCATCTCTCCCTCTCTCTTGGCCGGCCATAGGCCTTCCTTCTTTCTTCTTGCCGTGAGCACAAGGAGAAGCATCAAGGCGACGAAGTTCTTCCTTGCGATGATCTTCCTCTTCGGATAACCTTGATGGTGAGTCTTTCGATTTGATTAGTCTCTCGGTTTTCGTCGTGTTCACGGAGAATCTAGTAGTTCTCGTGATCATGAAACTCGTGGCTTAGCGAAGTCATCCCGACGATACTTGGCGTGGATACAATAGAGGCGGAGCTTTCACGGGACGCTAATGACTGGATCTCGTCCCTTCTTCCAAGTTACGCAAGGTAATTCGTAGAGTAATTTCCTTTTCTGCAAAAATTTTATATTATGATTATGTGAACACATTGCATGCTAAGGATATGTGTTAGAATAATTTAGGAAATTATTCATATTTTTGTTTCCGCTGCATGTAATTATGTAACAATTACAATACGTGTCCGCGTCGGCATGCACCCGGTCCCAACAGTGGTATCAGAGCCGGTTAGTGTTCGACATAATCATATAATTTTTTTGTGGAAAACTTTGTCATGATCTCAATTTTGGAAATTTTTTCAATTATGGTAAATTTTAGATTTTGGAATTTCAAAGTTTGGAAATCCTCATGAAATTTCGCAAACTTTTGAAATATCTCTATTTCTGAAATTTTATGATAATTGTGAAAACTTTTCATTTTTGGAAACTTTCCAATTTTGGAAATTTTCTAATTTTGGAAATTTTCCTATTTTGAAAATACGTAAGTTTACTTTGTACCAGAAACTTACAATAATTCTGAAAACCTTTTAATTTTGGAAACTTTCCATTTATGGAAAGCTTGTAATTTTGGGTACTTTCTTTTCATGAAAGTCCAGACATTTTATGGAAACATTAATTGACAATTAAATTTAAATTAGTTTTTAAATTATTAACAAAATTTTTTACTTTGGGGAGTGCCTCGGGGAGCCACCCAAATTAAAGTTAGTTGTTATAATTTAATTTCCTATTTTGAATATGAATTGTTAAAATTGATTTGGATAGGTCTCGGGGAGCCATCCAAATTATATTATTAACAAGTTCTTTAATTGTCAAGTTTAATTTGGTTATGCCTCGGGGAGTAGGCCAAATTAGATTTACAACAAATTTCTTTTCTTTGGGGAGTGCCACTTCCCACCCAAAGTCAATAATTTGTTGTAATTAATTATCCATAAATAAAATATGTGATCAAATCTTGGAAATTTTTGAGGTGATTCTCAAACGATAATTTTCTTATTTGATTTATGAGGTGATGCTCTTACATATTGTTGTCTCCAAAATTAATTAGGAAAAAATTATTTCCTAAAGAGTTTATTTCCTTAAATAAGATTTTCATGAAAATAATATGTGGTTGAATTAAGGGAATCTGTCTCTTAATTTAATAAGATTTGATTTAGAGAAATCAAAGTCTTAAACATATTATTTCCGAAATTGATTATGACAATTTAGGAAATTGTTTCCCAAAACAATTCCTTAATAAAGTGTGAAATTAGAATTAGGAAATCCGGTTCCTAATTCAATTAATGAGACTTGATAAATTAAGTCACATACATACTTTATTAAGGAAATCGTTAGAACATGACATAATTATATGTCATGAATGTGCTTAAAAGGAAAAGGATGAGACCCAAAACCCCTTACAAAATATTAAGGCCAACACCTTCCATTAATATGGTTAGAACCGGAGTTTTGTTTCTCGTTTGGGTTGATGGACACATCCATGCCCGGCTTGAACCTCAACATGTTCAAACCATGGAATTAGTTTATGATTAATATAGTTGGAGTCAGAGGTCAATCCTTAGTTTTGGTTGTTGGACACATCCAAGCCTGACTAAACGGTTGAATGAGCTCCAACCATATTAAAACTATTTCTTGATTAATGGGTCAGCCTTAAGCTTGGAGCATCGATTTGTTGTGCCACAGCCAAGGTCGATGTAAAGAGAGGTGCAGTTGGGTGCTATGTATATTGTTGCATACTTGTTAATGAGTTAACAACCCAATGATTTATGCAAACATTCAATTAGTTGATAGCATAATGTGATAGTTACATATGTATAATATGTAATCGGTATAATTACCTACCTTCATAGCTAAGAATAACTTGATGGACTCTAGCCATGGTTGTTCTTATCTATGGTTGGATATCAACCTATTTGGAGATGTTCCTACGATCTCCCGAATTGATAAAAAGGGTTATTTAATTCGAAAAATAAATAGGATTTAATTATGTATATTGATGCATTCTTTATCATTCTCTCACATAACTCAATTTGTATTTCTAGGATAATCACTGATCATGTCTTCTCTGAATTTGCGTTCCATTTTGGACACCAATAAGCTGACTGGGCCAAACTTCATGGACTGGCTTCGAAACCTGAGGATAGTCCTCAAGGCAGAAAAGCTTGCTTATGTCCTTGAAGAACAACTTCCAACCATCCTCCAGAAGATGCAACTCCAGACCAGTTAGTGGCCTATCAGAAACATGTGGTCGATTCTGAACTTGCAGTTGCATCATGCTGGCCCTATGGTACCTGAGCTACAAAAGCAGCATGAGCATGGATGCTCATACCATCATCTTCCATCTTCATGAGCTGTTTGACGAGCAGGCGAGATCCGAAAGGTTGAGGTCTCCAGACTCCTCTTCACCTCTAAGATGCAGGAAGGCACTTCTGTCTCACAGTTTGTGTTGAAGATGTTGGGGTACATTGAGCGACTAGGACACTCGGATTTGCAATGGATCACGAACTAAGTATTGACTTAATTCTGCATTGTTTGCCCAAGAGTTACTCACAATTTGTGATGAACTATCGGATGAACAAACTGGAGACTACCATTCCTGAGTTGCTCAACCTGCTGAAGACTGTAGAGCCTTCTGTAAAGCAGGATCAGAAGACGGTACTGTTAGTTGGTTCCTCAAAGAAAGGCTCTAAGAGGAAGCCCAAAGAACAAAATAAGGGAAGAAGAAAAAGGCCAAAAAGACTGAAAAGACACTTGCCATCACTGTGGCAAGGAGAGCCACTAGCAAAGAAACTGCAAGGTTTATCTTAGTCCCTGGAGAAGAAGGCATCTGATGCCCCATCCTCTTCAGGTATCTTCGTTATTGAATGTCACTCTATTTCCTTGGACACCTGGGTACTTGATACTGGGTGTAGCTCACATATATGTAATGACATACAGGGGCTAAGGAATAGAAGAAGACTCGTCAAGAGAGAAGCGAATTTGCGAGTTGGAAATGGAGCAAAGATTGCTGCTGTTGCCATCAGAACATATTTTCTAAAGCTCCCTACTAGACTTGTCTTAGAATTGGATAATTGTTATTTTGTTCCTTCGTTAATAAAGAGCATTGTATCTATTTCATGCTTGAATGAAAAGGGTTATCATTTAACTTTTAGTAACAATTGTTGTTACATAACATTAAATGGTGTTCTTTATGGGAATGGAACTTTATACAATGGTATCTACACGTTAGATTTATCTGGTGACGTTTTCAATATCGATGTTAGCAACAAATGTGCTCGAATAGATTATCAAATAGACTCCTATACGTGGCATTGTCGTCTTGGCCATGTAAGTAAGAAACACATGACTAAATTACACCGATGTGGAATCTAGAATCATTTTAACCTGGTTCATTTGATACATGCGAATCATGCTTAAAAGGCAAGATAACCAAATTACCCTTTTCCGGAAAAGGTAAACCAGTGGGAGAATTGCTTGGTCTAATACATACTGATGTATGTGGACCAATGTCAACTCTTGCACAAGGAGGTTATAGCTACTTCAGTACCTTTATCGATGATCACTCATGATTCGGGTATGTTTTCTTAATGAAACACAATTCTGAAGCTTTTGAGAAATTCAAAGAGTTCAGAAGTGAAGTAGACAAATATCTTGGCAAAAGTATTAAGATACTTCGATCCGATCAGGGTGGTGAATACTTGAGTCAAGAGTTTCAAGATTATCTTAGGGACAATGGGATATTGTCTCAATGGACTCCGCCATATACACCACAGCATAATGGTGTATCTGAGAGGCGTAACCGAACCTTGATGGACATGGTTAGATCTATGATGAATCATGCAACTCTTCCAAAATCCTTTTGGGGCTATGCGCTTAAGACAGCTGTTTACTTACTAAACAGAGTCCCGACCAAGGTAGTCTCTACTACTCCATATGAGACGTGGAATAGTAAGAAACCTCATTTAACTCACCTTAAAATATGGGGTTGTCCTGCTTATGTAAAGCGGACTGTATCAGAAAATTGGATGCTAAGTCTGATAAATGTCTATTTATTGGATACCCTAAGGAAACGAAGGGTTACCAATTCTATCATCCCTTGGAACAAAAGGTGTTTGTTTCAAGGCATGCTGTATTTCTGGAAAAAGAATTTCTTTTTTAAGAAAACAGTGGGAGTAGCATTGAACTTGAAGAAGTTCAAGAAACTCCAATAGACATTACAGAGACACCTAGTCTAGACCCACAACCAATAACTCATAATGATGAGCTATCAGTTGAACCTAAAACAACACCACTTCTTCGTAGGTCTGATAGGACATGCAATATTCCAGAGAGATACGGATTTCTCATAAGTGAATCGAACGACGTGTTACTCGTTAACAATGATGAACCTATCAGTTATGAAGATGTTCTGATAAATTCAGAAAGGGATAAATGGCTTGAAGCCATGAAGTTGGAAATGGATTCCATGTACGAAAATCGAGTATGGGACTTGGTTAACCCGCCTGAAGGGATTAAGCCCATAGGGTGCAAGTGGGTTTTCAAGAAGAAAATCGACATGGAAGGTAATGTTGTTACCTTTAAGGCTAGATTAGTGGCAAAAGGATATCGTCAGAAACAAGGAATTGATTATGACGAAACCTATTCGCCAGTAGCTATGCTCAAATCCATTCGGATGCTCCTGGCCATAGCAGCTCATTATGATTATGAGATATGACAAATGGATGTGAAAACTGCTTTCCTTAATAGAAACCTGCTTGAGGATGTATACATGACACAACCTGAAGGTTTCACATCGGTTAATAAAACCAAAGTATGCAAGCTTCGATGATCCATATATGGACTAAAGCAAGCATCCAGGAGCTGGAACATCCGTTTTGATGAGACAATCAAAGAGTTTGATTTCTCACAAAATCCTGACGAACCTTGTGTATACAAGAAGGTTAGTGGGAGTGCAGTCGTATTCCTAGTGTTATATGTCGATGACATTTTACTTATAGGAAACGATATATCAGTCTTACAGTCAGTTAAAATTTGGTTGTCCAAAACTTTCTCCATGAATGACCTGCGAGAAGCAGCCTATATCCTTGGGATTAGAATATATAGAGATAGATCAAAACGGTTGCTTGGTCTTTCACAGTCTACATATACAGACCGAGTGCTAGAAAGGTTTAGCATTTCGGAATCCAAGAAAAGTTACCTTCCCATCAAGCATGGGATCAACCTTTCAAATTCTATGTGTCCGCGCATAGATGACGAGAGGATTTGCATAATAAGATTCCTTATGCATCCGCGATAGGATCTATCATGTATGCTATGTTATGTACTAGACCCGATGTATCATATGCTCTAAGCGTCACAAGCAGATACCAGTCTGATCCAGGAATGGATCATTGGGCGGCTGTCATGACAATCCTCAAGTAATTAAGAAGAACTAAGGATGTGTTCCTAATATATGGAGAAGGTGATATGATAATACGTGGATATACAGATGCCAGTTTCCAGACAGATAAGGATGACTCCAAATCTCAGTCTGGATATATATTTATTTTGAATGAAGGTGCAGTAAGCTGGAAAAGTTCCAAGCAAGACACCATAGTGGATTCTACCATGGAAGCGGAATATATTGCAGCTTCGGAAGCAGCAAAGGAAGCAGTCTGGATCAAGAAGATTGTCTCAGAACTTGGTGTGGTTCCAACCATTGATGAAGCAATACCGATTTACTGCGACAACAATGAAGCTATTGCACAAACAAAGGAACCAAGGTCTCATCAGCAATCCAAACATGTGCTTCACCGCTATCATCTGATCAGAGAGATTATAACTAGGAATGATATACAAATTGAGAAAATTCCCACTGAAAGGAAATTAGCGGATCCTTTAACTAAGGCCTTGCCTCAAAGCAAGTTTGAGGGTCATGTTAGAGCCTGTGGTATTGGGTATCGTAGCAATTGGCATTAGGCCAATTGGGTGTTTGTTAGTGATATGAGAGAAGTGTCCTAAGGCAATCGCCTTATGATTGTAATCATTTATTTTAATAAATGAATATTCACTATTTGAGTATACATGTTTGTGTATTTGATTGAGATCTTAAACTCATTTACTGAATGTCCACAATTCAATTCACAGCATGAGAGAATTTGTGATGAATTCACAATTAGTGATTATGTCTACATGTGCAATTGTGAAGTATTGAAATTGTCCCTAGTCGATGATTTGATAAATACAGACACTATCAATTCTGTTGAGACTAGCATGGGCTATTCTCTAATCAGCTGATTCTCACTGGCTGGTGACATTGAGATGTCCGGAGATAAACATGAATGCTAGTTAAGGGAACTAGTTCATTGGAGTGACTGGCTGTAAATCTTCATATGGTAGTCTACATATAGATATATCAGTGAAGTTCTTACTGCAGCTTAAGTGCGATGTTCCTTTGACTTGCGGTGTTCAAGTCATCTTGGTCATGGAGACTTATACTTTGACATCTTAAGCAAGCATCTCCAAGGAGGTGTGGACCCAGGATGATTGGGTATAAGCCGAAGTGCCCGAAGATGTTTGAATAGCCTACAAAGGATTCACCACTCCTTGCGAGGAGATGTATACCCGAGGCCTATCGTCGGATTGTTACTCGAAGCCTCTGGCCAGAGTATTGTTGGTGCAGAATGCACCTAAGTCAAACCTGTGTTTTGATAATGGCAACATAGGTCAAAAGTTAAGTCTTTCTTGTTTTCTAACAAGTTAATCAAGTGTGCAGGAAAAGCCCTAGCGAAGGACTGCTAGGCACTGGCAAAGGAATGCCAGGAAAGAAAGTCCTAGCGAAGGACTGCTAGGCTCCAGGCGAAGGACAGTCTGGGACCGAAGCCCTAGCAAAGGACTGCTAGGCAACTGGCGAAGGACTGCCAGTTTACAAGACCTGACAAAGGACCGTTAGGCAAAAGTCCAACCAAAGGAACGGTTGGCATCAGGTAAATTCTCCCGAGAGGAGTAGGTGAGAACGCGTTCCCCGTCGAGGGAACAGTAGGCGTCGGTTCGACCTAGGGCTCCATTTTGGAGACCAAAGTCAGAACCAAGACAGCTAAGGCTGTATAAATCTAATAATTTATTATGTTATTGTGTTTTGGACTAACCCTGGATGCAGGACCGAAGGAACGTGAGTCTGCAACTCAGAGTGCCTCAAAGAAGTGAGGCAACTGCTGACCAGGGCGCTCGGAGTGTCTCGGGCGCCCCCAAGGTGAACACCAAACATACAATCAAAAAGTGCGCTTCGACAGTACAAGCTGCGGGCGCCCCGGTGCTTCCGGGCGCCCCCGTTGCTCGCGGGCGCCCCCTGCGCTGCGGGCGCCCCCATGCGCTTACCTCGAACCAAGAAGCCATCGAAGCCAAGAAGATAGAACTTTGACCCGGTCAATGCGGGCGCCCCGAGCGCTTCGGGCGCCCCGGTCAAAGCGGATCCAGAGGATAGACGCTGACCGAGATCTGTGCGGATCAAAGGCCATGTGGGGGGCGCCCCCGACGTCCCGGGCGCCCCCTAGCCCTATATAAAGGGCCCTCGACCCCAGGCTTCCAACAACAATACTCTCAACGCCTCAAAGCTCTTCTACGCTCGTGCCTTGCTCCAGAAACGCTTCACCTCGAGCCGACGACGTCCCGCTGCCCCGAAAGAGTCGACCTACTCCGGACGTCGGTACAGAAGAGCGTACTTAATTTATTATATTTTATTGCACTCATTTTGTAATTAAAATTGTGTAACTTATTTGCGCGAATATAGAATTACTCAAAGTAAACGGTCAACGACCGTGGGCCTTGGAGTAGGAGTCGACACAGGCTCCGAACCAACTAAAAAACCACTGTGTCTTTGTGCTGTGTCTCTTATCTTTATTTCCGCTGTGCACTTACTCTTAGTTTTCGAAAAAAGAACGATTTCCGATATTCACCCCCCCCCTCTATCGGGCTTCTCGATCCAACAAGTGGTATCAGAGCGGGGAATTCAAACTTGGTGCAACCACCAGTTTGAAATATTTTTTTCGGATTTTTTTTCGAATTTAATTAATTCTTTTTTTAATTATCTTTATCCCACACTGCTAATCCAAGACCAAGTCTTGGGACACTTTTTTTTTTTGTAAAATTTCCTTTTACAGAACAAATGTCTATGCAAGAGGGATTCAGCACCGCTAGACCTCCACTCTTCAGTGGAGAAGACTTTTCCTACTGGAAAAGTCGAATGGAGGTCCACCTGAAAACTCAGGTGGACATGTGGATCATTCTCCAGTCCGGTCTGGAGATCCCCTGAAATGCAGAAGGACTTCCACAAAGCTACTCGGAGTGGGACAACACTCTAAAGCGCAAGATAGAAGCCGACGCAAAAGCAACGGAAACCCTACAATGCGGGCTGACAAAGGAAGAGCTGAACCGAGTGGGCCCCTTCAACAGTGCAAAAGAGCTATGGACAAAACTGATCGAGCTGCACGAAGGGACTTCAGACACCAGGATCAGCAAAAGGGATCTACTACTGAATAAACTCTACACTATCAAAATGGTCGACAACGAAACAGCAGCCCAACTCCACGCACGAATTCAGGAGGTAATGAACGGTCTTCACTCAATAGGTCACAAAGTTGAAACCGTGACCTAATAAGGTATACTCTAAATGCTTTTCCTAGAAACACCTTGTGGGCATCTATGGTAGATGCATACAAGGTATCTAGAGATCTTTCTAAAATAAAACTAGATGAATTATTTTCTGAACTAGAACTGCACGAACAGACTAACACCAATTCGGTCGAAAAAGGTATCGCTTTCATTGCAGGTAAAAATTTAAAGACAACGAAGAAGAAAACTGAACCTGAACCCGAGTCTGACACAGACTCAGAAGATGAAGAAGGAGATCAAACTAAACTGGTCCGGCTCGCTCGAAGTTACTACAAGGAGCTGAAGAACCGAACTAACAAACGAAAAACCGGCCGAAGAAAAGACGAACCAGCCGAACCCACGAACAAGCCTAATGTAACCTGCTACGAGTGCAAGAAGAAGGGCCACTACAAGACGGAGTGTCCAAATCTGAAAGAGTCCAAGAAGACGAAAAGAAAGAAGGCACTCCAAGCAACCTAGGACGAGTCTTCCTTAGAAGAAGAGATAGAGGCACCCCAGTCCAATCTCCTAGCTCTGACCGCCTCAGTCGACATCGAGTCAGAATCAGAACAAGAGGACGGCGAGCTGACATTCACAGAAGACGGAGAAATAAAGGTAACTGGTTTTAACAGATTGCAATTAACTGAACTGATTTCTTTTCTTTCTCGTGATTTGGCAAAAGCCAAACTCCGGGTCGAATCCCTCCGACAGGAAGTAAAACTCCTGAAAGAGGGAGCTGACTCTAAACCCTCAACCGAGAAGGTTCAGGAAGGAACTCCCACTCAAGTTGAAAAACTTGAAAAGCAAAACTCCTCCCTGAAAACTCAGGTTAAGGATCTTAGATCAGCCCTAGAACGATTCACTTCTGGTTCCAAAAATCTTGACATGATTCTTGGGAAACAGAAGTCCGTTATAAATCGATCTGGACTTGGCTACCGAACCAAATCCCGACAAAGATCGTATTTGGCTGTACTGAATCAGTCTAGAGGTAAAATTCAGGCATGGGTACCTAAACTATGCCTGAACAAACCAACTGGATCAAATCAGTATTGGATCCCCAAGGACAAGATTCACATCTTACCTAACCATCACCGTGGCTTTAGTCCAGGGGGAGCCAAACTGAAAATTATTTTCATTATTAGATAAATTTGTTGTTCTTGATTGAAATTGCTTGTTTGATTGTCTATTTAATTTCTGCAATATACCATGCTTAGACTTAGGCTAGCTTAAGGACTAAACAAACTTAGCTGAAACTTGACAACATAGTATTGGGTGGAGGTGAGATGATAGTACGTTGGGGAAACCAATTCTAATAAGATCAAGTTTACTTGGTCTCTTTAGACTGGTGAAACCAGCCGAAGCTACTGATCCAAAATCCAAACTAGTTAGACCAGAAATTTTTCAAAAAATAATTTTGAAGATGAAATTTCATTAAAAGGCTTTGTCAAGGAAAGGGTAGATGATCCCATAAGGCTTCGGCCAAAGAAGGCCTAGTGCCTCGCCAAGACCTGGAAGCCAATTTTTGAATTTCAAATTCAAATTAATTTTTGTCAAATTCGAATCGAACACAAAACTTCAGCTAAGTATAGATTTAAACATCTCTTCAAAAATTTCAAAATTAATTAATTAAGTTTTTCAAAATTTAATTATCCTTCAAAATTAATCAAAATTTTCAAAATTTTCAAAACTATCAAAACCTGTCTCACAAAACCTATAAGGTTAACGTGATTGAAAACCCTAGATTTGGGTGAGACAGACTAGGCAGTGAAACTCAATTTAAGCTATTCCTGATTCTAATTGGATCCAAATCAAGAAAATTCTTTATGCGTAGGAACATAAAGATTTGGACCAATGGATGTTGGATAGCGGTTGTTCCAGACACATGACTGGAGACAAATTGAGGTTCACCAAGCTCAAACTAAAAAACCTAGGCTCAGTGGCATTTGACAATAATGCTACACTCAAGGTAATTGGGTCAGGTAATATTGAGCTTAAATCTGATTTCATTATTAAGAAAGTTCTATTGGTTGAAAACTTTAATTTTAACTTGCTTAGCATAAGTCAGTTATGTGATTCTGGTTATATAGTTACTTTCGATAATTCTAACTGCCTGATTAGAAATGAACAAGACTCAGAAATCATACGTAAGGGCACTAGGAAAAACAATGTATACACTATAAATCTTCCCCTTATACCCAAATGTATGTTAACACAATTAGAACAAACAAACCTCTGGCATAGGAGATTAGGTCACACCAATGTAAGAACTATATCAAAAATTACCCAACTTGGCTTAATCAAAGGTATCCCCAAAATCAAAAATAATGAAAACCTAATATGTGAATCATGTAATCAAGGGAAACAAACCAAATCCAATCACAAACTTATTCAATCTGACTTAACTCAAACTACACTTGAGCTCCTGCACCTTGACCTATTTGATTCACATGGAGCCAAGTCACTAAGCGGGAACCGATACTGCTTAGTAATAGTTGATGATTACTCTAGGTTTACCTGGGTTAGGTTCCTAAAAACCAAAGATGTAACCCTAAACCTATTCAATGAATTCTGTAAACTAATTCAAAATCAAAACGACACTAAAATAAAAAGACTTAGGAGTGATCACGGGGGAGAATTTGAGAATCAACGATTCGAAGAATTCTGTAAAATAAATGGGTATTTACATGAATTTTCATGTCCTAGAACCCCCCAACAAAATGGGATAGTTGAGCGAAGGAATAGAACCTTACAAGAAGCCGCTAGGGCTATGCTCAACGAATTTAATCTAGCAAACCAATTTTGGGTAGAAGCAATTAGTACAGCATGTTATATCCAAAATCGGGTTTTGATTAATAAACGACACAACAAAACCCCCTATGAACTGTACTACCATAGACTTCCAAACCTACACTACCTAAGAGTCTTTGGATGCAAAGTCCATATCCTAAACACCAAAGACTATTTAGGAAAGTTTCAATCCAAGTCAAACCTAGGCATTTTTCTAGTGTATTCAACCACAAGTAGAGCCTATAGAGTTTACAACAAACAAACTAAGAAAATTGAAGAAACAACCAACTTAATTTTTGATGAAGAAATCAATTCAAATTCTAATAATCCAGAACCAATTTCATCAAACTCTAACCAAGAAAATGAACAACTAATTGAACCCTTAAACGAACTAACTATTGAACCAATTAATGAACCAAGAATCGAACCACCAAATGAACTAGTCCAAAGAGTCGAACCAAATAGTGAACCAAACCAACCAGCCGGACCTGAGGCTGAGCCAAGCTCTAGAAGAACAAAGAAACCCAGACTTAGTCACCCAACCGATCAAATTATGGGTGATCCAACTCTAGGAGTAAGGACTAGGTCCTCCTATAGAAACCTCAGTCAAATAGCTATGATATCAAAAATAGAACCCAAAACTATAGATGAAGCCCTACCTGACCCTGACTGGATCATAGCTATGCAAGAAGAATTGGCCCAATTTGAGAGGAACCAAGTCTGGGAACTAGTGCCTAAACCTGAAGATAAATCCATCATAGATACTAAGTGGGTCTTTAGGAATAAGCTAAATGATCAAGGAGAAATAGTCAGAAATAAAGCCCGCTTAGTAGCTAAGGGATTCAGCCAAGTAGAGGGACTAGACTATGACGAAACATATGCCCTAGTATGTAACGACCCGACCCTGTCTAACTGTTGGCCGTGTCGTTACTCTACTACTGGTCTTCCCGCCCCTGGCCAGCGGGTTTTTGCCTTCCCCAGGATTCGAACTCTAGACCTCCAGGCTAAAGTATTAGAGTTCCTAACTAATCCTGGTAACCAATTGAGCTATAGCTCAATTGGTTACCAGGATTAGTTAGGAACTCTAATACTTTAGCCTGGAGGTATAGAGTTCGAATCCTGGGGAAGGCAAAAACCCGCTGGCCAGGGGCGGGAAGACCAGTAGTAGAGTAACGACACGACAAACAGTTAGACAGGGTCGGGTCGTTACATAGTAGCTAGACTTGAGTCCATTAGAATGTTATTGGCCTTTGCATCCCATAAAGGATTCAAATTATATCAAATGGATGTAAAGTCAGCCTTTTTAAATGGATTTATTAAAGAAGAAGTTTATGTAGGGCAACCCCCCGGGTTTGAGGACTTAGACAAACCTAACCACGTCTACAAACTAACTAAAGCCCTATATGGATTAAAACAAGCACCTAGGGCTTGGTATGAAAGACTATCAACTTACTTAACTACTAAAGAATTTAAACAAGGCCAAATTGACTCAACCCTATTCATTAAAACCCTAGGAAAAGATATATTTATTGCCCAAATTTACGTAGATGACATAATCTTTGGATCCACCAACACCAACTTTCTAAAAGAATTTGTCAAGATAATGGAAGATGAATTTGAAATGAGCTTAGTTGGTGAGCTTACATTTTTCCTAGGACTACAAATCAAACAAACTAGGGATGGTAATTATGTTCATCAATTCAAATATGCTAAAGAATTAATAAAGAAATTTAAAATGGATAACTCTAAAAGCATAAGTACCCCCATGACCACTAATGTAAAAATAGATAGTGACCCTGATGGTAAACCTGTGAACCTTAAGCTTTATAGGAGTATGATAGGTAGCCTATTGTACCTTACAGCCAGCAGACCTGATATTCTTTTTGCTGTAGGGATGTGTGCTTGATACCAAACCTGTGCTAAGGAAACGCACTTAGCAGCCCTAAAACGAGTACTAAGATATGTAAAGGGCACCCTAAATATAGGGATTTGGTATCCTAGGACCTCAACTTTTGATTTAACAGGATACACAGATTCTGACTATGCAGGCTGTAAATTAGATAGAAAGAGCACAAGTGGCAGCTGCCAACTATTAGGACAAAGTCTAGTTAGTTGGTGCAGCAGAAAACAACACTGTGTGGCTCTATCCACAACTAAAGCTGAGTATGTGGCATTAGGAGAATGTGTTGCACAACTTTTATGGATGATGCACACACTTAAAGATTTCCAGCTCAACTACACCCAAACTCAAGTATTTATTGACAATATAAGTTCAATTAATTTAACTAAGAACCCAATTCAACACTCCAGAACCAAACATATAGAAGTCAAACATCATTTTGTAAGAGACCATGTAGCCAGGGGTGAAATAGCACTTAAGCATATTGACTCTAAATCCAACCTAGCTGATATATTCACAAAACCCTTACCTGAATCTGAGTTCAGTTCACTAAGAAGACAGTTAGGATTGTGTTCAGTAGAATAGCTTAACTCAATTGTTTTTACTCTACTTGATTTCAAAAATAAGTTTTCTAAAATTAGAATTTTGAAAAACTGTTTTATTTGTTTCAAAAATCAATTTTAAAAAAAACTTTTCGACTTAGTTTTATATTTATTTTAAAACTACCCCCTTCAAAACTAGGGCTTTTTCGAAAATGGACTTAGCCTAGGCTTTAACCCTAGAACTGCATGCACCTATAGACTTAGAAGCCAGCATCTCACAAGCACCTTAGGGTACTTTTGATTGATAACCTAGAAAGGGGTGAGATGCTTAGGTCTTTGCCTCAATTCAAGATGCTTTAAGTCAGTGCTTCTGCAGAAATTGGGGCACTAAATACAACTTACATAGCAATCAAGTTAAGTGTCAAGTTTAGAAAATCTAACTTGAACAAAAACACTTAACTTGACTAACCCTAGCAAAAACTACTGTTTATAATAGTTAGTAAGTAGCTAATTGGGTTAGACAGGCCCCTACAGAGAAAATTGATTGATTTAGTGTAAATTTAATTATGAATTGATTCAGTACAGCAAAGATTTTTCTTATTTCCTTTTGTTATACTGTACTTATTTGTTTTGATATATGGCAAAGGGGGAGAGATAGGAAAGGAGAGAGTAAAATTTTCTTTTCAAAAATTTTCTTAACTCTATCCTTTATGCAAAAAGTATTCAAAAGTTTTTCAAAAATTTTCTTAACTCTATCCTTTATGCAAAAAGTATTCAAAAGTTTAACTTTTTGAAAAATACTTAAGTTTTCAAAACTTCTACTTAAGCTTTCAAAATTTTGATAAATACTTAAGCTTTCAAAACTTCTACTTAAGTTTTCAAAATTTTGCTAAGTATTTAAGTCTAAATTTTGCTAAGTATTTAAGTCTTTCAAAATATCTACTTAAGCTTTCAAAGTTAACTAAGTACTCAAGTTTTTTTAAAAAAGTTAACACTTTCAAAACCTTTGAGTACCTTGAAACTTAAAAGCCTCAAACGTTTTAAGTACTCAAAAATCATGTTTCAAAAATTTCCTATATACTGTTAACTTAAGTTATTAAAAGTACCTAAAACTTAAGTTTTCAAAAATGCAAGTTTGTTATCCCATAAATTCTTGAAAAATCTAGGGGGAGATTCCTTCCAGGGGGAGGGAACAAAAGTTAAAACCTTTTCATATTTTGCTTAAACTTAACTTTTGAACTAGGGTTGCCATAAATCAAAAAGGGGGAGATTGTTGGTACAGAATGCACCTAAGTCAAACCTGTGTTTTGATAATGGCAACATAGGTCAAAAGTTAAGTCTTTCTTATTTTCTAACAAGTTAATCAAGTGTGCAAGAAAAGACCTAGCGAAGGACTGCTAGGCACTGGCAAAGGAATGCCAGGAAAGAAAGTCCTAGCGAAGGACTGCTAGGTTCCAGGCGAAGGACAGTCTGGGACCGAAGCCCTAGCAAAGGACTGCTAGGCAACTGGCGAAGGACTGCCAGTTTACAAGACCTGACAAAGGACCGTCAGGCAAAAGTCCAACCAAAGGAACGGTTATCATCAGGTAAATTCTCCCGAGAGGAGTAGGTGAGGACGCGTTCCCCGTCGAGGGAACAGTAGGCGTCGGTTCGACCTAGGGCTCCATTTTGGAGACCAAAGTCAGAACCAAGACAGCTAAGGCTGTATAAATCTAATAATTTATTATGTTATCGTGTTTTGGACTAACCCTGGATGCAAGACCGAAGGAACGTGAGTCTGCAACTCAGAGTGCCTCAAAGAAGTGAGGCAACTGCTGACCAGGGCGCCCGGAGTGTCCCGGGCGCCCCCAAGGTGAACACCAAACACACAATCAAAAAGTGCGCTTCGACAGTACAAGCTGCGGGCGCCCCCGTGCTTCCGGGCGCCCCCGTTGCTCGCGGGCGCCGCCTGCGCTGTGGGCGCCCCCATGCGCTTACCTCGAACCAAGAAGCCATCGAAGCCAAGAAGATAGAACTTTGACCCGGTCAATGCGGGCGCCCCGAGCGCTTCGGGCGCCCCGGTCAAAGCGGATCCAGAGGATAGACGCTGACCGAGATCTGTGCGGATCAAAGGCCACGTGGGGGGCACCCCCGACGTCCCGGGCGCCCCCTAGCCCTATATAAAGGGCCCTCGACTCCAGGCTTCCAACAACAATACTCTCAACGCCTCAAAGCTCTTCTACGCTCGTGCCTTGCTCCAGAAACGCTTCACCTCGAGCCGACGACGTCCCGCTGCCCTGAAAGAGTCGACCTACTCCAGACGTCGGTAAAGAAGAGCGTACTTAATTTATTATATTTTATTGCACTCATTGTGTAATTAAAATTGTGTAACTTATTTGCGCGAATATAGAATTGCCCAAAGTAAACGGTCAACGACCGTGGGCCTTGGAGTAGGAGTCGACACAGGCTCCGAACCAAGTAAAAAACCACTGTGTCTTTGTGCTGTGTCTCTTATCTTTATTTCCGTTGTGCACTTACTCTTAGTTTTCCAAAAAAGAACGATTTCCGATATTCAGCCCCCCCTCTATCGGGCTTCTCGATCCAACAAGCATAACATGTTCAGAGTATGAATCTCTTAAATACATGAGAGTAATTAGAATCCATAGGACAAGGAAACGTTACTTGGGTTAGGTGTGACGTAGTCAGCCTAGTGGGGACTGACACACATAGACCATGTCCTGAACCAAGAGGGTATAAGATGGTGAAGGGAATGGGGCAAGATTCATTATAGCTGCTGAAGGGTTTCAGAATCATTTCTGAGATCAACCGTTGATCTTTCAATTAATTGGGGATCATGATGTACTACTAGGTGTCACTCATGATCGTTCTATAATTAATTAGTTAATTATGGACGGCCAACATAAATTGAAAGCCTATTTGGTCACACGCATAACGAGTAATTCGAAGGATTTAAAACGAGTTGAGAATTGGATTCTCCTATTGAGATAGACTATTTTTGGTAAGTTCAAACAATAGTCAAAACTGAATTTATTTCAGACGCATCGGAAGCATAGAATGGCTAAGTCTTTTAAAGACTTAATGGGTGAATTAAATAAGTTTAATTCATTAAGGGATTTGATCCAATTGGGGTTAGATGGGTCGTCCAAGAAGGGGGCCTCCTCTCTTCTTGTCATGGCCAACCACCACCATAAGAGGATAAGGCTATTTTGGTTTGTTTTATAAAATAGACCAAAGGTTGGTTTGTTTTATAAATGGTTATATAAATTTTATATATATAAATTTTTATAATGAACTAATGGTTGGTTTGTTTTATAAATTTTTATATAATGAACCAATGGTTGGTTTGTTTTATAAATTTTATATAATCATACCAAAAGAAAGAGAGCCTTGATTATGGATTGATTGAGAAATTATTCTATAATCAAGGAGAGGTTTGCTTGTGTATTATGAAACCTCTCCCTATATAAAGGACCCCAGGGGTGCCATGGAAGAGGATCCATCCAAGAATTGCTTGGGCTCTCTCCTCTTCATCTCTCCCTCTCTCATAGCCGGCCATAGGCCTTCCTTCTTTCTTCTTGCCGTGAGCACAAGGAGAAGCATCAAGGCGACGAAGTTCTTCCTTGCGACGATCTTCCTCTTCGGACAACCTTGGTGGTGATTCTTTCGATTTGATTACTCTCTCAGTTTTCGTCGTGTTCATGAAGAATCTAGTAGTTCTCGTGAACACGAAACCCGTGGCTTAGCGAAGTCATCCCGACGATACTAGGCGTGGATACGAATATAGGCGGAGTATTCAAGGGACGCTAATGGTTGGATCTCGTCCCTTCTTCCAAGTTACGCAAGGTAATTCGTAGAGTAAATTCCTTTTCTGCAAAAATTTTATATTACGACTATGTGAACACATTGCATGCTTAGGATATGTGTTAGAATAATTTAGGAAATTATTCATGTTTTTCTTTCCGCTGCGTGTAATTATATAACAATTACAATACGTGTCCGCGTCGGCATGCACCCCGTCCCAACACAATCTGCCTTGACTTAATTGAGTACCTCCTAGTGCGGCTTGCATATAGTGCAGCTGTGCAGGAGCATTCTGATACTGTATCTGCTGCTGAGAAGGTGCCGAGGCCTTGGCAGGACAGGTGAAGGCCTTATGTCCCTCTTGTCCGCATGTGAAGCACTTGTTTGTACCCTTGCGGCATTCTTCAAGATGCGTGTTTCCACATTTTACACACGGGGTGTACTTACATTTTACACACGGGGTGTACTTGGGCTTCTTATTTGTTGGGTCGCCATTAGAGTTGTTCCACTTTTTGTTATCATTGCAGCCCCCTTCCAGCTAGTACCCGCATGCTAAGGCTTCTGACCTCCTGAGGGGGCTTGGCTCTTGCCTTCAGTTGGTGTCTTCCTTTGTTGATTTATGTTGTTCAGATAATGCTCGGTGATCAAAGCACTGCTGAACAGCTCCTCGGCGATCTGCGGTCTGTTAACTCCGCTGGCAACGTTCAGATCTATCTCCGGTCGTAACATCTTCAGCATAAGGCAGACCTTTTCTTTCTCCGTGCTGACCAACTCAGGACATAGGCGAGCCAGTCGGTTGAATCTCTTGACGGCTTCGCTGACGGATAGGTTGCCTTGTCGGAATTCCGTGAATTCATCATAATGCTTGTTGGTGACCCGCATGTGGAAGAACTCCTCGATGAATTCCGTCTCAAAGTCTATCCACTACATCCGGTTCACGGGTCTCTTAGCCTTGACCCTCTCCCACCACAGTCTGGCATCGCCAGAGAGGCAGAATGACGCACATTTTATCTTCTCATGCTCCGGCCAATCCAGCAGCTCCATAGTACTCTCCACGGTCTTAAACCAGGCCTGTGCATCCCATGGCTCGCAAGCACCCGAGAAGGACTCCGGCTTCAGCCTCTGCCACTGGATTAAATAGGCTTCCGGTCGCATTCCGGTGGCAGGGCCTGTCGGGGTGCTACAGATATCACAGTCTAGTTTGGTGGTGGAGTGGTAGCATTTCCCTATTGAGTCATCAGGGTGTTGATGGTCTGCTGTTGTTCGGCGATCTGAAGCTGGAGTTCTGCAACTATGTGCGTCAGGTCAGGCTGGGGTGCTGTTTCGTTTGTTCTGGTACTTCTTCTAGCCATGCTATCTTCACGAAATAACACATAGGCTAGTATAAGGTTACTGTCACTTCTATTCATATACATGCATCTTAAATCATTTCATCATAAGGCATGACAAGGTATCTTCCTAGTTTCATCCAAGGTAAAATCATGCTTCCATTATATATATCATGGATCATACTTGCATAATTGAACTATCCATATAATCATGAAATAAGGCAAGTATAGAATCTCTTACTTGGAAGCGGCAGGAGGCAGGCTTGATGTGTGTGTAGTGAGATGGAAACTGGCTCTAATACCAAGCTGTAACACCCGCCCCTTACCATTAATGCGACGCGTTACCTTTTCCTACTTAACTTACGCATATTATTGCATATGAATCTAAAGCATTGCAGCGAAAATAAAACATAACTATAAACACATGCAACAAGAAGGGGGTATAAAGATCATATAGTATCTAGTAGCATCCATGCCTTAAATAAACTCCAAAAGAGCTAACAAGTATCAAGTATAAGGTAGTAAAACATGTTTTCTTATAAAGATAAGTGCTAAGTCTATAATGGCACTAAAATGGATCGATTAGCCAAGTCACTACCACACACACGAGCCCTTCCTGCAGCTTCCCTTCCTTTAGAAATTTCTATGTTGATCTACAACATAAGCAATCAACTATAAGAACGAAACCTAGTAAGCTTTTTCCTACTCACTAAATCCACATGTCACGAATATTTGAAAGACATATAACATCTCATGTATAGCATAAAACTCATAAGGCACATAAGGTACATGAATGCATACAAACATAAAACATATGCATTGCAAAAACATTTAGGGTGCTCTCTAGAAAACATAATAAGTAATACTTTAACATAAGCATACATCATCTTTATTGGGGTCCCCGACTTGTACCCATTCATTCTTTGCGCGCATCCCTAAATAGATGCGAGGTAGCTAGTCTCAACCTACTAGGGTTACTAGGTCTACTCTCTTTCAACCTAAGGACAACTTTGGTAGTCCAGAACCGTGAATCTTTTTCAATATCTGGTACAAGCCATACTTTAAAGTAAAATATATACATGCATTCTGTCCTTTTTCTTTCTTTCATAATGAATGTACTATAGACATTCTATCATTCATGAGTATAGGCACACTTTCATGGCACAATCATTCACATAAAGAGCATGACAATGTAGGACCTTTCTTTAAACTCATACAAGTGAAACAAACATCATGCTAGTCTTATCAACACATCATTCATGTAATATATTTGTCTTAATCAAGGCAACACATTGGTTTTAGCTTTCCTTTCCTATCTTAATACATGCTGGCCGAAACGTCATAGGTAGGATTTCATAGCATAAAATTCATATTGAAATAAGTGCACACTACACACAAGAGATCATTTACAAGTACAAGAGTAGTCTAAACTTCACTAAACATTAGTTTAGGCACATGATTGTAGTTTGGACCTATTTTAGCCCTCAATCTAGTTGCTGGCCGAAACTTCATAGGTAGGGTTTCATAGCATAAAAATTCATGTAACATGGGAACAATTGCATAAGAGACCATTTACAAGTACAAGGGTAGTCTAGACTTCACTAAACATTAGTTTAGGTACATGATTTGTAGTTTGGACCTATTTTAGCCCTCAATCTAGTTACTGGCCAAATGTTACAGGGTTAATAAGGCATAGATTCCACAACTTTCCTGACCTAAAACATTACATAAGCAAGGGAAATTCACATAAGATCAAGCCCTAATCCATACACATGCATCTACCCATCTCCACCACTTGGCCTAGAGGTTCTAGGTCCTTTACATCATGAAAGGCCCTCAAACATCATGCATTCATCATTCATCTGCTATAAGAAGGTAGCAATATGCATGTAGAATCATCATCGAAACTTAAACATAACAAAAGAGGAGAAAACCTCCCTTGACCGAAACACACAACATGGCCTTTCTTCCATTCTTTCCACACAACATCACAAGCAAACATAAGGGATCATAAATACACATTCAAGGCTATTATGTTGCAGGTGAGGGAGTCTTACCTCTTGCGCTAAAAATTCAAAAGGTGTTCTAGACTTTGGAGAAGAAAGGGGGGGCTCTTAGGCTTAGTACTCCTCTTGTTCTTCTCCTTTTCTTCATCCAGTTTCTCAAGGGGTGTGAGGCTCGGTTTTGGGGCAGCAAGGAGACCCTAGGTCTCAGTGAGGGAGAGGAGGAAGAGGGAAGGCTTGGTGAGAAGAGAGTGGAGGGTTTATGCTATGCCAAAAATGCCTTGGGCATTTTTTTTCCCCATGCACTTTTATAGGGAGTGAAAAGGCAAGCACCCCTTTCAATGGTGCCTCATCATTTTCATGTGTCTCTTCACTTATTTTCTACTCATCTAGAATTTCCCATCTCCTCCTAATAGCACTCCCTTTCTAGGTTAATTGGTTACATGAACATTCTTAAGGCTTTCCTTTTCTTTGAGGTCCAAGGTTCAATCCGTGGCACCTCCTCTTCTTTTTGCTTTCTCTTCCTTTTATTTTTTTTTTCAAGCCTGCATAACCAAAGGCCACCTAGAGAATACTACTTATTTAATTCATACACATGCACATGCATATCATTATTCATTCATACATGTGCAGGATATTAAGCATAACATTAAATCTAATACATAAGCATAATTATCACACATCCACTACGTGTCAAGATAATGCCTAACATTTCTTTATTCACAACTTTTTCCACTAAATTCATAATATTATTCTTGGCCACATGTTCCAATATTACAACGCTAGAGAGGGAAATTTGGGGTGTTACAATCCACCCTCCCTTCTGAAAAGTTCATCCTCGAACTTAAAATATCTCGGGATACTTTCGTTTCATATCATCCTCACGTTCCCAGGTAACTTCTTCAAATTGTGAACTTTGCCACAAGACTTTGACTAAAGACACTTCCTTGTTCCTTAGTCTCTTGACGTCTCGATCCAGGATCCGTATGAGTTTGCTTTCACAACTCAGGTCCTCCTGGATCCGTACGACGTGCGGCTCAATCACTCTGTCCGTACTGGGAATGCACTTCTTGAGCATCGACACGTGGAATACGTTATGGATAGCAGACATCTCCTGAGGTAGCTCGAGCTCGTAAGCCACATTGCCCACTCTGTTCAGGATCTTGTACGGTCCCACATATCACGGACTAAGCTTTCCTTTATTTCTGAATCGCATTACTCCTTTCGTAGGAACTACTCGGAGGAATACCAAATCTCCAACGTCGAACTCCAAGGGTCTACGTCTCTAACCTGTATAGCTCATCTGTCAGCTCTAAGCAGTCTCTATTCTTTGGCGGATACTCTGTATAGCTCGGGTCGTATCGTCGATGAAATCCGTTTGAAGTCCCATATCCTTCTTTTCGCCACCCTCGTACCAACAGATTGGAGACCTACATCTCCTTCCATATAATGCTTCATAAGGTGCCATTCCGATAGTAGCTTGGTAGCTATTATTGTAAGCGAACTCCGCTAGACATAAGTATCGGCACCAGCTCCCTTTGAAATCCAGGGCACAAGCTCGTTGCATGTCTTCCAGTACTTGGTTCACTCTTTCCGTTTGCCCATCAGTCTGAGGATGAAAGGCGGTACTGAAACGCAGCTTCGTGCCGAGAGCTTTATGAACACATTCCCAAAATTGTGATGTGAAGCGACCATCCCTATTTGAAATGATGGTCTTGGGAATGTCATGCAATCTGATGATTTCTTTAGCTTACAATTGGGCTAGTTGCTCAATCGAATATGTCATCTTGATTGCTAGGAAATGGGCTGACTTCGTCAATCTGTCGACGATAACCCATATAGCGCCGTATCCATTCGTAGTCCTGGGAAGACCTGAGATGAAATCCATAGAAATGTATTCCCACTTCCATTCTGGAATTCGGATTGGATGTAGAAATCCTCCGGGCCTCTGGTGTTCTGCTTTGACTTGCTGGCAGGTCAGGCAGGTACTGACGTGCTGAGCTACATCCCTCTTCATACCGGACCACCAAAACCTCATCTTCAGATCTTGGTACATTTTGGTGGATCCCGAATGCATAGAATAGGGGGTTCCATGAGCCTCTTCCAAAATCTTCATTTGTAGTTACGGATCATTAGGGATACAGAGTCGATACCTAAGGTATAATACACCGTTATCGGCGATACGAAAACCCTCGCCCTTGCCTTCAAGAATTTCCTGTTTAATCTTCTGAAGACTTGGATCACCATTTTTCTTTTCCAGTATGTCGTCGAATAGTGCCGGCATAATTGCTAGGGCCGAAAGTCGTCCAGAAATGACCTCGATCCCGCAGCTCATAATTTCCTTTTCCAGCGGTCGGGACAATACTGATAAGGACATTAAGGTGGCAGTGGACTTCCTGCTGAGTGCATCAGCCACCTTGTTTGCTTTGCCCGGGTGATAGAAGATCTCGCAATCATAGTCCTTTACGTGTTCCAGCCATCGGCGTTGTCGCATATTGAGGTCCTTCTGAGTGAAGAAATATCGCAGACTCTGGTGGTCTGATATATCTTGCACTGTGCTCCATATAGATAGTGTATCCATATTTTCAGAGCAAAGACCACTGCTGCCAATTCTAAATCGTGAGTGGGATAGTTCTTTTCGTGTTCCTTCAGTCGCCTAGAGGCATAGGCAATGACTTTACCACTCTGCATCAGTACAGCTCCGAGTCCCAATTTGGAGGCATCGCTGTACATATCGAATCCCTTGTCATTTTCCGGAAGAGTCAGGATCGGAGCACTTGTAAGTCTTCTTTTCAGCTCCAAGAAACTCTTCTCGCACTCGTCTGTCCATATATATTTCTTGTTCTTCTTGGAGAGAACCGTCATCGGTGCTGCGATTTTGGAGAAGTCTTCTACGAATTTACGGTAATATCTCGCTAATCCGAGAAAACTCCTGCCCTCACTAGCATTCTTGGGCCTGCACCAGTTACTCACGGCCTCAGTCTTCCTCGGGTCATCCATGACTCCATCCTTGGAAATAATATGACGGAGAAAAGACACTTGGTCCAGCCAGAATTCGCATTTGGAGAACTTGGCATATAATTTCTTTTCTCGAAGAATCTGTAGTACCATCTTCAGGTGTTTGGCATGCTCTTCTTGATTTCTCGAGTAGATAAGGATATCGTCAATGAAGATGATCACAAACTTATCGAGGAATGTCGAGAATACCCGATTCATCAGGTCCATAAACATTGCGGGAGCATTGGTCACTCCGAAGGGCATAACGACGAACTCATAATGTCCATATCTGGTCCGGAAAGCCGTCTTCGGGATATCGTTTGGCTTTATTTTCACATGATGGTAGCCAGACCTGAGATCAATCTTTGAAAAGACGGTGACTCCTCTTAGTTGATCGAACATACATCTATCCTTGGGAGGGGATACCTGTTCTTGATTGTCACATTATTTAGCGCTCTGTAGTCTATACACAGGCGCATAGTGCCGTCCTTCTTCTTGACAAATAATACCGGAGCTCCCCATGGAGAGTGACTAGGGCAAATAAGTCCCTTGTCGAGTAGCTCCTGTAGTTGTCCTTGCAGTTCTTTCAATTCAGCTGGCGCCATACGGTAGGGTGCCTTGGAGATCAGATTTGTCCTAGGAACCAGTTCGATCTCAAATTTAACCTCTCTGTCAGGGGCTAACCCCGGGAACTTATCTTGGAATACTTCTGGATAATGGCATACTACTCAGACATCTTCTAGCTTCTGGTCCGTTGCTTGACCCGTACTGACCACATGTTCTAGAAAACCAGTGTATCCCTTGTCCAACATCATCTGCGCCTTGAGAGCCAATAAGAATTTCCCGGTTCTTTTCCTTGGCTCTCCAATAAATTTGAACATGGGTTCTGCCTCGGGATGGAAGATCACTTTGGGTCTACGACACTCGATGGAAGCACCGTATTTGCTTAGAAAATTCATACCCAGTATGACATCGAAGTCTTGCATGTTGAGTACTATCAAGTGACAATAGAGTTCCCTTTCTACGATGCTGATTGGTACGGCACGCAACTGGTGGGTGGATGCCATTGTTTCTTTCGAAGGCAGGGTTGTTAAAAACTTGTTGTCTTGAACTTGTAAGGGTATGTCTATCTTCTTAGCATGTATCATGGAAATATAGGAATGCGTTGCCCCAGTATCAAATAAAGTAGTAGCATGCTGACTGTAAATAATTATGTGACCCGTGACAATGGTGGAAGCATTTGCCGCATCTTCCTTTGTAAGAGAGAATACCCTGGCATTCGTAGTAACAGGCGGGGCCTCCAATCTGTTAGTGATATGAGAGAAGTGTCCTAAGGCAATCGCCTTATGATTGTAATCATTTATTTTGATAAATGAATATTCACTATTTGAGTATACATGTTTGTGTATTTGATTGAGATCTTAAACTCATTTACTGAATGTCAGTAATACAATTCACAGCATTAGAGAATTTGTGATAAATTCACAACTAGTGATTATCTCTACATGTGTAATTGTGAAGTATTGAAATTGTCCCTAGTCGATGAATTGATAAATACAGACACTATCAATTCTGTTGAGACTAGCATGGGCTATTCTCTAATCAGCTGATTCTCACTGGCTGGTGACATTGAGATGTCCGGAGATAAACATGAATGCTAGTTAAGGGAACTAGTTCATTGAAGTGACTGGCTGTAAATCTTCATATGGTAGTCTATATATAGATATATCAGTGAAGTTCTTACTGCAGCTTAAGTGCGATGTTCCTTTGACTCGCGGTGTTCAAGTCATCTTGGTCATGGAGACTTATACTTTGACATCTTAAGCAAGCATCTCCAAGGAGGTGTGGACCCAGGATGATTGGGTATAAGCCGAAGTGCCCGAAGATGTTTGAACAACCTACAAAGGATTCACCACTCCTTGCGAGGATATGTATACCCGAGGCCTATTGTCGGATTGTTACTCGAAGCCTCTGGCCAGAGCATAACATGTTCAGAGTATGAATCTCTTAAATACATGAGAGTAATTAGAATCCATAGGACGAGGAAACGTTACTTGGGTTAGGTGTGACGTAGTCAGCCTAGTGGGGACTGACACACATAGACCATGTCCTGAACCAAGAGGGTATAAGATGGTGAAGGGAATGGGGCAAGATTCATTATAGCTGCTGAAGGGTTTCAGAATCATTTCTGAGATCAACCGTTGATCTTTCAATTAATTGGGGATCATGATGTACTACTAGGTGCCACTCATGATCGTTCTATAATTAATTAGTTAATTATGGACGACCAACATAAATTGAAAGGCAATTTGGTCACACGCATAATGAGTAATTCGAAGGATTTAAAACGAGTTAAGAATTGGATTCTCCAATCGAGATAGACTATTTTTGGTAAGTTCATACAATAGTCAAAACTGAATTTATTTCAGACGCATCGGAAACATAGAATTGCTAAGACTTTTAAAGACTTAATGGAAGAATTAAATAAGTTTAATTTATTAAGGGATTTGATCCAATTGGGGTTAGATGGGCCGGCCAAGAAGGGGGCCTCCTCTTCTTGTCATGGCCGGCCACCACCATAAGAGGATAAGGCTATTTTGGTTTGTTTTATAAAATAGACCAATGGTTGGATTATTTTATAAAAGGTTATATAAATTTTATATATATAAATTTTTATAATGAACCAATGGTTGGTTTGTTTTATAAATTTTTATATAATGAACCAATGGTTGGTTTGTTTTATAAATTTTATATAATCATGCCAAAAGAAAGAGAGCCTTGATTATGGATTGATTGAGAAATTATTCCATAATCAAGAAGAAGAAGCTTGATCATGAGAGCCTTGATTATGGATTGATTGAGAAATTATTCCATAATCAAGGAGAGGTTTGCTTGGGTATTAAGAAACCTCTCCCTATATAAAGGACCCCAAGGGGTGCCATGGAAGAGGATCCATCCAAGAATTGCTTGGGCTCTCTCCTCTTCTCTCTCCCTCTCTCTTGGCCGCCATAGGCCTTCCTTCTTTCTTCTTGCCGTGAGCACAAGGAGAAGCATCAAGGCGACGAAGTTCTTCCTTGCGAGATCTTCCTCTTCGGAACCTTGATGGTGAGTCTTTCGATTTGATTAGTCTCTCGGTTTTCGTCGTGTTCACGGAGAATCTAGTAGTTCTCGTGATCATGAAACTCGTGGCTTAGCGAAGTCATCCCGACGATACTTGGCGTGGATACAATAGAGGCGGAGCTTTCACGGGACGCTAATGACTGGATCTCGTCCCTTCTTCCAAGTTACGCAAGGTAATTCGTAGAGTAATTTCCTTTTCTGCAAAAATTTTATATTATGATTATGTGAACACATTGCATGCTAAGGATATGTGTTAGAATAATTTAGGAAATTATTCATATTTTTGTTTCCGCTGCATGTAATTATGTAACAATTACAATACGTGTCCGCGTCGGCATGCACCCGGTCCCAACAGTGGTATCAGAGCCGGTTAGTGTTCGACATAATCATATAATTTTTTTGCGGAAAACTTTGTCATGATCTCAATTTTGGAAATTTTTCCAATTATGGTAAATTTTAGATTTTGGAATTTCAAAGTTTGGAAATCCTCATGAAATTTCGCAAACTTTTGAAATATCACTGTTTCTGAAATTTTATGATAATTGTGAAAACTTTCCATTTTTGGAAACTTTCCAATTTTGGAAATTTTCTAATTTTGGAAATTTTCCTATTTTGAAAATACGTAAGTTTACTTTGTACCAGAAACTTACAATAATTCTGAAAACCTTTTAATTTTGGAAACTTTCCATTTATGGAAAGCTTGTAATTTTGGGTACTTTCTTTTCATGAAAGTCCAGACATTTTATGGAAACATTAATTGACAATTAAATTTAAATTAGTTTTTAAATTATTAACAAAATTTTTTACTTTGGGGAGTGCCTCGGGGAGCCACCCAAATTAAAGTTAGTTGTTATAATTTAATTTCCTATTTTGAATATGAATTGTTAAAATTGATTTGGATAGGTCTCGGGGAGCCATCCAAATTATATTATTAACAAGTTCTTTAATTGTCAAGTTTAATTTGGTTATGCCTCGGGGAGCAGGCCAAATTAGATTTACAACAAATTTCTTTTCTTTGGGGAGTGCCTCGGGGCCACCCAAAGTAAATAATTTGTTGTAATTAATTATCCATAAATAAAATATGTGATCAAATCTTGGAAATTTTTGAGGTGATTCTCAAACGATAATTTTCTTATTTGATTTATGAGGTGATGCTCTTACATATTATTGTCTCCAAAATTAATTAGGAAAAAATTGTTTCCTAAAGAGTTTATTTCCTTAAATAAGATTTTCATGAAAATAATATGTGATTGAATTAAGGGAATCTGTCTCTTAATTTAATAAGATTTGATTTAGAGAAATCAAAGGCTTAAACATATTATTTCCGAAATTGATTATGACAATTTAGGAAATTGTTTCCCAAAACAATTCCTTTAATAAAGTGTGAAATTAGAATTAGAAAATCTGATTCCTAATTCAATTAATGTGACTTGATAAATTAAGTCACATACATATTCTATTAAGGAAATCGTTAGAACATGACATAATTATATGTCATGAATGTGCTTAAAAGGAAAAGGATGAGACCCAAAACCCCTTGCAAAATATTAAGGCCAACACCTTCCATTAATATGGTTAGAACCGGAGTTTTGTTTCTCGTTTGGGTTGATGGACACATCCATGCCCGGCTTGAACCTCAACATGTTCAAACCATGGAATTAGTTTATGATTAATATAGTTGGAGTCAGAGGTCAATCCTTAGTTTTGGTTGTTGGACACATCCAAGCCTGACTAAAAGGTTGAATGAGCTCCAACCATATTAAAACTATTTCTTGATTAATGGGCCAGCCTTAAGCTTAGAGGATCGATTTGTTGTGCCACAACCAAGGTCGATGTAAAGAGAGGTGCAGTTGGGTGCTATGTATATTGTTGCATACTTGTTAATGAGTTAACAACCCAATGATTTATGTAAACATTCAATTAGTTGATAGCATAATGTGATAGTTACATATGTATAATATGTAATCGGTATAATTACCTACCTTCATAGCTAAGAATAACTTAATGGACTCTAGCCATGGTTGTTCGTATCTATGGTTGGATATCAACCTATTTGGAGATGTTCCTACGATCTCCGAATTGATAAAAAGGGTTATTTAATTCGAAAAATAAATAGGATTTAATTCATGTATATTGATGCATTCTTTATCATTCTCATCACATAACCTCAATTTGTATTTCTAGGATAATCACCTGATCATGTCTTCTCTGAATTTCATTCCATTTTGGACACCAATAAGCTGACTGGGCCAAACTCATGGACTGGCTTCGAAACATGAGGATAGTCCTCAAGGCAGAAAAGCTTGCATTATGCCTTGAAGAACAACTTCCAACCATCCTCCTGAAGATGCAACTCCAGACCAGTTAGTGGCCTATCAGAAACATGTGGTCGATTCTGAACTTGCGAGTTGCATCATGCTGGCCACTATGGTACCTGAGCTACAAAAGCAGCATGAGGCAATGGATGCTCATACCATCTCTTCCATCTTCACGAGCTGTTGACGAGCAGGCGTGATCCGAAAGGTTTGAGGTCTCCAGACTCCTCTTCACCTCTAAGATGCAGGAAGGCACTTCTTATCTCACAGTTTGTGTTGAAGATGTTGGGGTACATTGAGCGACTAGGCACACTCGGATTTGCAATGGATCAGAACTAAGTATTGACTTAATTCTGCATTGTTTGCCCAAGAGTTACTCACAGTTTGTGATGAACTATCGGATGACAAACTGGAGACTACCATTCCTGAGTGCTTAACCTGCTGAAGACTGTAGAGCCTTCTGTAAAACAGGATCAGAAGACGGTACTGTTAGTTGGTTCCTCAAAGAAAGCTCTAAGAGGAAGCCCAAAGAACAGAATAGGAAAGAAGAAAAAGGCCAAAAAGACTGAAAAGACAAAAGCACTTGCCATCACTGTGCAAGGAGAGCCACTGGCAAAGAAACTGCAAGGTTTATCTTGAGTCCCTGGAAGAAGAAGGCATCTGATGCCCCATCCTCTTCAGGTATCTTCGTTATTGAATGTCACTCTATTTCCTTGTCACCTGGGTACTTGATACTGGGTGTAGCTCACATATATGTAATGACATACAGGGGCTAAGGAATAGAAGAAGACTCGTCAAGGAGAAGCGAATTTGCGAGTTGGAAATGGAGCAAAGATTGCTGCTGTTGCCATCGGAACATATTTGCTAAAGCTCCCTACTGGACTTGTCTTAGAATTGGATAATTGTTATTTTGTTCCTTCGTTAATAAAGACATTGTATCTATTTCATGCTTGAATGAAAAGGGTTATCATTTAACTTTTAGTAAAATTGCTGTTACATAACTTTAAATGGTGTTCTTTATGGGACCGGAACTTTATACAATGGTATCTACACGTTAGATTTATCCGGTGACGTTTTCAATATCGAAGTTAGCAACAAACGTGCTCGAATAGATAATCAAATAGACTCCTATACGTGGCATTGTCGTCTTGGCCATGTAAGTAAGAAACGCATGACCAAATTACACCGATGTGGAATTCTGGAATCATTTGAACCCGGTTCATTTGATACATGCGAATCATGCTTAAAAGGCAAGATGACCAAATTACCCTTTTCCGGAAAAGGTAAACCAGTGG
>JAGFNQ010003956.1:330567-350150 GCA_024364735.1 Boesenbergia rotunda | reverse complement strand
CTAACACAAATAGACCGTGTCCTGAACCAAGTGGGTATAAGGTGGTGAAGGGAATGGGGCACGATTCATTAGAGCTGCTGAAGGGTTTCAGAATTACTTCTGAGGTCAACCGTTGATCTTTCGATTAATTGGGGGTTATGATGTACTACTAGGTGCCACTCATGATCGTTCTATAATTTGTTGATTATAGACGGCCAACATAAATCGAAAGCCTATTTAGTCACACGCACTACGTGTAATCCGAGGGATTTAAAACGAGTTGAAAATTGGATTTTTCGATCAAGAGAAATAAGGCGAATCTGAGTTAATCAGAGGCGCAATGGAAGCTAAAAATGGCTAAGTCTTTTGAAGGCTTATTGGGCGAATTAAATGAGTTTAATTCGCGATCGGTTCAGCTTGGTTTGGCCGGCCAAAGAGGGTGCCAAACCCCTTGGGTTGGCCGGCCACAAGAAGGGGAAGAAACCAATTTAATTGGTTTAATTAATAAAATAAATCTAGTGCGATTTGTTTTATAAATTATGGATAAATAAATTTGTGTAAAGAAATTTATATAAATAAATTTATAGAAATTTATTCTTTTTTATAGAAATTAAAATGATCCATGGAATGGTTTATTTTAATTTTATAAAATCAATTATGAATTGATTTTTCCATAATAAGAAAGTTTATAAATTTCTTATAAAATTTATTCCATAATAAAAGGAGAGATTAATTAGTTTTATTATAAAGTTAGTTATAATAAAACTTGGTTTAAACGGAATAATTCATAAGATAATTTATAGGATAAATTTCTTATGATAACTAATTCCGTTAATTTCGTTAAGAGGGAGACTTGGCAAGGGAGATGCTACTATATAAAGGAATCAAAGGCAAGCCCTTAATGGGAATTTGATATAGAGCTATCAAGAGATAATTCTCTCCCTCTCTCTCTTATTCTCTCTTCTTCTTCCCTTAGGGTCGGCGCCCTCCTTAAGGATTAGGGCCGGCTCCCCTTGTCCAAACTATGGCCGGCGCACCCTCACCCCTCCAAGTTGGTTGCCGTGAGCTATCAAGAAGAAGGAGAAGCCAACCAAGTAGAAGAAGAAGCGGATCACAACTCCTCTCTTCCCGGAATTTTGATTCCGTTACTTTGGTGGTTAGTTTCCTATCTTTTCTCTTGTTCTTCTAGTTGTGCCTTTAGAGAATCTAGTAGTTCTCATCGGCACAAAACTCGTGACTTTGCGAAGTCATCCCGAAGAGAACTCGGCGTGGACGCGAATAGAGGCGAAGCTTCCAAGGGACGCTACGGTTGGATCTCGTCCCTTTTCTTCAAGTTACGAGAGGTACAAAGTAAATTAGTTTACTTTTTCGCAAAGTTTTATTTTATGATTATGTCCACACACCATAAGGTTGCATGCTAGATACGAGGGTAAAATAATTTAAGAAATTATTTTATGCTAATTCTTCCGCTGCACGTAAAAATTTAAAATTTTACGAACCCGTATCCTTGTCGACATGCACCCGGTCCCAACAAGGGGGAAGGTCCTCAGGAAGATGACCGACCTCAGTTAGCTGCTGGATGGCACATATTGCGCCGAACTTGATCATGCCACCTGTAACGCTCCGATACCAGGTTCAGGAAGGAGTCCGACTGGATATAGGCTACTCGGGCAAGCTTCAATTCGGGCTGACTCACCCGACTTATAATCCTCCCAACTCCTTCCTGAGTCGGACAAGCTTGGCAACCCTGCCCCTGGATAGTGGTCTCCCGAACAGCCAGCTGCGCCTCCTGGCCCACCAACTGCATCTCTAAACCCTGACGTGCCTCTTGCTGGGCAGCCAGCTCTATCTCTTTGTTCTTCAGGGCGAGCTGAGTTTGGCGATGAGCTGCATCCGACTCCTTCAATTTCCGCTGAAGCCCTTTAGCATCTGTTGTCATCTTGGCCAAGTCAGTATGGGCTCGAGTATACCGGGCCTTGAGGACCTTATTGTCGCCCTCTAGATGAGCCACCCGGCTAGTTAGGCGCTCCGTCTCCACCGCTGACTGAGCCATCAACCTTTGCTCTTCCTCCGAACGGACCTCCAACTCTGATACATGAGACCGCAAGGCGGTTATTTCCGAGCGCAGCTGGTCCAGGCCCGGGTCACCCGGAGGAAGGGCGCTTTGCGCCACCCGGGCTTTTAGGTCTCTCACTTGTCTTTCAGCCGCCCGGCGTGCTCGGGTATTGTCCACCAACGCTTGGCTGACCGCGTGGCTCAGCGCCCATTGCTGCATAGTGATGTGAAGGTCATGAGTGTAAACATAAACAACCAAAGGAGGGGAGAGGGTACCTGAGTCATTCCCACGAAGAAGTGATCGGCCAAGGTAATGGCATCCATCGCAAAAGACGCTGTCCATCCCTCCTCCCAGCCCGAGACCAATCTATCGTGCAAGTTCAATGGCTGAGGCTGGACGGTCGGAGTTAGAGCAATAGCCGAGGGTACTTGAACATCCACAGTTGACCGCGACGGGGAATTCATGGACAGAAGGGCTTCAACGGCGTCGATGTGGGCAGTGCTCGACTGAGGGGCTGGAGGACGTGGCGCGGACCTCGAGGTCGATGCGCTAGAAGGTATTGTCACGGGAGTAGGAGGTCGGGTCGTCGACCGAGGTATTGTCTGGGCCAAAGCCCGAGGGTCAAGTCGGGGAATGGAGGGAGCCAAAGCTGAGCTCGGGGCCGAGAGTTGAGGGCTGGCCGCAGCTTGATCAAGACGAGAAGGTGTCGCGGCCTGACCCTCCACGGTCGGTTCGAGGGATGATGGTATATCCACGCTGGGAACCCAACCGGCGGCGTTTTCGGACCAAGCTAAGAGAAGCGGCCGGGTCCACTTCTTCTTCTTCCACCCCCGCCGGGGTAGAGGTCTCCTCGCCCGTTGTCTGAGTGGTCCCTCCCGCCTCCTCGGTCGGGAGATTCTCGCAGAGGTCGCTTGCTGCAACTGCCGGCGGCTCGGGATCTGATGCAACGCTAACTGGCGGTATCGCCCGAGCGGCTGCTAGCTGGGCAGCCAAAGCCTCCATGGCTTCATCCTCCCGATCCAACATCGCATCAAGCCTAGCGCTGTACATGACTTCGGCTGCACAAAAGAAAAAGTTTTAGTCAGCATTAGCAAGTTTACTAAGCTAGTAGAAACGTACCAAGGGTGCCAGGTAGCTCCGCTGGGACTTGGCTCAGCCGGAAGAGGTATAGCATACCCTCAATCAATAGCTTGCCCGCATGATATCGGGCTCCCCCGAGTTTGGCAAATGCCGACCTGTAGCTCGGTTCCGAGCAAAGATTCTTGGGAAGTTGAGGATGATCGGGCAGGTTCTCCACCCATGCAGTAGGCCAGTTCGGTCGGGGGAGTGTTTGTATGAAAAAGAAGTGGGATTTCCAACCTTTGTTAGAGGAAGGAACTTTCTCTAGGAAGGCAGAGTTAATACGAGCTTGGAAATAAAAATTCCCGGGTTCTTGCTTCATAAGATAATAAAAGAAATGGAACACTCGAGGTTCTAGTGGAATTCTGTGGGCGGTAAAGATGATCACAGCCCCGCATAGGATCCGGATTGAGTTGGGGGCCAACTGAGACAAGGAGATCTGGAAATAGCGACAGATCTCGCGGAAGAAAGGATGCAAGGGAAAACGCAGACCTGCTAGCAGTTGATCAGAGAAGACGGTGAAATTACTCAAGGGGGGCTCGTGCGCCCGACCCCGACGGTTAGGCAGAGTTATGAGGTGGTCTTCAGGGATCAGGTAATCTATGCGCAGGGTTTCTACCAGACCTAGGGTAAGGGAAGACCGAGTAGATAAATACCACGGCTCGGGGGGTGCAGGCGGGGGTGCAGAAGATGATGCCATCAAAACGAAATCGGAAGAGGCACGACAAAGGTTCGGCAGGGAGAGAGAGTACCTAAAAATGAGGTTCACCGGAGACACCGTTCGTCGGAATCGAGAAGGTCGGGCGGCGGAGGTCGGACAAGAGTCGGATGAAAAGCGAAGATCAGGATAAAAAGAGGTGAAATGAGAGGGCCAACCTATTTATACCACGGGTAAAACCAGGAGGATCGTCCGATGAAGAAAAAGAAAATGGCGGGGTAGACTCCTCGCCGTCCGATCCCTATCATTTCCCAGACCTCGAAGCTTTACTTGCACGACGCCCAGGCCACGCCGGTGACGTTTCGCTGCTCGAGACGTCCAGTCGGGAAGCGACACGTGCCCTCGCATTAATGAGGATTTGATGGGGGATACGGCATTAAAAGGAAGGATCAACCGTACGAGGTGACGCGCAGAAGGATAAAAAAGAGGCAAACCGACCGAGCAGGGAGCCTAGTCAGTCGGATCACACTCCTCCTTCGACTAGACTTGAGAGGGAGGCTTGTGATCCGGGTGTATGATTTTTAGAAGGATCGAGAGCTCGGTCGGGTTCGATTGTCGATCTGAACTGGTAGTAAACGGGCTGGAACAAAGGTCACCCCAGAGTCGGGACCCTTGAGGTTGGTCATCCGAGGTCGGAACCCTCGAGGTCGGTCGTCCGAGGTCGGGACCCTCGAGGTCGGTCATCCGAGGTCGGAACCCTCGAGGTCGGCCGTCCGAGGTCGGGACCCTCGAGGTCGGTCATCCGAGGTCGGAACCCTCGAGGTCAGTCGTCCGAGGTCGGGACCCTCGAGGTCGGTCATCCGAGGTCGGAACCCTCGAGGTCGGTCGTCCGAGGTCGGGACCCTCGAGGTCGGTCATCCGAGGTCGGTATCCTTGAGGTCAATCATCCGAGGTCGAGATGCTCGGGGCCGGTCATTCGAGGTCATCCCCTCGAAGTCTATTGTTAGAGGTCAGGTACTCGCGATCACACGGAGACGACCGAACGACTGCGAGCCTCTCCTATCGCATGAGCCTTTCTTATCAAATATTCAGAAGATAATCCCCTCTGGCATAATCATTGCCTGACACAGCAGCCAATAATTAAAGAGGGACAGAAGAGACAACTCCGACATGGTGTCAAGCGGCTGTGACAGTTTCCCAACATTAATGTGGCTGTCACTATCGTGATCTGTCGATTGATCTTCTCTTAATGAGACGTGACAGCTCACATGTGGGAAGACCCTTTCTTCCCCCTATATAAACCCCATTTGAACTTCAGAGAAGAGATCGCTGCCATTTTGCAACCACTCCACCACATTGAGAGCTCTGTTTCGGTCCGACCTCCTAAGCTACAGCAGACCGGGTCGGCTTGGTTAGACCGAGTCATTTGAGGGAGAACCGATCTTCGCTTGTCGACAGGATCAATGAGCATGGACATTCTTGAGGAGCTGGACCAGACAGACTTAGAGGCTGAGGGATTTTTACCTGATTTTTCTGGAGGAGCTATTCATTCAGAGGAGGCTGAGAGAGTACTTACTGTTGAGACTGAGGATTTTTCAGAAGATTTTTCAGACACATTTCCAGCTGGAGAGGTTTTTCTAGGTGTAGGGGATTGCACAGAGCCCCAAGGATCACCTATTTTTCTTGAGATTCAAAGTGTAGGGGATTGCACAGAGCCCCAAGGATAACTTATTTCTATTGAGGAAGACCAGAGTGAACTGAAGCCACTACCAGGCCATTTGAAGTATGCATATCTAGGAGAGGAGCAGACTTTACCTGTAATTATTGCACAACATTTAGAGTCAGAGCAAGAAGAGAAATTATTGCAAGTCCTGAGGCACTACAAGAAGGCAATTGGGTGGACTTTATCAGATATACCAGGTATCAGCCCAGCTATCTGCATGCACGGGATATTTTTGGAAGACAATGTCAAACCTGTGAGGCAACCACAAAGGAGACTCAATCCACTTATTTTGGATGTTGTAAAGAAAGAGGTGACTCGACTTCTACAGGCAGGTATCATTTACCCTATTTCTCATAGTCAGTGGGTTAGTCCTATTCACGTAGTGCCCAAGAAATCTGGAGTGACCGTGGTGGCGGATGAAAGCAATGAACTAGTGCCCACCAGAGTTAAGAATTCGTGGAGAGTCTGCATTAATTACAGGAAGCTCAACAAGGTCACAAGGAAAGATCACTTCCCTTTACCCTTCATTGATCAGATGCTTGAGAGACTGGCGGGGAAGTCACATTATTGTTTCTTGGATGGATTTTCAGGCTATTTTCATATTTGCATAGATCTAGAGGACCAGGAGAAGACTACCTTCACTTGCCCCTTTGGCACTTTTGCCTACAGACGTATGCCCTTCAGACTCTGCAACGCACCCGGTACATTTCAGAGATGCATGGTAAGTATATTCGGTGAGTTGCTAGAGGACTGTATGGAAATATTCATGGTTGATTTTTTAGTTTATGACACGTCTTTTGATTCATGCTTAGATAATTTGTCTAGGGTTTTACATCACTGCATTGAAACTAACCTTGTTCTTAATTTTGAGAAATGCCACTTCATGGTAGAGCATGGGATTGTACTTGGACACATAGTCTCTCAGAAAGGTATTGAGATAGATCCTGCGAAAATCAGTGTTATTTCTTCTTTATCTTACCCCGTATGCGTACGGGATGTTCGTGCTTTTCTTGGACATGCAGGATTTTACTGCAGATTTATTAGAGACTTTAGCTTGATTGTTCGACCCTTGACACGACTTTTGCAAAAAGATGTTGAGTTTCATTTTGATGAAAAATGCAAGGAAGCTTTTCATAGACTCAGGGAGGCTCTTACCTCAGCTCCTATTATTACATCACCTGACTGGACTCTACCATTTGAATTAATGTGTGATACTTCTAATTTTGCAGTGGGAACTGTTCTAGCACAGAGGGTAGATGGAGCACAACATGTCATTTGCTACGCCTCCAAAACCCTAGATACCGCCCAAGCCAACTACACCACGACTGAAAAGGAGCTTCTTGCCATTGTTTTTGCTTTAGATAGATTCAGATCTTATTTATTGTGCTCACATGTGATTATTTTTTCTGATCATGCAGCTTTGAAATATTTGTTGAAAAAGCCTGATGCAAAACCTAGATTGATCAGATGGATGCTCCTACTCCAAGAATTTGACCTGGAGATCAGAGATAGAAGTGGAAAAGAGAACTTAGTTGCAGATCATTTGAGCAGACCTGAAGGAGATGGATCTCCTACCACCATTGATGATGATTTCAGAGATGAGCACTTGATTGCAGTGCATGGTGAGACACCGTGGTATGCAGACCTAGTTAACTTTCTTGTTGCACATGTATTTCCCACTCAATTTTCTAAGGCTCAAAAAGATAAATTAAAAAGTGATGCAAAGTTTTATGTGTGGGATGATCCTTATTTATGGAAATTTTGTAATGACCAAATAATTAGGAGATGCGTACCAGATCATGAGTTTTCATCTGTCCTTACTTTTTGTCATTCATCAGCTAGTGGGGGGCATTTTGGACCCCAGAGGACTGCCAGGAAAGTACTAGAGTGTGGATTATACTGGCCCACCCTTTTTCATGATTCATATGTTTTTTATAAGAATTGTGATAGATGTCAGTGAACTGGGAACATAGGAGCGAGACATGAGATGCCCCAGCATGCTATACTTTATTGTGAGATTTTTATGTTTGGGGGATAGATTTTATGGGACCTTTTCCTGCATCTTATGGTTATCTGTATATTTTACTTGCTGTGGATTATGTTTCAAAATAGGTGGAGGTCATTCCCTCCAAGACTGATGATTCTTCTGTTGTTTGTAGTTTTGTTAGGTCACACATTTTCTACAGGTTTGGAATTCCAAGAGCAATAATTAGTGACCAAGGATCTCATTTCTGTAACAAACACATGAAGGCAATGCTGAGTAAATATGGGGTGGCACATAAAGTTTCTACATCCTATCATCCCCAAACAAATGGACAGGCTGAGATTTCAAACAGAGAGATTAAATCCATTTTAGAGAAGACAGTTGGGCCCACTAGAAAAGACTGGAGCAAGAGGCTAGATGACGTACTTTGGGCCTACAGAACAGCATTTAAGACACCTATTGGCATGTCACCCTACCGCTTGGTTTATGGTAAGGCTTGTCACCTCCCCGTGGAAATAGAGCACAAAGCATATTGGGCGGTGAAAGCTTGTAATTTCGATGCTACCAAGGCGGGAGAAGAAAGAAAATTACAACTTCAAGAACTTGAAGAAATTCGGCTAGAGGCATTCGAAAATTCAAGGATTTACAAAGAAAAGACCAAGAATTTCCATGACAAACACATTGTGAAAAAAGACTTCCAAATTGGCGATAAGGTCTTATTGTATAAATCAAGGCTCAAATTGATAAGAGGTAAGTTGAGATCAAGGTAGGAAGGTCCATTTATTATAACTGACATTTTTTCCTATGGAGTTGTTGAAATTAGGGACGAAGCTAATGGATTTGTGTGGAAAGTAAAAGGCCACCGGCTCAAAAAGTATTTTGAAGATCTAAAGGAGCTAGAGGTGGATGATGTGTACATCAAGGACGCTATCTACCCAACTTAAGGGGAGTTCACTTTCTCTACACTTTCATTTTATTGTACATATCATTTTGATGTTTTTAGGAATAAATTTTCTCTCTTTTTGAAGTGAATAGTTGATAATAAATTCTTGGACAACATAACATGAATAAAAGTCATTGTAAATACCATGTCTTTTCTTTAGCACTTTTCCTTGCATGACTAGGAATAAATGTATCCCTTAGGTTATCTCCATAGCATTTTAGAGTCTTTTGAAAATAAATTAAATTTGGTTGTTAAAACTTAGGGTTTGAACTAATGGATGAAATCTTGGATGCTTGAGTATTACTTTGATTTAGATTCTTGATTGAGAACTTGAGATGAATTATTTTTGCCTAGTGAGAATTAGCCTTATATTTGTGACACAAATATGTTATTGCACTCTAGAACTTGCTTAGGTTCTTTCAAAACCATATTTCAATGATTGAATCACATCTATGGAGGCTAATCAATTTGTTTCCCTTTTCCATATTATTCTTAGCAATGATCATACTTGATACATACTTTTTTCAATTTTCCTTTTTATTTTCCTACTCTTAACCCCATTTTTCTATGGATTTGTTTGCTTGGGATGTTTTCTTAATGCTACTTTGCCCGAGACGAACAAAGATTTAAGTGTGGGGGAGTGATTAGTGTTTTGGAAAAGTTTTGTATCAAGAAGGCATTTCGATCCAAAAAGAAAAATTTTATTTTTTGCAATGGAAGGATGGAAACAATTACAATTTGAGTGAGTTTGAATGCACAAGAAGAAGTGGATAAGGAGGGAACCATTGGAGCATACAGATTTTTGTTGCTAAGTTGGAGATTCAAGCCATTCGTTGCCAAGTTTCATTCGGAAAAAAAAAGAGAAAGAAAAAAAAAAGAGAACAAAGCACAATTGGCACACAAAAATGAAAAAAAAAGGAAGTCAAGATCAGCAAACTTTTGTTGGAAGAACTGCCAAGTTGAATTCAATTGAACCAAGGAAAGATTTTTGGAACTGCAATTCATGATTTGGAACTGTAGCTGAGCAGATCACAAATTTAAGCAGGAATTGGTGAAGGCAACAAGTGAGTGTGAAGCTGATTTGATTAGGAAGGACTTAGATTAGAATGTGAACTAAATGGCAACTACTACGAATTGAATTCGGCTAAGTTGAATTCGGCTGAATTGCAGCTGACCGAATCTGATCCAATGCAGATTGTTGTGCCAAAACAGAGAATTTTTATGCATGTTAGTAAGTGAATTGTCTTTGTATCAAGATGGACTATAGTTGTACCAAGCAGCTACTCAAGTCAATTCTGGATCAAGGAAAGGCAGTGCTGGGTTAAAAGTTGAGTCTGATAAAGATTTGGGAGCTGAGCACATTGTTGCAGCTGCAAAAAGAAAAGAGAAAAGCTGTGAAAGGTCTTAAATGGCACATAATAGCAATTGCAGCTGTGAAAAAAATCTGGAATGCAGGGATGATCATAGAAGCTGCTGAGTGCTGGAATCTGAAGATGTATCAACTTGGAAACGGATTCATTGAAGCTGAATTGAATTTGAGCAGAAGCAGAAAAATTGCTGCAGAAATCTGAAGCAATTGCAGCAGGTTCAGTAATGCAGGGATGATCATAGAAGCTGCCGAGTGCTGAATCTTGGAGCTGATGAATGATACAAGCCAAATTTCTAATGGTAAATTGATGAAGTGCAGAATTCCGGAAGAAGTCAAGTAAATGAATTGAAGACCCAAGCAATTTTGTGTCAAAAGGAATCCGGCTGACTGCAATCATCAAAAATCTGAGCTGAGGCTGGAATTCAATTTACTGATCTGAAATGAATGGAATGGTTGCAGCAGAAACAATATGAATTTGCAGCTGAACAAAATCTGAGCTAGAAATTCAACTAACTGATCAGAAGTTTGAATGGAAGCTGAAGTGAATTCTGAATTGAAGAGAA
Organism: Boesenbergia rotunda; assembly: GCA_024364735.1. Lineage (NCBI taxonomy): Eukaryota > Viridiplantae > Streptophyta > Magnoliopsida > Zingiberales > Zingiberaceae > Boesenbergia > Boesenbergia rotunda. The sequence continues at coordinate 339,756 of JAGFNQ010003956.1, read as the reverse complement.
AAATGCAGGAAAATCTGAAACGAATGGAAAAATCTGTGCCAATTAGAAGGGGGTAGTTATAACAGAAAAAAAAAATCAGTGAATGCTAGAGAGGCAGTTTGTGCCAAGTTGAAGCTGAATTAGGATTGCTAGGCTAAGAATCAAGGCATCAAAGATATAAATGTATCAAAGAGTGTTGAGTACATCACAGCTGATCAGAAACAGAAATGGTGGCTGCTGGGAGGTTTTAAATCAGAACAGGAAAAAATCAGAGAAAAAATTGCAGTGCCAAAAATTCCAAGTGAAGCATTTAGGTTTTCCACTACCATTTGCTCAACTACTCCTATATGTTAACTGATGTTAATTATTTAAGAATTTAGAGACTTGAAATGGATTCAGTGGAGCTGAATTTGAAGCTGAAACAGAAGAAAAAAAAAAGAAGGGGAATGAAAGAAGAAGAGTGCCAACTTGAAGGTGGAGTGTATCAAAAAGGAGATTGTAAGAGATGGTTAGTGGGAATTACGTTTGGAACATTTAACTTCCTAATTGTCATTCAATGTTTCAAGTTCCTAGGATGTGAATTCAAACCCGAGGAGCTCCAATTGTCCATTAGAAAATTAAGATGTTTCAAGTGGCACACCATTGAGTTTCGGCACCATGCAATTAGTGAAGATAATCTCATCCAAAATTGAAGATTAATTGTTCCACCATCATTCTGATTTCACTAGAGAAGGAGAAAGAAGAAAAAAAAAATCAGAAAAGAGAAGAAAGAAGCAAAGATGGCACGCAAGGTAAACAATTGGCACAAAGGGACTAGTGAGGACTTTTCATTGAATTTTTGAAGGGCAAGGCAAAAGTTTACTCCATCACACTTTTGAATTCACTAGAGGACTGTCAAGAGGGTAGAGTTCATTGGAAACATCCTTGAGCACTCAAGTCTTCCACTTTATCAATTTTTCCCTTTCCTTGATTGTTACTCCATTTCTTACCATCCTCTATGTTTTTCACTTGTTTTTGTAGATGTTGATCCTAATCATGAATAATGGTGGAGATTAGATAACAAGCAAGCCTATGGTAGTACAAGAAGCATGTGTGTTTGAGTGAGCTCCACTTCCATCATCAACTTAGAACTTAAGGAGAGAGCCACCAAAATTTTCCTTGAAAGGCTAGTGAATTAAATTCATCTCAATGACTCATGAAGGATGAAAATGCTAAGTTGTTGATTTAAGGACGAGATACTAATCCATAGTGCTTAGACTTTTGAGAATTGCCAACCTTAGGTAATTTCTTTTCAGTTGCTTCTAAATTATGCTTAAGAAAATCTAGGGGATACTTACTTAGTAGTTTCGCGAGACGCTCAAGCTTAAGTGTGGGGGAGTTGATAAGTACCATTTTATTGATTATTTTAGTTGCTAAAATCCATGTTTGACCTATATTTTTCTTGCTTAATTGTGAAATTACCCTAGGTTTTAGAACTTACCTTTATTTTGGACTTAATTACAAATCTTGATATTTTTGGATTATTTGGCCACTAAATTTTTGATCTATTTTTGTAGGCATGAACGGTTCATGGACCTAGGGCATACTGGGTCAAACTTGAGTTGGAAGTAGATCCAGATCGAGTTATCAAGCTTCGGATTAATCTGGGCCGTCCGATTCAAAAGCGGCTAGATCTGAGCCATCCGGGACTATCTGAAGCAATCCGAGCTAGGGTTAGGGTTGATCAAGCACTCTGATCAAGATCTGAAGGTTTCATCCCAATCAGATCTCAATCAACCGTTGGATCAACCTCGGAGGGCTCTAGATCGTCCATTCAAAGATTAGGGTGATCTGGACCATCCGTTACAAATCTGGAGGATCTGAGCTACCACGAGGTAGATCCTTACCCCAGATCATCATCATCAAAGTTTGGATTAAATCAGAGCAAGATCAGCCGTTGGATTTTCTCAAATCAATCTGGACCGTCCACTATTAAGTACTTAATCAAATTTTCCAAAGCTCTTCCCCTTGTCGCGTCTTCGCCAAGTCTTCGCCGCAGCTACCTTCTTCGCGTGTTCTTCATCTCATTTCAAGTTTTCTTCAATCCGTTGGCGCGACCACTCGATTTCCTTGCTTAGATCATGTGCTAGGTCATTTGGAAGGCCATCAGTGAAGTTTCCGGATCAGAATTGCTCAAGAGACAGTGCTGTTGAGAGGTTTCCGCAGTTTTGACCATTTGATACCTTCGGATCGGCTGTGCTCGAATTCCTTCCACCTGAGCTATCTAGAGGGGTTCCCTAGATTGCTTGGATCATCATCAACTCACCTTCGCACGCAGACGCAGCCGAATTGAAGATTTCGAATGGAAAAATTCAGAATGAAGCAATCTGAGCTGTATTCAATCGCAGATGGAGTTTTCCCTATGGTTTGCTGAGCTTACGGGTCCGAGGCTCTCCCTTGCATGACGAACAAGGAGTACCTGAGCTCGGGAAGGGATCGAGGAGTAGTTTCTTTAGTTTAAATTCAGTTTTAGCTGTAGTTTGAGTTTCTGTCGCAACTCGGTTTCTGAAATTCTTGTAGCAGCTGTTTGAATTTGTTTCCTGAATTGTTTAGCTTAATTAGGTTTTGAATCTTCAAGTTAAATAGTTTAGTGAACTTGTTAGTGATCAATTGACTTTAATTTCAGTATATTTCTCTGTTAATTGCTTGCGTGCCAATTTCATTGTTGCGTGCCAAGTCCAATTTCTACCTGTCAGTAATTCATCCTTATTTCTGTCGGTTTCTTAGTTTTTGTCAAGTAATAGTTAGCCTTTTTGAGCTTCCCTGAACCTAGATTAGTGACTTGGATTTAGTTTGCATATGCTAGCTTAGCCTTTGATCCATTGCGGCAAAATTCTGTAGTTAATCCCTTAAATTCTGCATCTTTAATTCCTGCACATTCAGTTTCTGAATTTTTTGTGTTCTTGAATTGCTGATTTCAGCTCTTAAATGCCTTCATTTAGACTTGCATAGTTCATCCCTAATAGTCTTATTTCTAAATTGAATCAATCAGTTTAAAAGTTTGAGTTGAAAGTTTACCATTTTCGAATTTGGTGTTAGTTTTTGGCACAAAAGGTTTTCCCTGCGTGCCAATTGTTTTGGACCTGTTGCATCCGAAATTAATCTGTTTTCTTGGTATATGATTGTGTTTTGAAATCAATAAGCATAGCACTCAGCATTTCTGAATTTTACTCGCATTTGTGGCTTAGGAAGTGGTAACTAGTTGTGTGGCGTTTGTTTGAATGTTTGGTTATTAAATTTTGTAGCTAGCATTGGTGTTAAGTTGTTTGCTTGCGAAAATCATCATTCACTGCTCTATTTCTTAGCTTAGCATTTGTTTTGCAATTAGAATTTAGATTTGCCTTTCCAATTTCAATTAAGTCCTTTGGTTGATTCGATTTCCCTTTGATTGAGTTATTACTCGCTATTGCTTGTTTAGCTCATTAGTTTAGTTCTCTTCATTTTTCTTTGTGCTTTTATTCTGAATTGCAACCCCAAAACCCAAATTTATTTGAAACCCAAAAACACAAACGACACATAAACCCAAGTTAGAATCAAACAACATCAACTAGCCCTAGGAAAAATACGACCTGTGGCCCCTTCACTACATTTTCACATTTTGATGGCAAAAAGGGTTTCCTGCATTTTATTCATATCTAAATTTGAGACCCACATTCGTGACAGTCTATTTTGGGTCCATCAACCACCCATGACTAACAGCAAGATTGAGCACCACGCGAATAGTGGTAGGCTTGACAACAGGACTGAATGTTTCATGATAATCAATACCAGGACGTTGATTGAACCCTTTAGCAACAAGTCTCTCTTTGTACCTGTCAATAGTGCCATCAGGTAAATGTTTAATTCTAAAAATCCATTTACAACCAACAATATTCCTTGTTGAATCAGCCGGAATAAGTTCCCACGTTCCATTCTGTACAAGAGCATCATACTCCTCAGACATTGCCTGACGCCATTTAGGATCTTTGAGAGCTTGGGTCACCGAGTGCGGCTCAGTATGATGATGTAAGGGGATGGTAGCGGTAAGATTAAGTTTTTGAAGGGGTTTATGGATATTGTTTTTGGCTCGAGTGGTCATTGTGTGAGTATTGGTGGGTGAGTTTAGGAGAGAAGGGTCTGAGGAGAGAGACAAGGGAGGGGAGGGTTGTTCTTGTGTGCTAATGGTGGTGTAGCTAGCCTGTTCAACAAAATCAGATGAAGGACTTTCGGTAATTGGACATGGAGATGGACCTGAACCGGGGGCAAGGCAGTTGAGGGGATGGTGAGTGGCACAACCTTGGCAGGAAGATATGATGCTGATGGAAACCAAGTTGAAAGTGTATCTGGACTGGGACGATGAAGGTGAGTTTGAATGGATTTGAACGGAAAAACAGATTCCACAAACTTGACATGACGAGATATGTAGGTTTTGGAAGTGGAAGGATCAAGACAGAGATATGCGCTTTGGGTGAGGGAGTACCCAACAAACACACAAGGGATAGATTGAGACTCAAGTTTGTGACCAGAATATGGGCGAAGCCATGGATAGCACAAACAACCAAAGATGCGGAGCTTTGTGTAGTTTGGTGGAGAGTGAAAGAGAGACTCATAAGGAGAGGAAAGAGAGAGTGTGGGCGTGGGCATGCGATTAATGAGATACACGGCAGTGGTAAAGGCATGATTCCAGTATGTGATCGGAAGTGAGGCATGAGTGAGGAGAGAAAGATCGATTTCAACAATGTGTCGATGTCGTCGTTCGGAAAGACCATTATGTTCGGGTGTATGTGGGGGAGTAGTAAGATGAGAAATTCCGTGTAGAGATAAAAATTCATCTAATGCTTGATATTCTCCCCCGTTATCGGAGTAAAGAGTGACAATGGAAAATTTAAAATAATTTTCTACTAGTGCCTTAAAGCGTCGAAAAACATCATAGACCTGAGATTTCTTCTTTAAGGGATAATACCATGTGTAACGTGTGAAATGATCAACAAAAATAACATAATATTTGAAATCATCAATAGAGTAAACAGGTGAGGTCCAAACATCAGAAAATATAACTTGTAAAGGATGAGATGAAACAATTGTAGATGTAGAAAAAGGAAGCTTGTGACTTTTATTGCTAAGGCATGCATTGCAATGAGAGTTTTGTGACATAGAATAAGGTAAAGACATGGTTGATATAATATGCTGAAAAATAGATGATGATGGATGTCCTAATCTAGAGTGCCACTCAGACGATGTGGCTTTTATTCCTGAAAAGGCAATAAGCGGAGAAGACAATTTTGGAGAGAAGGTTGGCCACTCATAGATCCCATCTTTAGTATTACCCGTCAAAAGGATTGCCCCGGTGTTGAGGTCCTTCACATGAAAAACAGTGGGTAAGAATTCAATAGAAACATGATTAGTATTGCAAAATTGGTATATTGAAATGAGGTTCTTTTTCATGTTAGGCACACAAAGAATATTTTGCAAATTGAAAGTGCGAGTAGGAGTAGGAAGAGTAGTAGAACCAGTGTGGGTAATTTGAAGACCCGAGCCATCACCGATCATAACGTCATCAGACCCTGCATAAGGAGTATGAAGCGATAGATTATTCAAGTCCATGGTGACATGATGTGATGCTCCACTGTCAAGCATCCATGTGGGGTTGTCGGTTGTCTCAAGAGATGCAAAGTTCGCACGCGGTTGCCATGGTGTAATAGGACGTGGAGCCTGTAATTGTGTTGTTGGAGTCAGTGAGGGTTGAGCAGCGACAAGTCGAAATAGAGAGCATCTTTTGACAGTGTGTCCTTGAGTACCACATCCTTGACAATATCCAAGATATGGGTGTGGTGGAGGTCGATCATTGCGTCGAGGATTGGATTGTTGTCTTTGATTGTGAACAGTGGTTGTGGAAGGGCGCCAAGAAGGAGGAGATGGTCGCCACAATTGATTATTGCGTTGATTGACAAGATTGGCGGTGGCTGGAAAGGGTGTTGTTGATACGTGCGATTGTTGGATAGATGCCTCCTTGTTGATGAGTTTTTCATGAATTTCATCAAATGAGATAGATGTTTCACGAGCATTAACTGCATCAATAATTCCTTTGTATTCCTCCCCAAGGCCGTCAAGGATCTTATCAATGATATCTTCATCGTCAACAGGTTTTCCCAGAAGTGCAAGTTCGTCGACCCGATTTTTGATGAATTGCATATACTCAGAGATCGTCTTGGAGCCCTTGACACAATTCTTCAATTGATCCTTGATTTGTTTGATATGACCACAAGACGGTTTTGCATAGGTATTAGCCAAAGTAGTCCAAGCCTCATGAGAAGTGGTAGTACGGGCAAGAAGAGGTTGGATGGGTAGAGAGACTGCACGAAGGAGTGCGCTGAAGAGAAGACGATCCTGCCGGTTCCATGTTGAGTAGGCAAGATTTGCAATCAAGTTACCATTGACGGTAATGGTTGTTGCAGGACTCGGATGAGAACCATCAAGAAAACCATAGAGATCATATCCTTCTAATAGACTTCGAATTTGGAGGCTCCACGTGATGTAGTTGGAGGTGGTTAACTTTGTGATGTTTGTAGTGTTGACAGCAACAAGAGGATTATTTGGCTCTGGTAGATTTTGAATGGTGGTATGAGCAGTGGAAGATGTAGAGAAGTCTTCAGAGGTCATAGAAAGAGTTTTGAGAGAAGGAGAGAAAACAGGTCAGAGTCGTGGCTCTGATACCATGTAGAAATAATACAATGACACCATCTTTATTCCTTATAAAAGTGAGATATATATACAAGTATAAGATCGGGTTGATTTCCCAATCATAATTAATAAAATATTCTAAAATTAATTACCTATCTAATCTATGAGATTTGCAATTATTTCAGAATATTTACAATTCCACTATAGGAAATTAAATAATTACGCAATGAATTATTTCCTCTAATATGCCAATTCCACTATAGGAAACTAAATAATTATGCAATGAATTATTTCCTCCAATAATCCATACCATTCACGAACTCTCATGGCATAGGTATTGAGCTCTTTTTCTAAATCATCCAATAATCTAATGGCTTGAATGATCATTGTATCAACCTAAACCAATTAATATGAAAACCTTTTATAATCACAAGAGCAGTTCAGTTTATAAGAGGTGAAATTATTTATGCACAAATTTCCAAAACCCCTTCATAATAAATTAGGTTTGTGGAGCTAGATTCACCAAGAGAAGCAAAAATGCCATTTTCTAAAAGGGGGATCAAATTATGTGTACAAAAACTGATTTTTTTTTGTTTCCCATATGGTGTTAGTGTAATCAACATCGAAATATTTGTCAGGAATTGATATAGACAGACAATTGCGAGCATACACAACCCACTTTGAATCAAAACTACAAAGTAGGAGTAACCTTATCAAGGTTGAACTTTAGCTTGTATCTGGAAAAGCTGTGGGACAATCCTAAGCTCATTGGAGCTAAATCTTGTACAGCTAACCCAGCTATGAGTTCTGTCAACTGATTCCTATGCCCCCTCATCAACTCCATCACGGCATTGTTGTGGAGACAATCAATTTTCTGTAGATCATAGAATGCAAAACTCAGATCATATAACAATGCCAGACAAATAGACAATGATAAAGCACATTAACTAGCTAACCATCTTGTCCTTTATTGCATTGCCAAGTTTTGAATCGGCCACGGCCAATGTTTCACCATCACAGTGAGCACGTAAAAACTTCCTCAGGCCTTTGTTGGGCTTGCTATCAATCAATAACGTTGCGGCAGATAATGCATCTGAAGTGTTCTCAAATTTATTGAAAGCTTGCAGCTTCACAATCTGACAAAAAGAGGGGGGAATATTTTTAAAAAACATATTGACAACAGAAAAAGGAACTGAATAACAAGTGTCATCTAGCAGCTTGTACTGCTCTGAAATTTCCTTATAAAAAAAATTAGTTTACTAGGTGAAATGCGGAATCATTTGTTTCATAATAGTCATTTCAAACAAAGTCAGAAACAACCTAATCAGTAATGAACATTTGCAATCAGGAGGGAAAATGGCAGAAATAAGAACTTGTCAAGTAACCATTCTAGCATACTCGGCACTTGTAAACTCCTTCCATAAATCCTGAAATAGCAGATGGAAAACGAATAAAGTGAACAAAACTAATAACTTGAGATAAAGCATGACATGAACAAATCGGAAAACACTATCACTGATCGAAACAAACTGATAGCCGAGAAACTCAAAACTCCACTGATCAGAGAAATGGAAAAATCACAACATGAAATCCACAACTCACTATCACTAGCAATGATCCCAACCCAACGTTCCAATTCAGATTCAAAAACTAAATCTCTATTAATTAATGCATTCCTAATCACACTACTAGAAAATAACAAGGCTTACCTCCTCTGTTCCATCCTTCTTCGAAGATGCCACACCAAATTTCAAACCCAATCAATCCGACCCACGAACTCCATCTCATTCCCTGCTCATCAACTGATCACCATCACCAATCCACAACAACCCAAGAACACAAGAGTAAATTCGAAGAAGGGAAACAACAAATCCAAAATCCATACTCACGGCAGAGTTATCATCTCGAATTCGATCCAAGAACCGTGAGAAAACCTCACCAATCAAAGAACAATCAGATTCAAATCAACCACTATCGGAAAACCGAGATCAATCTTGAAAACCCAATTCTTACCTAGAATGTTGTCACGCCCAAGAACAGTCGCGAATAGGGGAGATCGAGTACTCAGTTGGCTTCTTTTGATCGAAATCCCACATCAATCGTCGGAGAAAACTCAGTGACGCCGCGTCGGCGAACCACTGCTGATCTGCGCTGGTTCTTGGACGACTCCATCTCGAGAAGAACAATGGATCCTCGACGCTCACATGAGAAGAAGAGGAGGAAGAGAGATCACCGTGGGAAAGAGGCTCTCGGCTTCGTTCAAGGGAGAAGGAAGAGAAGAGGAATCGGATCGGAAATGAGGGGTTGGCTGCGACTAGGTCCCGCGAAGGAGAAAGGAAGGATCGGCTTTGACTTGGCTAGGGCAAAAGCATCGGCGAGGAAAGAAGAGAAGAAAAGGGGAATTTTAAGTGAAATGACTATTTTGCAAATTTGCCACTCTTCTTCTAAAATCTCCAATCAAAACTTTCTTTAGAAATTTTGCTATAAAACCCCTTCTAATTTTCAGTATTT
>JAGFNQ010003956.1:183461-328759 GCA_024364735.1 Boesenbergia rotunda | reverse complement strand
TGGTAGAATCGAGTCATAGATGTGGTAAAACCACACTACTAGATCCACACCAACTAACTATAATTCTCGTAGGTCAAGATCCACATCATACTACGCCTTGAGTTAGCTTTGGCTAAATCGCCCAAGACTTAGTATGATCGGTAGGTACCAATTATCAATTACATCTCTATGCAACTCTTGTTTATAGGATCAAGAATTAACATTTATGAATAATCTTGAGTTAGCTTTGGCTAAATCGCCCAAGACTATTGATAAATGCGATCTTGTCCTACCTTTCCAACTATTGGAATATGCCTATAGTTAGGCTCGATCCAATTGAGCTAACTAGTTACTCAATCTAATTGAGCTCAATCTAACCCAAGCGTGATAGGCGGGACCAAGGTTGTCCCTCCGCATCCCACCAAGATTAAATGCATTGCTCTGCTTTGGCAGATTCATCAATTGCATATGATCATGGTAGTGATGGGTATCAAGGCTCGTTAGGCATATACGAGTTGATTTCGATTTAGATCTAATCTAATCGATGATGTGCATCGTATGTAGGCATTTATTAAATCTAATTTAACCTAAATGTGTACTAGGTGCACATCAAAATGTGGTTCCCACATTACATGTGCATCACATACACTCATGTATATTCTATTCTATACTAACATGCATCACATACATATGAGCAAAATAAAATATACAAGAAAATTAAGTGTGATTAGTCATGGCCCTACTAAGATCTTCTCAAGCCAATGAGAAGATCTTTTGGTCAACCTAGGGTCTAGGCAGCAGCTTCTCCAAGCTCCTCCTTCCAGAACCCTATGTGTTGTCGGCTTGCTTCCCATGAGTCCGTCTTCTCCAGAATTGCCTTCATCGTTAATTTTGTACATTACAAAATTTATACTCGAGTTACATTCGAGTCTTAAACTAATTTTAACAGAAATAATAAAAAAAAACCGACACGCAGGTCGCAATCACAATACAACACCCACAACACAAATAACGGCACGCAGGCCGTAATATGAATTACACACATATTTTAATCTAATTAAAATAGGGTTTTGGGCCATGATCATCACACTTCTGTACATAATTCAAAATTATGTAATTTTATAAATTTTATATAATTTTTCTACTGATTTTTAGAATTTTTCCGAGTCACAACTCCGCGGCGGTCCCGGTAAGCGGGTTTCGGGCGTAATCGCGAGACAAGGCCCCTTGCGGGGTTAGGGGCAGCGCCCCTACTCGTGAAATAACCTTCACGAGTGTCTTCTTGGATTATACAACGCTTTAACCCGCTGTCCCAAAAACCATTTGGGCGAAACTTGCCGTTTCGGAGAAGTTTTTCTCGGTGGCAAAGTCTACAAGTGCTTCGCACTCGTCGCTTTGCCTCTACGAGAAAAATTACTCAAAAATCCTAAAATTTAGAAAAATTACAGAAGCAAATATTTATCTAAATTTTGTATCTAATACAAAAAAAAATTAAAAACAAAACGAGCACAAGCTTCGCTCGTGGCTCTGATACCATTGTAGGGTTTTTCGGGCCACGAAAACCGCTTTTTCGCGTCGCGGAAACCCCGAAAACCCCAATAGCAAGGATCCGAGCGAAGAAACCCATTTCAAAAATTACGAGTGCTCGTTTACATGCTTCAAAACCCGATCTACTCCTAGATCTAAAGAGGGATAAACATTTTACCTTTGATGCGTGCCCCGTTTAATCTCGTTCGCTCCCTTATGGATGTCGAATCTCTAGGACGTCAAGTGCCGTCCCTCTAGAAGTATCCACGCGAACAAAAGTAGATGGATGAAATCCTTTAGGTGTGCTAGCACCTTGTAGGATTCGGTCAAGAGGAGAAGAGGAAGAAGAACTCCAACAATTGGAGAGGAAGAAGAGAAGACACACCCGAGGAAAAATGAAACAAAACCCACTTTTGTTCTCCCATGGTGGCCGGCCACTTAATGGACATTAATGGCCATTAAGTGGCCGGCCATAATGGCCACTAATGGCCATTAGGTGGCCTTCCTTAACCCCCTTTCAATTTGAATTCAAATTCAAATGGGGGGGGGGAAAACAAGCCAAGTCATCACTTGGTCAAGTCAAGGTGAGGTGACCTTTTGGTCAAGTCAAACTTACCTTTTATGGACTTTCCATATTTAGTCAAGTCAAACTTGACTTCATTTCTTCTCCCATGTCAAGTCTAACTTGAAGTGGAACCAAGTCAAGTCAAACTTGATTTGGGTTTGGGTCAAGTCAAACTTGCCTTTTATGGACTTTCCATATTTAGCCAAGTCAAACTTGACTCCATTTCTTCTCCCATGTCAAGTCTAACTTGAAGTGGAACCAAGTCAAGTCAAACTTGATTTGGATTTGGGTCAAGTCAAACTTGCCTTTTATGGACTTTCCATATTTAGCCAAGTCAAACTTGACTTCAATTTTTCTTCATCTATTTGTTCTTTGCGTGTGACCCTATAGGTTCTTGTAACGTTGGCAATGCTTGTAACCTCTTAGAAACATAAGCAATGAGTGGTATCTAGCAACACATCATTGTTACCCAAGTTACAAGAATGTTGAGATCCAACATCACCAATGTGACTAATAATTGTGACCATCACAATATGTGACAACGTCCTTCTATCCTCGATATCTAGATTGATCTTTTATGAGGCATAGACCGTGTCATCCTCAAATCAATCTATGTGTCTTGAACTCCAAGTAGACTCACTATAATCAAATAAGCTCAATATCTCATATGTTAGTGATATGAGAGAAGTGTCCTAAGGCAATCGCCTTATGATTGTAAAACATTTATATTAATAAATGATAATTCACTATTTGAGTATACATGCTTGTGTATTTGATTGGGATCTTAAACTCATCTACTGAATGTCCGCAATACAACTCACAGCATAAGAGAATTTGTGATGAGATCACAACTAGTGATTATCTCTAAATGCGCAAATGTGAAGTATTGAAAATATCCCTAGTCGATGAATTGATAAAAACGGACACTATCAATTCTGTTGAGACTAGCATGGGTTATTCTCTAATCAGCTGATTCTCACTGGCTGGTGACATTGGGATGTCCGGAGATAAACATGGATGCTAGTTAAGGGAACTAGTTCATTGGAGTGACTAGCTGTAAGACTTCATATGGGAATCTACATGTAGATATGTTAATGAAGATCTTACTGCGGCTTAAGTGCGATGTTCCTTTGACTTGCGGTGTTCAAGTCATCTTGGTCATGGAGACTTATACTTTGACATCTTAAGCAAGCATCTCCAAGGAGGTGTGGACCCAGGATGATCGGGTATAAGCCAAAGTGCCCGAAGATGTTTGAACAGCCTACAAAGGATTCACCACTCCTTGCGAGGAGATGTATACCCAGGCCTATCGTCGGATTGTTACTCAAAGCCTCTGGCCAGAGCATATCATGTTTAGAGTGAGAGTCTCTAAAATACATGAGAGTAATTAGAAATCCAAAGGACGAGTAAGACATTACTTGGGCTAGGTGTGACGTAGTCAGCCTAGTGGGGACTGACACCATTGACCGTGTCCTGAACCAAGTGGGTATAAGGTGGTGAAGGGAATGGGGCACGATTCATTAGAGCTGCTGAAGGGTTTCAGAACAATTTCTTCTGAGGTCAAACCGTTGATCTTTCGATTAATTGGGGATCATGATGTACTACTAGGTGCCACTCATGATCGTTCTATAATTAGTTAAATTATAGACGGCCAACATAAATCGAAAGCCTATTTAGTCACACGCACTACGAGTAATCCGAGGGATTTAAAACGAGTTGAAAATTAGATTTTCCGATCAAGAGAAATAAGTCGAATCTGAGTTAGTCAGAGGCGCAATGGAAGCTAAAAAATGGCTAAGTCTTTTGAAGGCTTTTTGGGTGAATTAAATGAGTTTAATTCGCGGCGGTTCGGGTTGGTTTTGGCCGGCCTCTTTGGTGGTCGGCCAAATAGAGGAGAATAAACCAATTTAATTGGTTTAATTAATTAAATAAATCTAGTACGATTTATTTTATAAATTATGGATAAATAAATTTGTATAAAGAAATTTATATAAATAAAATTTATAGAAATTTATTCTTTTATGGAAGATTAAAATAATCCATGAATTGGATTTATTTTAATTTTATAAAATCAATTATGAATTGATTTTTCCATAATAAGAAAGTTTATAAATTTCTTATAAAATTTATTCTATAATTTAAAGAGAAGAAGAATTAGTTTTTATTATAAATTAGTTTATAATAAAGACTTGGTTTAAACGGAATTAATTCATAAGAATTTATAGGATAAATTTCTTATGATAAATAATTAGTTTTATTATAAAGTTAGTTATAATAAAATTCATAAGAGAATTTATAGGATAAATCTCTTATGATAACTAATTTGTTTTATTATAAATTGTTTATAATAAGACTAGGCTTAAAAGGAATAAGCAATAAGAAAATTTATAAGATAAATTTCTTATAACTAATTCCGTTAATTCGGTTTAAAGGGAGACTTAGCAAAGGAGTTGCTACTATATAAAGGAACCAAAGGCTAGCCCTTAATTCCAACGAAAATAATTAAGAGATTAATTATTTCTCTCCCTCTTTCTCTTCTCTTCTCTCCTCCTCTTCTTCTCCTTCACATTAGGGCCGGCGCCCCATCCTTGTGGATTAGGGCCGGCACACACAACCATCACCCAAGGGAGTTGGCGTGAGCTTTCAAGGAGAAGGAGAACCCGAACACGAAGAAGAAGAAGCGGATAGCGACTCCTCTCTTCTCGGAATTCGATTCCGTTACTTCGTTGGTTAGTTTTCCTAATTTTTCTCTTGTCCTTCTAGTTGTGCCTTCCGAGAATCTAGTAGTTCTCGTCGGCACAAAACTCGTGACTTTGCGAAGTCATCCCGAAGAGAACTCGGCGTGGACGCGAATAGAGGCGAAGCTTCCAAGGGACGCTACGGTTGGATCTCGTCCCTTTCTTCGAGTTACGCAAGGTACAAAAGTAAATTAGTTTACTTTTTCGCAAACTTTTATTTTATGATTATGTCGATACACTATAAGGTTGCATGCTAGATACGAAGTTAAAATAATTTAGGAAATTATTTTATGCAAACTCTTCCGCTGCACGTAAAAATTTTAAATTTTACGAACTCGTATCCTTGTCGACATGCACCCGGTCCCAACATCATATTGCCTTATTTGGGCATGGCCATGCACTTAGTGATCTCACTCTATCAAGACTATGATATCTCTCCCGTCATATAGGAGGGATAGATCCCATCTACATCACTCACATCCCTCCGCATAATTTGTTACATACCCAGTAATCGCCTTTATAGTCCACCCAGTTACGGGTGACGTTTGACGAAACCAAAGTACATAACTCCTTATGTAGGGAACTATGGTGACTTCAGGTCTAAGGACTAATAGTCATACTAATAGTCACATGAGAAAGTATATGACACTCATATAACGATCCATGATACTTTCTCATGGCGGGCCATTCAGTATACATTCTCTAATGTATACCCATGTGTCAACTTGATATCTCATATCCATGACTTGTGAGATCAAGTCATCATGTTGACCTACATGCTAGTCTCTATGCATTAACATTGTCCTTGAATGTTAATACTTGACTAGGAATAGTTAAGAGTAGTGTTCTCTATATCATCTCACTATCGATTCAACTAATCGATTGATATAGATAAGAACCTTCTACTCAAGGACGTTATTATACTAAGTTATTTGGCACCAATACACATAAGTACAATAACCATAAGAAATGCCTTTATATATAAGAAATATATATACAAGAATATGATACAATGAGTCCAAAAAGTAATCATCATATGATTGGCTCTAGGGCTCTCACTAACACGAAGATCGGTTCTCCTTCGGATGACTCGGTCGGACCAAGATGACCCGGTCTGCTATAACTCGGGGGGTCGAACTCGGGCTAAACCGTAGGTCAGATTTCACTCACTCGGGTCGGACCAAAACGGGGCTCACAAAGTGGTGGTGTGGTTGTAAAATGGTAGCGAACCCTTCTCTGGGACTCAAATGGGGTTTATATAGGGGAGGGGAAAAGTTCCCCATCATGTGGAACGTCACATCTCATTAAGAGTCAGTCAGTGGTCAGGCTGAGTCATTGGATATTTCAGCCATGGGGTGAGACTGACACAGCCGCCTGTCAACCTGTAAATCTGCCCCTTCTGACCTTAATTAATGTTTGGCGGCTATGTCAGGTAATGATTATGTCAGAGGTCTTTTCCCCTTAATGAAGGATCCTGCCAGGTCCTTATTGCAGACATGACTCTTTTAGCACGGGACCTTGCCAGGTCGGGTCGTAGGATTATTTACCCACCTTAGCTATTGGGGATGGCGTTAAAGTATCCGACCTCGAGTGCCTGGGCTAAGGTGTGCACTCCCGAGCGTCCTACCCCGAGAGCCCAAACTAGAGTGCTCGACCTCCCGGCGCCCGACCTCTAGGTGTCCGAGCTCTAATGCATGACCCAAGATACTGAGCTCTAGCGTCCGACCTCTCGGGCTTCGAGCCCTAGCACCCGACCTGAGGTTAGTGAACTTCAGTTCCCGACCTCTCGGTGTCCGAGGTCTAGTACCTGACCTCTAGGTGTCCGAGCTCTAGCACCCGACCCGAGGTCACCGAGCTCTTGCACCCGACCTCTCGGTGTCCGAGCTCTAGCACTCGGCCCGAGGTCACTGAGCGCTAGCACCCGACCTCTCGGTCTTCTGGGTGAGCCTTCGACCTGGTCCGTGGAATCGGGGGTGAACGGGTCTGATTTTCCCTGACCCGGATTATACCGGGTTAACTCCGATCGGGCCCTCAACTTTCCAGCCGAAACAGAAGGCCCGGATCAGATGCCATCCAACAATTCATGTTTAAATGCCTTCAATTTTGATGCAAGGTGGGAAAACTCCATAATATATTCCCGAATATTTCCCTTGCCTTGATACTTCATGGAAATCAAGCTTTTTAGAAGTGTGCTTGTTTCCGCCTTATCGCTTTTGGCAAAGCGCTTCTCAATCTCATTAAGATATTCTTTAGCGTTGGTGATACTATTAGACACCGCGCACCCCTAAAAGCCTTCGGTATGCCGCGCTTGATGATCATAAGACTCATGCGGTTAGAGCGTTCCCACTTCTCATATTTAGTCCTCTATTCAGAAGAACTAGAATCCGTAGGAGGAGTAGGTTGCTCTGTCCTGAGCGCACGATCTAGATCCATGCAGCCGAGAACAATGAGAATGTTCTCTTTCCAATCCATAAAATTTGTACCATTGAGGATTGACACTGAATTTAAGTTTGCAGAAATATTAACAACAGTTGCTAAAAAGAGAACACAAGAATAATAACATAAATAACATGCTCATTGTGAATAAATTAGAATAAATGGTAAATCTCATCTAAAGATACCTAGTGCAACAACAATATCAAGTCTTTGGACAATAATATTATTTACAAGTGGTACTCTTGTTGTAATAATCAAACACTAACAATAATGCATGACAAATAATAAACCTATCTTTGGATCGATTTATTAAATTCATGAAAAATAACAATTGTAACCTTATAATTGTTACGTGTTTATTATCACAAGTAAATGTATAATTTTGTTAAGTATAAATCTTCCTTTGGGCCGATTAATACTCATATAAATTTATACATTTACACCTTAATTGATACCTAAATAATATCTCAACATTTCAAAGAAAATTAAATTCAAATAATAGAGATCACTTTGGTGGCATATAATTTAAATTTAACTTAATTTAAAATAATAGATATTAATGGTCCTATATAATCCATTTAATATTTATATCCACATTATAAAATAAGTTAATTAAATTATTTTATCCATATAATTTAATTAAATTATTTTATCTAAATAATTAAATATAATGGATTATTATTGAAGGGGATAAAATAAAGATAATTATATCTAATGAACTATATATATATATATCAAAATGCTTAATTAAAGGATCTGCCATCTACCCCAAAATATATATATATATATATATATATATATATATATATATATATATATATATATATATATATATATATATATATATATATATATATATATATATATATATATATATATATATATATATATATATATATCAAAATGCTTAATTAAAGGATCTGTATATATCAAAATGCTTAATTAAAGGATCTGCCATCTACCAAAATGTGGTATTCGGTTCCCAAGACGTGAAAATCGAAACCAGAATGCTATGTTCATGTGTCCAAACTGAAATGGTTTTTTTACACCAAATACCGAAGTCACGCAACACGTTTCTTCCGAAACTGAAATCACGTTTTGATCAAACTGTTCATCATTTTCTAATACGGACGAAAGCGTCTGCAGCCTCCGGCTTTCCTTCCGACCGAACCAAAAGGCCAATTGACAACAGTTCATAAGGAATCTCATAAGGAATTGACAAATGCACATCAATTCCAACATCCAAACTGTTGGAAAATTACTAGAGCCTTCTGTGACAATTTCGACAGTCACTCTGATGTGGCGCTTCTATCCATGCCAATAATCTCAGCATAGTAACGATGAACGATCGAAAAATACAATAATAGTATGGATAATCGAAACAGAACAAAATCCATAATTATCTCTTAAGAATTGGAAATAGATTGCTCTGATACCAATTGTTATAAATATTAAATTGAGATATCTTGATGAACAATCTTAATCTCTATTCTACTCTTAAGAAATAATAAATATGATAATTAACCAAAGTTACGGAAGCGTACCGGAATCCATAGTTTGCAATCGATCCTTCGGAGATGATCTTCAATCTGCAGAATTCCTTAGGTTTTCAAAAAGTTTTGTCGATGGGGAACAAAATAAATCATCGTTCTGCAAACTGGGACCATAACCCCTATTTATAGAATTTAAAGGTTGCATATTTCTAGTTTGGTCCCTCAACAAATTAGAATTAGCACATGGTATCGATAATATTTTATTCATAACAATTAAACTCTTACGTCAAATTACATAATTTCAAAATTTAGATCATAATAATTTTAACTTATTTAATTATTGACATTAAATATTTATAATTATATTATGACCTTAAAATTCTAACATTTAGCTCATGGAGATCTGTTGCAGTTATATCAGGTTGCTTGGTTAGGGTTCCTCGCAGTGGATCTCGCCTTGCTAGGGCAACAGTCGAACCTTTTTGCTAAGGAAATAGTAGATTTCAAATAGGAAAAAAGAAACTTGGAGAGAGAGTGATGTAGAGGTAAGGATTAGGGTGGGATAGGATGAGAGATTCGAGGAAGAAGAAAATTGTAAGTTCACCAACTTAATTAGCTTAGACTATTTATCATCAGATGCCATCTTCTGTTGCATGGACCATGTCATTTTATCTTAGACTATTTATCACCAATTTATTTTATTTTGTCTAACTTATTAGACCATGTCATTGGCCTATAACTAGAGGTCTCCATTTCATTGCTTTTGCTATTCAATCAATGCTATATATTTTTTCTTCAAATATTCTCTTCTGTCGTACTAGATGAATTGACTCATGCAATTCCATTAGATTGTCTGCCGAGACAAATATTTCTAATAATCTTGTGTCTGAGATTTATGATGAGTATTTCTGTTATACTAATTTGCATTGTTCTGGCCGGTGTCTGGTTTACCAATTTTGCATTGTTCAGCTCGACAGCAAGTGAGGGCTCTTAATTCCCAGTTTGCAAGGTTGTTTTCTCGTGTCTTCATTTAGTTAACTTAGTCGCTCTTACTTCATTGATGTACTTCTTTTGTCCATGATTTTTGAATCGAATCATTGTGCACAAAGAATACTGTTTTTTTTTTGGCCTTAGTTTGGTTTATTATTAGAAGTTCCAGTTTTCTACCTTCTTTTTTTTTTTTTTGATATTGTACCTTTTGTTCATCGAAACCAAAGCTATAATGTGTGGTATATTCAGTTAGTTAAAACTGTCTGACTCATAGATCATGCCTAAGAACCTGGCAGTTATAATGCTTATGTGGTTATACTTTTTGTTCTGAAGCCCCTGAACATTTTATTTGGTTGGCCACTCTCATCAAAGAAGTGAATTTCTAGATAAAGAGAAACTTGTTCTATTTGCTTCTTTAACTCATTATGATCTTACCTTAGTTTTTGAGGTTGTTCATCTTTCTTCTCTCTTGCTTGTTTTATTTTGGTAGTTTTCCTTTCGAGTCTAATTGATTTTGTATGATTGCTTAAACAGCTGGGTGCAGTCAAGCATCAGGATAATGATTAACAAAGTTAAGCAACATCAAATCATATTATTAAAAAAATATCCAGATAATTAGAAAAACATTCAGATAATGTTTAATGAGATTGGGTAACGTCGAACCTCGAACAACCGGCTAGGCTCCTACGGAAGTTTTCCACATGTCACCGGGGTAAATCGAGAAGTGCTCACGACGGACAGTCTAGAAGCTCAACGTCTCAAGGTTCACACCCCATTTGGAGTAAAAATTCTTGTAATATATATCATAGCTGAAGATCGAACCATGAATGTCTGGGATGACAACTAGTTGCCCTTCCGCTAAACAAGGTTGGGTAATATCGAACATTGGGTGACCAATCCGGCCCTACGAAAGTTTTCCACCAGCCACTAAAGTAAATCGGAAAGTGCTTGGGGTGGACAGTCCAAAAACTCAGCGTCTCAAGGTTCGTGTCCCATTTGGAGGAAAAATTTCCATAAAATATATCGTAATTGGAAATCGAATCACGGATGACTGAAATGACGGTGTAACTAAGTATCTCTCTCATACATCTCATATAAAGGTAGGTCAAAGATCTGCCTACTTTTGAGTTCTCAATCATTTGTGCATGGTTTTAGTTGGATATTGAACATTAGAACATCTCCCATAGTTAAACCTCATAAAAATCTACTATTCTCTATATAATATATCTATATAATTTTTATTTAATATTTTAATTAATTATGTTCTTTAATTTAATTTATTTATAATTTTAATTAATAAATTTATGATTTTTAATTTAATTTAATTTAATTTAATATTTATTTAATTTATGAATATTAATTTAATTATAATCATTTGTATATTTTTAATTATAACTTTAATTATTACTAATAATAAAATAAAACATTATAATTAAATACTTTATAAAATAATTCATTTTTAAGTGTTTTGAAAGAGTGTAAAATTTATATTGTCATTAATAGTTGGCTTCACCTTCAAGAAAAGAAAATAAGTTTGAAATATTAAACCTACTCTTAAATTAAAAATCTCAAATTTTATGTTCATAATAATTGAAATTTTCTTTTTCAACTTTTTTTTATAAACCTTTTTAAAAATCTTGCATTAAATGGTCTTGGTTCTCCCCTGAATATTTCTTGCTGTTGTTTTGCTTTATACATGCTAAAGGTTATGGGCATTTAATTTTCTAAAACTTGTATCAGTTTATGATTGCGTCTGTTCCAACAATAAAGTGTGAGACTGTGAGTAATTTTAAAACGAGCACAGTGTCTGGAAGTAAAATTCCCAACTATTCAACTAATAAGAAATCTTACAGTTCATTGTCACTGCTAAAAAAAAAGGTTTTGTATGTCCTTCAAGCGGGGATAAATTGCATGAGCTCTTTGCTGTGCCATATCATTCAAACAACCTAACCATTTGGATACTTCTTGTTATGTCTTTTGTTGGTCTCCAATAGCAAGCATATTCTTTTGTAACCTTTCGGGATGGTAAAAAGAGATTCGTTCGTCCCAACGCACTTATTAATCTGTTTCAGGATCAACACGAAGGAGATAAAACACGGAGACTAATAACCCAGATGGCTAGCGCATGGGAAGGGTGTGTCGGATTGAAAACATGAAATGGAATCGAACTTACAGTGATCTCCTTTGCTTCTTCTTCCTCTGCTTGCCTGCTGTCACGCGAGATATCACCACGGACAACCCGATTTATCCACAAACCAAATCCCTCACAGATTCGAAGCTCAGATGTTCCTCTTCGTCCCCACCTTGGATTGCAATTTGGACGCTTTTATAGGGGAAGAATCAGGCGTTTCCTCCATTGATGGAGGTATTCAATACTCCATCAATGGAGGCCAGTAACGCCCAAGCACAGAAACGCCAAAGGTTTCAATGCTTGTAACGCCAACATCTCCCACTCGTCCAATTCTATCCATATAGGTCATTTAGTCACTAAGACTACGTAAGGAAGTCACAAAGACCATATAGGAGCATTCAACTCATACTTCAGGGAAAATGGTTCGTGCGACAGCAAGCACACTGAGCAATTAATGCTAAAAAAGTTGTTACACTTAACTTAGCTGCTCTATAGAACGAATCAGAGACATCAATAACTTGCCTTTACCCCAGATTAAATATTTACATCCATCTGAACATCTCTAATCCCTCATATGACATCTATGTCAAGAGCATGTTCGACATCTCAAATCAATACTTTTATTCACAATTATATTTTTAAGTACTTAACAAAAAATGTAACTGGTCGACCAGTGAATAAGTATTACAGATGTAAACCAATTTTAATCTTCCTTTTCAGCTAGAATCTATTCATTCTAAACAGTTGCTTTCCTAGTTATGCTCCATAGACCGAATCATCCATAGTCAATAGGATACACACTAAAGTAGCAAACACTGATTAAAACTTCAAGTAGACAGCTAAATAGTCACTTAGGGTAAGATTGAGATTAACTGATAATCTTAAGGGTCTCACATAGTAGAGAAGCAGGGATCCTTTCTCCTACTACCCTTATTGTCGCTATAACACATGTGGTATGAATCACATGCTACGATGTTTTTCTCTTTACCAGAAAGAGTGCATGTTTTTCTCAAATATCTAACATCGTACAGATTTCGATCTAGACATACCTAACGTCTAATCCGAATTAAACTTATGAATTCCAATCTGGCTTTAAACAGGTTTCGTAAATGGTGGATGCATTTACTTCGATCATTACATAAATGATCTCATCTTGATACAAAATCAAGGCGACCTCAACTTATGAGTATGTCTTTTTTTCACAACTACATAAGCTGTCTCATAAGTAATGGTCTTACCTCTATTTATACTCAACAAATAGAGATGATTGTCCATGTGAGTGGACCAATCTCAGCCTGCCAACATGCTCATCGAGACTTTTTCAAATGTAACAAATACATTCACACTGAATAGATCATGACATTTCATTTAAATAATAGTCTTTACAATTTGTTACAACTTGCGTAGTCCCAAAGACTTCACATGTTCATAAAACGACTCTTTAGTCAACGGCTTAGTAAAAGGATCTGCAAACATTGCTCGGGTAAGGATGTACTCAAGAATTATCTTTTTCTTGTCAACAATATCCCTTACAAAATTGTATTTAATTTCTATATGCTTGCATTTGCTGTGATATTTAGGATCCTTGGAAAAAGCTATAGCAGCTTGATTGTCACAACACACTGTAACAGGGCTCCCACTGTCCTCAACAATCTTTAGATGCTTCAGGAACCTTCTCAACCAGACAGCTTCTTGTACAGCCGATGCACAAGCCACATACTCAGCCTCCATTGTCGACAGTGCTACACAAGCCTGTTTCTTGCTGTTCCATGAAATGGCACCTCCATTCAGCAAAAAAATATAGCCAGATGTGGATTTTCTGTCGTCAAGGTCCCCTGCCCAATCTGCATCTGCGTAGCCCTTCAAGCTCAGTTTTGATCCTTGGAAGCAGAGACAATAATCTGCCGTCCCTTTTAGATATCTGAATATCCTTTTTACCGCTTTTCAGTGTCTCGATCCTGGGTTTGACTGGAAACGACTAACTAAGCCAACAGCATAGCTTATATCAGGGTGAGTACACAACATAGTGTACATCAAACTACCAATGGCACTAGCATATGGTCTTTTCTTCATCTCGGCTATCTCTTCAGGAGTCTTGGGAGACATACTTTTGCTCAAAACAACACCTTTCGCTGTAGGTGTTTGTTCAACGTTGCAATCAAACATATTGAAGTGTTGTAGTATCTTAGTAATATAAGATTCTTGGGACAAACCCAAAAGTCTTTTTGATCGATCACGAATGATCCGTACTCCTAAGATATACTCGGCTTCTCCCATGTCAATTATGTCAAATTGTGATGAAAGCCAAGACTTGACCTCAATCACAACTTTTAAGTCATTTCCAGCTATCAGCATATCATCAACATATAATGATAAAATGACCAACTTTCCTTTATCCTTTCTTAGGTAAACACAATGATCCTCATTGATCATTTCGAAACCATAAGATAAAATGACTTCATTGAATCTTATGTTCCATTGTCTCGACGCTTGCTTTAGCCCATATATAGACTTTTTAAGTCTACATACTTTTTCTCTTGGCCATCAGCAATATAACCTTCTGTTGTGCCATATAGATTTCCTCGTCAAGATTACCATTAAGGAAAGCCGTTTTTACATCCATCTGATGTAATTCCAAGTCATAATGTGCTACTATAGCTAAAATGACACGTATTGACACAAACTTCACAACAGGGGAAAATGTCTCTTCAAAATCAATACCCTCCATTTGGGTATATCCTTTTGCAACCAGACGAGCTTTGTATTTATTAATCGATCCATCTGCCTTCCTCTTGATTTTGAGAATCCATTTATTCCCAATAGCCCTTCGGCCTGGAGGAAGATCGACTAAATCCCAAACCTGATTCTTTCTCATAGACTCCATTTCTTCATCCATTGCAATTCTCCATTTTTCTCTAACTGAGCATTTCAATGCTTCCTCAACTGTTCGAGATTCTTCATCGTCAACTGGGAGAATCATTAATGCCTCATTTTTAATGTCAAACCTTCTCCGAGGAATAATCTTACGATTACTTCTTCGCAGGTTTGACTGTTGAGAAACTAATTCACTTATAGGCAATTACTCCCACTAGGTTGACTAGATTCAGGCATTCCTTGAGATTCCTGATCTGTTAACAGAGGAACAGTATCCTCCTCCTCTACTGCAAATAGAGGAGTTGATTTATCAACTTCACCTCTTGTTGGGAACTCAGTTTCGAGAAAAGTAGCATCTCTTGACTCAATTTCAGAGATGGTTCCATCTTGTTGCTCACCAATAAAGACATAACCCTTAGAGGTATCAGAATATCTTACAAAAATACACTTCTTACCTCTGGGTCCTAATTTTCCATATTTGTGAGTCTTATCATGAATATAAGCAGCTGACCCCCATGGTCTCAGATTACTCAAATCTGGTTTTCTGCCTGTCCAAAGTTCATATGGAGTAGATGGAACAGATTTAGAAGGCACCCGGTTAAGTATGTAGGTTGCAGCTAATAATGCATCTCCCCAATAGGAAATAGGCAAATTAGCTTGAGCCATCATCGACCTAACCATTTCAAGAAGAGTTCGATTTCTTCTTTCAGCAACTCCATTTTGCTGTGGAGTTCCAGGGATAGTTAACTGTCTAATAATCCCTTTCTCATTACATATTGTCTTGAACTGATCAGACAAGTATTCACCTCCACGGTCAGTGCGTAAGGTTTTAACCTTACGTTCCAATTGATTCTCAACTTCGTTCAAATAACGATTAAAGCAATCTAATGCTTCAGATTTATGAGAAATCAAATACACATGACCAAAACGCGTGAAATCATCAATAAATGTAATGAAATATGAACTACCATTTCTAGCCTTCACGTTCATCGGACCACAAATATCCGAATGAATCAATTGCAATGTTGAATCAGCCCTAATAGCCTTACCAAACGGTTTCCTAGTTGCTTTTCCAGCAAGACAGTGCTCACATATAGACAAGTCAACTTTAGCACGAGTGCCGAGCAGACCCTCTCTTGCTAATCTATTCATTCTTTCTTGTCCTATATGTCCCAATCTAGCGTGCCAAATTTCATCATTAACATCAGCATCACTAGTAAGAGCAATGTTTGAAAAACAACCATTATTTCCACAATTAACATCAGGTTCTACATCAAGAACCATGAAACCGTTTGATATAAAACCATATCCAATTAACACAGAGTCAATTCTAAGTTCTACTCGACGACTGAAAAAATTCATACAATAACCCAATTCAAGAAGACAATTAACAGAAACAAATTCCGTCGAATCTCAGGAGCATACAGGACATCATGCAGAAACAATGTACGCCCACCACGAAGGTTGAGTTTGCAAGTCCAATTCCTTTGACTTCAATTCTTGCATTGTTTCCCACATATATCCACTTATTGCCAGCTGGTACGCGACGGTACTCCACGTACGTAGCTCGATCACGAGCTACGTGGTTCGTTGCTCCTGAATCTATAATCCACAAAGGATAAGAGTCAGCTAACAACACTGAACTAGCAACATAAAGCTCATGAAAAGAAGACAAAATGGATTTACCTTTTTCGGCTCGGTACACTCCCGAGCAAAATGGCCCTTCTTGCCACAGTTGTAGCAAGTAAGCTTGCCCTTAGGTTTCTTTCCATTCTTCTTTCCTTTCTTCTTGATTGGGTCCTGCACAGGAGTAGCACCAGCTTCTTTTCCCTTTCCCTTTCCTTTCTTAAACCATTTTTTCTTATTCTTGGACCCAGAACCTTCAGCTACAAAAGCTTGTTCAGAAATCCTTGCGGATTCTACTCTCTCCGCCTCCAGTTCAACATGGCGTGAGACATCAATGAAAGTTTAATCTTTCACTGTGAGTAAGATTCTGCTTCATTGTTCCCAAGATCAGGAAGGGAACGAATAACTGCTTGAACCTGTTGTTCGTCGGTCAACTCATGACCAGCAGTCTTAAGCTCCCGAATCATATTACCCATTTCTCTCAGATGTTGGGTCATGTTACATTCAGGCGCTTTTTACAACTGTCAAACTTAATTGTAAGTTGACGAAGCTTGCTACACTAACTCCACTGTATCTCTCTCTCAGGGCAACCCAGACAGCATGAGCTGATGGTAGTGGCTCATACTCAAATACCAGGTCATCTACCATTGAACTAATCAATATCCCCTTTGCTGTGGAGTCCTTTTTCTTCCATGCCCTATAGGCATCGAGATCCAGTCTGTGCTGTGCAGTTGTACCAATAGCAGGTTCAACCATGAAATGATTTACAATCTCCAGAACTTCTTGTTCCTCAAGAACATATTGTATCTTGAGATGTCATATCTTATAGTTGTCCCCATACAATTTTTCCCCTTTGTTCAGTTCAGCTATGATGTTCTTGGTTGCCATGATCTATCACAAATAAACATATTATTCATTAATTCAGTGTATATCACATGTACATAATTTTTTGATTGACTCAATGTAAACTTGACTTGGATTACGAAATCAAGTGATAACTACGTTTTCACTCATCATTCGCATCATCCAATCTAATTAACATTGATCAATTATATTACATACATCCCATTAGATGAACTAATCATTTATCTTGAATATGAACTAATCACATAAATGAACTAATCATTTATCTTGAATATGAACTAATCACATAAATGAACTAATCATTGACAAGTTAGTTAACACATAACATAACTTTTATTTAATAGGCTTAATAAGCAGGTACAAACAAACAGAATTCAACGAACTAGATAAGTTGACATCATTCCCATAATAAAAAATATTATGGCAGTGGCTATCACTCTCTCGTTCATCTCTAATTGGCCAATCTGATCAGGCTCGGGATCTTCCACAGATTCTATCGGATCTTCCTCAAATATTTCAGGCTCTTCCTCGATCATTTCAATATCAAGGTCTTCCTCAAATATTTCAGGGTTTTCCCCAGACATTTCGGGATCGTCCTCGAACATTTCAGGATCGTCCTCGAATATTTCGGGATCATCCTCGAACATATCAGGATCTTCCTCTGGGTCCTCCTCAGAATCCACTATTGGATCCCACTCTATTTCCTCAGAATCCCCTTCGAATTCTTCAATCAGATCCATCTCTGGATCCTCTTCAAATTCTTCAGGATCCTCTTCCAGATCGTCCTCAGAATCTTCCAGATCCTCTTCCAGATCGTTTTCAGAATCTTCCAGATCCTCTTCTGAAAAATTCTGGCGAAGTAGTTCTCTACGCAACTCGGTATAAGAGATACGTCCTTCGTAGCATCCCCAAATACCTCTTGCAGTTACTTCAGCACGCCTTGGCAATGAATTAATCAATGCCCCGATCCGGTAGTTATCTAGAACTGGAAACTCTTCCTGTTCGAGTTTCCAAAATAGACGTTCAAGCCTTCCTATATGCCCTTGGATGCCTAGGTGTGGGAGGAAGTCAATCTCCTCTATCTGTTCCCTCAAATGATTCCGTCGCACATCTCGACGAGTCATTGTGGTAATAAATCTCGGCATCTGGAATTGAAATATGCAATGTCAGTACAAAACCGACAAACCAGTAACAAAACTGGTTCAATTCAATTCACAACACAAATAGATAAAGGCATATAATTTTTCTTTTGTTTGTAGATATAATTAAGCCTATTTAAATTTGAGATTCAACATAACGATCAAACCAGTCTATTTAGTTCAGATTATTTGATCAAAATGGTTTGGTTAAATCAACTAATGGTTTAATCAAAACCGATTTGACCAACTTAATCATTTCTAAACTAAACTAGAATCTAATTTAATTAAGTTGAACCAAATCTAAATGAATAATCGAATAGAGCCACTAGTGGGTCGGTCTGCCTTCGCCTAGGAGGTCGTCGGTTCGATCCTCTTGGGCAGCAGCGTGGCACTTGTGATTTTAATAGGTTTCGAATTTTTTTTTTTTTAAATTAAAAAAAACTTCTCATTAAAACCGAAACCTAAACTCATTCGCCCGCAGCCACAGCCGCAGCCGCAGCCGCCGCCGCCTCTTCTTCTTCAAGAAACCTTCTTCCCCACAGCCAAAAAAAATTTTTTTTTCATCACAAACGCTATGGCCGCCTCCATCGACACATCCAGCCGAAGGCGACGGCTTCCTTGCGCGCGCGTGAGGCGTTCGTCGGCCAGGGGATGAAAGCGCCGAGAGCTCAGGCGATTTCAAGCGATCAAACAACGCGAGGTGTTCATCGCAGAGGTAAAAAAAATGATTTTTCATGCTTTTACAACTACTCTGATACCATTGTCGGTGTCTAAGCATGAAAACGATTCGCAAAAATTGATTTTTGTACTTACAGCGATTTCAACTTCTTGATCCTTCTTCTGAGTTCTTCTTCTTCTGCTCGCTGTCACGAGGGCGTCACCGAGGACAAACTCGAACGATCACAAACCAAGACCCAGCACTTAGAAGCTCCGATTCCTCCTTGTTCGTCTGCTCTCTCGGATTGCATTTGGACGCATCTTATATAGGGAGGAATCAGACGTTACCTCCATTGATGGAGGTATTGAATACCTCCATCAATGGAGGCTGGTAACGCTCAAGCACAGAAACGTCCTTGATTCAATGCTTGTAACGCCAACAACAATATCAAAAAACAAACAAGGTAGAAAACTGGAACTTCTAATAATAAACCAAACTAAGGCCAAAAAAAAACATTATTCTTTGTGCACAATGATTCGATTCAAAAATCATTGTGCCCTCACTTGCTGTCGAGCTGAACAACCTTGCAAACTGGGAATTAAGAGCCCTCACTTGCTGTCGAGCTGAACAATGCAAAATGGGTAAACCAGACACAGGCCAGAACAATGCAAATTAGTATAACAGAAATACTAATCATAAGTTAGACAAAAGAGAATATTTCCTTAGCAAAAACGAAAAGCAATGAAATGGAGACCTCTAGTTATAGCATTGATTGAAAAGGAAAAGCAATGAAATGGAGACCTCTAGTTATAGGCCAATGACATGGTCTAATAAGTTAGACAAAATAAAATAAATTGGTGATAAATAGTCTAAGATAAAATGACCATGCAACAGAAGATGGCATCTGATGATAAATAGTCTAAGCTAATTAAGTTGGTGAACTTACAATTTTCTTCTTCCTCGAATCTCTCATCCTATCCCACCCTTATCCTTACCTCTACATCACTCTCTCTCCAAGTTTCTTTTTTCCTATTTGAAATCTACTATTTCCTTAGCAAAAACGTTCGACTGTTGCCCTAGCAAGGCGAGATCCACTGCGAGGAACCCTAACCAAGCAACCTGATATAACTGAACAGATCACCATGAGCTAAATTTTAAAGTCCCCAGTGAGGAATACATAATGCAACAGTAGTTGAACAGCAAGCTCGAGTTCAAGAAGCAACGACGATCGAAAGGAAAATAGACTTACAACAGCATCGACGCCGTAATAGGAGGCAAAGGTGTCGCATTTGGCTCCTCTCTCCATTGCGAACGGAGAGAACGACAGGGGATTCCGTAGGATTCAACATTAATCATGCTGGGGAGTGGCGGCGGCTCTGGAACCAAACTGGAATCGGTTGCCGCCCACAGAAACGTGGCCCTTGACTATTCAGAGAGAGATAGAGAGAGACAGAGAAGAGTAGTTGAGTAGAAAGCGGGTCCTGTCGGGTTTATTAGTGGGACTAGGTGTGTCCATGTAAATTAAGGTGATCGTACATTCATAAAATAAAAGTCTATCAAAATTTTAGATCTAACTCGAGGATTAGAAAAATATGATTGGGAACTACCGAACTAGGTTAAGTCTTAGTTGAGAATTAGACAAGAGAAAATTTAAGTAGGTCAAAAGTTTAATCGGACACTTGATGAGGAAGTCCTAATAGGTCACGGTTGACCGGGGTTAGGCAAGGAAACCCTAGACGTGTGCACACAAGTTAGGGTTGAGGTCAATCAATTGAGTAATCAATTGGTGTAAGTTTCTCGAACAGAAGCCCTCTTAATCGATTGGGTGATCGATTAAGGAGGAAATGAATTGATTGAGAGAATTGGATTGCGAGAACAGAAACAGACTGAATTAATTTAGCCTTCTCTTAATCGATTGAGCAATCGATTAAGGAGGATGGTAATCGATTGATCAATCAATTACAGTGAAATTGCGCGAGGCACAAAGAGGTGTTGAATCGATTAAGCAATCAATTAAGATCGTTTTAATCTATTGACTAATCGATTAAACTTCAAAAAATAGCCATTGAATGACTAAGTCTGATGTAGTAATCGATTGGGTGATCGATTAAGGGAACCTTAGGTCACAGGATATAGGGTTTTCACACAGGTTGAAGCGGCACTTCTTCTTCTCCTTCCATCGTTATTTCAAGAGAAGTCTTGGAGCTTGGTGTTGTTGTATCACCAAGGTTCTAGAGGCGTTTCCAAACTAGACGAGAGCAAGAAAAGAGAAAAGAGCTTATTTGTGTAAATCTTGTAATATTTCCATTGTATTTATATTTTCTTGAGTGTTTCTTCTTAGAAGCTTATAAGAGATTTTTCTATCTCAAGAAGTAGATTTTTCATAGTGTATGAGAAAGTGGGGAAGAGCAGATTCTTAGATTAGTCACTTCAAGGAGATGGATACCAAGTAAATCGAGGTGTTAGCATTGCTCAAGTCTTCCGCAGTAATAAATCTTCATCGTGTAAAGATCCGAGCTAATCAACCCACCCCTCTCTAGCTCACCTACTAATCCTAACACTGTCATCCTAGTCTATCGGGCCGACTAGACCGCATCTTCGTCCGTCATGATAGGATCACATCCTATGTGTGCATCCGCGCTTGAGGGCATCTTCGATGGTGGAGAGGTTTTTGATTTTTTTTTTCCTTGTAGTCCCACCGTAATAAAGAAAGAGCAAAGAAGCTTGTTCGAAAAATTCAACCCGGCTTCTTTATTTGGGATGACAGGTAGAAAAGAGATTACTTGAAAAAGTTAGAAAAAATGATCGTTGGAGGTGCCTGGAGGACACTGCCTACGTGGTACGTGGTAGATGGCAGATGCCCTTGGTTGCGCATACGGACCTGCTGAGGGAGTCTTTAGATAGAATACTAATATTTTATTTCATCCAAAATAATTTATTTTGATAAAAAAATTTATCGAAAACTATTTTATAAATGGGCATCATCAATTTTTTTAAAGTCAAACGGACACTTATCTCATGATTTTATCCCGAATATACTTATAGATTCAATAATATTATTATAGATAATACCGAGTAACTTTGGTTGATATAATTAGTTTTCAAGATTTCAATGCTTAATAATGTATCTAAGTCTGGTCAGTTTGACCAAGAATTGATTCAAATAAGACTAATATTTAGAAGAAAAAAAGTTTAGTCGGGACTAGATGACTAGCAAGGAAAATTCTTAACCAGAGGTTGGGCAGGTAAGAAGTCTATTGAGTGACTAGTCCTAATCGGAGGTTAGGCAAGGAAAAATCTTAACTGGAGATTAGGCAAGTCAAAAGTCTATCGAGTAACTAGTCCTAACTAGAAATTAGGCAATGAAGTCCTGGTTGGAGGGATCAGGAATGTAGGATCGATCGTGTCCGCTAGAGGGGGGTGAATAGTGATTTTCGAACCCCTTTTCTTCCTACACGGTTAGTTTGCACAACGGAAATAATAATAAACAAAATAAACAACACTAACCAATACTAACACAGAAGATTTACTTGGTATCCACCCCGGACAGGTGACTAATCCAAGAATCCGTCGGTGGATCAAACCTCGGATAACCTCCGGCTAGTCCTCGTCGCTCCTTGTGGGTGGAGAAACCTCGCCACAAACTCAAACAAAGCACTGAGCACAAAGACTACTGTTAGGCCTTTAACCAAGACCAAACTCGTCAAGAATCTCAGCCCTTACGAAGTCTTCTTTAAATAGGACTCGGGCTGAAACCCTCGCCACCAGTCGACTGCCCCAAGGGCAGTCGTCTGGTGCCACTGAAATTCGACCGTTGCACCCACAACGTTCGAATTCTCAGCCAACTCACCAGCCACCTACCAGTCGACTGCCCCAAGGGCAGTCGACTGGTCCCCTGCCAGAACCCTTCTGTGAGTTCCCTCAGTCAACTGGTCTACTCACCCACCTAAGGTTACCCTTCCTAAGTACATTTCACTCCGCACTCAAATCCTAGGATTTCCTGAGTACAATCACACAGCACTCGTATCCTCTCGACTCTACTGACTCCTCATATGCAGCCTCGACTATTGCCTTCGCGCCCACTTCATCTTCGGCTCCCGTCCCTCGGATGCACGCAAGCCTCCAGCTTGCCTCCATGCCATCCTTCACGCATGCCTCGAAGTCCGCGCCCATCAGCTCATCGTCCCTGCTCTCCAAGGTCTCTCGGATGCGCACGCAAGCCTCCAGCTTGCCTCTATGCCACCCTTCACCATACCGAGGCCGTCCAGTCAAGTCCATATGTGTAACCTGTACAACCTGCACACTCAACATACACATATGAGATAACAAGGGTAAACCTAACTTAAACCCTTTGCCTAAACATCAAAACACTTGGTCACTCCGGACCACAAATTGCCTCAACAATCTCCCCCTTTTTGATGTTTGGTAATACGTTTAAGTTAGGGAAACAAGATAGTAGTTAATAGCAAAAACCATGCTAAACAAATGCATATGCAATGCAAAAATGGATCCTATCCAAGGCATCCCACACCTAACCCTCTAAGTTAGGAATTTCTCACACCTAGCCCTCCAAGCTAGGACTTTTACCAAAACGGGCATTTTAAAACTTCTCCCAAGCTCCCCCTACACTGGACTTACAAAGGCTTTTTAAGAACCTCTCCAAGGTTCCCCTTACGCCAAGAATGGAGCAACCATGCTCCCCCTAAACCTAGGGTTTCTAGCAAAGGTAAGTTTGGTTTCCCAACTTAAACCCAAACTTCTCCCCCTTTGCCACATCAACAAGACCCCAATAATATCCCAATTATTGGTTCTTTCAATCCCTAATGGTCCTAAACACAGTGTACTAACCCCCCCATACACTTGTTTTACCCCATTCGGACACCAAACCAGCTGTTGATGCACTCATCAGCCCTGGGCAGTCGATTGATATTATGAATATCAGACTTCTAGCCAATTTCAGAATTGAACCAGAAATTCCACAATTCTCCAAAAATTCCCAAATTTCATGGAGAACTTTGTGGTACCCATACATACTTGGGAAAAATACATTCCACCATGTATCTATCACGGTTCCCAAGTTGGACATAAAACCCAAAAGTTTTCCTATGAAAATCAAGGCAAACAAGGAGGCAACCTCCCCCTCAACCTTTGCCTTCTCCCAATTTTCATTCTCCAAGGTCAAGTTCTACCCAACTTGACACCCTGACACCAAATTAGGTTCTACCCAACCTAACACCTAGTTCTTCTCCCTTGGCCACTATTAAAGGATTGCCCTCAAGCAACCTTTCTCTTAGTGCCTAAAAGAACTCAACAAAACCCTAAACAATCTAAGAGTTTGCAAGCACATTTGCTAGGATATGCCCTATCCTAGAAGAATATGTTTTGATTAAGATTACCAAATGTGCTTGACTTTGGTTTAATTCTCTAATTTTCCCAAGGATGGATACTTTGTATCAATTTTGATCT
Organism: Boesenbergia rotunda; assembly: GCA_024364735.1. Taxonomy (NCBI): domain Eukaryota; kingdom Viridiplantae; phylum Streptophyta; class Magnoliopsida; order Zingiberales; family Zingiberaceae; genus Boesenbergia; species Boesenbergia rotunda. The sequence continues at coordinate 304,273 of JAGFNQ010003956.1, read as the reverse complement.
TAATTCATGATTCCTTGTGTTTGTCAATTCTACCCATCATCAATTTACACAAGGAATTATCCTTAACTCTTTCTTTTTAATATCCTCAAGTATACAAAGAAATTTCCTTCTTATCCCTTATCAATCTTCCTTGATTTTCAATAAAACCTTAGTAAATCATGGGGTAACACTCTAGTTAAGGAATATGAAATTCTAATCAAGACTTATAACCCAAAGTCATGTCCTATAATCCACATTTGAATTCTCAATATCCAATATAGCTTTTATCCTTATGCCTACTGACCAGTCGACTGCCCCTGGAGCAGTCGACTGGTAAACCTTACAGAATGGTCTCGGGGCTGAATCCACTTCGGACCAGTCGACTGCCCCCAGGGCAGTCGACTGATACCTGAATTTCAAGTTTCAGTCCCAATTTCAGGAATGCCTAGTTAATTCCATAAATCTCCAAAAATTATGAAATTTAGTAGGGAGATTTGTGGGGCCAATGTCTACTTGGGAAAAATACGTTTCCAAACAAATCTACTTCGGATCTCAAGATTAGCACGAAACTCAACTTTCTCTAAAATGTATCACTTAAACTCAACTCAAAAGTTCTAATTTCGACTTCTTCTTAATGTATCTTCCAATGCTTGATCACAATTCATTTCTATCAGTGAATTACATGATATTTTCCCATTAAATCCTAATTTTGTCAATTATAACCTCATTTCCACCTTTTTCTCCTTAATTCCCTTTTTAATGTGCCAAAACCTAGGATTAAGACTTATCCAAGTCTTCCAACCCTTTTTGGCACAATTCACCTAATTTCCTAGGAGAGAAACTTTTGAGATCTGTTTATAATGGACCCCAAAGGCTCTTAGAGCTCCCCCTTGAGCTCTGAGCCTTAGCCACCTCCCTAGGTGACTCAATCCACACTAGGCCACACCGGTGTGCCACCGATGATTCTTGGCCTACAAAATGAACCTTCTTAACCTTGGACACTTTGTCCTTGGTCAAGTCACCCTTTCTACCTTTTGATGGCACCCTCTTGCCATTCTTGGACTTACCCTCCTTACCATGATTATATGCTTCCCCAGCATATTTCTTTTCATTTTCCTTGGAGGTCTTAGACTGGTATCCCAAACCCGATCTATCGTAGTTGGGTTTTAAGCTACCCAATACCATGTCTAAGCCCTTAGATCCAACCGTGAATCTTTCTAGGGCCTTTTCTAATGTACCAAGCTTTGCCCTCAAGGTTTGATTTTCCTTTTCTAGAGTTCTAACGCTAGAACCCATATGTCCATCTTGGACATTCCTAGGCCCAACCTCCTTTCTAGGCACATTCCTTTCCATCTTGGGATTAGTGTCATGATCCTTAGGTCTAAAGGTCTTGAATTTTTCATGATGAATGTTCTTCCTAGGATTTTGATCTACCTTGTTAACCCTAGTCTTATCATTGTATCTAAATCCAAAATTGTGCACCATCAAACATTTCTCATTAATTTTAGCATGCATGGATGAATGATTAATTCTATTTTTATCATGCAAAGAGGAATTCAAATTTGAATTACATTTAAATTTAAGATTAGGGATTACCTCCCTTACCCTTGTAGTCCCTCCTTGTTGTGAGCTTCACTTCCTCCTTTCTTCTTTCTCCCAACTCCTCAAGTGTCCCATTTTCTTGAGCTCTTTCTTCCTTGGACACTTGGTGTGGTAGTGCCCTAACTCTCCACATGTGAAGCAACGGATTTTCTTCCTCTTCTTTTGGGCTTCTCCAATCCTACAACCCACATTAGATTTAAAAGAATTTGAAATAGATTTAGATCTTACCTCCTTTTTACCTTTCGGGCACTTGTCCTTATAGTGTCCATTTTCGTTGCAACCAAAGCATGTGATGTGTTCCTTTCTCTTGGCTTTGATGGAGGTTGAGGTTTTTTCTTGCTCTTGTATGGATGAGGGTCTCTCCTCCCCCTCAATCCCTGAAGTTGATGTTTTCTCTTCTTCTTTTGAGGTGGATGCCCTCTCACTCTCTTCTTCTCCTTTACTTGAGGAAGTGGACTTCACTTGATTGTTCATCCTCTTGGGCTCTTGAACTCACTTCCTCGGGTTCTTCCACTAATTGACCTCGTGTAGAGTTTTCATGAATTTCTTCTATCTTTCTCCATAGATCATGTGCATTTTGATATTCTCCTACATGACTCAAAATATTATTAAGCAAAACATTTATTAAAATACTGAGTACCTTTTCATTTGCTTTTGCTTGATCTTGTTGTTCTTGATTTCAATATTTGGGTCTAAGCCTCTTCCCATGCTTATCCCTTGGAATCTCGAAAGGCTCTTTTAACATCATCAAGCACTCCCACTCCATGCCAAACCACGTTTCCATTCTCGCTTTCCAATAGCCGAAATCCTCATGGTCATAGGCCGGCGGAGTGTAGATATCTTCACCCAACTTGTCTTCCATTGTTTTCTCCTCTAGCGTGTGCTCCCTCGGCGGTTAGTCCAATCGAGAGCGGTCCTTTGCTCTGATACCAATTGTAGGATCGATCGTGTCCGCTAGAGGGGAGGTGAATAGCGATTTTCGAACCTCTTTTCTTCCTACACGGCTAGTTTGCACAGCGGAAATAATAATAAACAAAATAAACAACACTAACCAATGCTAACACGGAAGATTTTCTTGGTATCCACCCCGGACATGTGACTAATCCAAGAATCCGTCGGTGGATCAAACCCCAGATAACCTCCGGCTAGTCCTCGTCACTCCTTGTGGGTGGAGAAACCTCGCTACAAACTCAAACAAAGCACTGAGCATAAAGACTACTGTTAGGCTTTTAACCAAGACCAAACTCGTCAAGAATCTCAGCCCTCACGAAGTCCTCTTTAAATAGGACTCGGGCTGAAACCCTCGCCACCAGTCGACTGCCTCAAGGGCAGTTGACTGGTGCCACTAAAATTCGACCGTTGCACCCCCAACGTTCGAATTCTCAGCCAACTCACCAGCCACCTACCAGTCGACTGTCCCAAGGGCAGCCGACTGGTCCCCGGCCAGAACCCTTCTGTGAGTTCCCTCAGTTGACTGGTCTACTCACCCACCTAAGGTTACCCTTCCTGAGTACATTTCACTCCGCACTCAAACCCTAGGATTTCCCGAGTACAATCACACAGCACTCGTATCCTCTCGACTCGACTGACTCCTCATATGCAGCCTCGACTATTACCTTCGCGCCCTCTTCATCTTCGGCACCCGTCCCTCGAATGCACGCAAGCCTCCAGCTTGCCTCCATGCCATCCTTCACGCATGCCTCGAAGTCTGTGCCCATCAGCTTATCGTCCCTGCTCTCCAAAGTCCCTCGGATGCGCACGCAAGCCTCCAACTTACCTCCATACCACCCTTCACCGTACCGAGGCTGTTTAGTCAAGTCCATATGTGTAACTTATACAACCTGCACACTCAACATACACATATGAGATAACAAGGGTAAACCTAACTTAAACCCTTTGCCCAAACATCAAAACACTTGGTCACTCCGGACCACAGATTGCCTCAACAAGGAAGTCTTGGCAAATCGAGGATATTGGGTGGGAAGTCTTGTGGGTTGAGAACACCAAGCAGGAAGTCTAGATAAGTCGAAGATTTTAGGTCTAGCGGAAAGTTTCGAGGGTTAAGATCAAGCTGAGCAAAGTCCAAGTAAGTCTGGAGGACTGAAGGCTTGGCAAGGTAAAATCCTAAGGAGTAGGCTTTAGATAGCAAAGTCTTGAAGGAGTTGCCTCCAAGCAAAATGTAAGCTTAGTAGATTAGGTAGACTCAAGGTTCTGAAAATCGAACTGGATATCAAACCGGTCGAGCCAATGGTTCAGAGGTTTAGAGGTTCAACCCGGGGTCCAACCGGGATATAACCAGTATATAATAAAACATGTATTTATATAAATATATGAAACTAACAACTTACCCAACTATTTTCTTCAAGATTGGATCAACTAGGTCGAGTATGTGATATGTTTTTGTCAGGAACTCAGCATGGTATTCTTAAAAAAAATGATTAGTTTCAAAAAAAAATTCAAGTTTAAAATTATGGGGTTTAAGAAAATAGCAAATTTATTCGTTTGGAATTTTAGGTGAAAGCAAATTAGGATTTTGATATTTTATTTTTCAGTGAGAAAGCAAAACTATAAAATGGGGGGGGGGAATCAAAAATAAAATAAACCAAGCCTGTTTGCTCGGTTTTTCCGATTTGCCCGGTTCATCGGTTCCCGGCCGGTTCAGAACGGTTTGCACCTGGTTCTTGAGCAGCCGATTTTCAGAATCAACTCAGATTGAAAACCTGACCGGTTCCCGGTTCAACCGGCCCGACCAGCCGGTCTGGTTCTATTTTCAGAATGTTGGGTAGACTTACATGATTGAGGCTTAGATTGCTTTTGTGTAGGATCGATGCATGTGAGAGAACGGAAGGAATGGGGGGGGAGGGATTAATCACGTGTATTTTAAAATCTTTCTTTTTCGATTTTTAAAATATACTTAGGTGTGTAGCATAAAAAAGGCATACTAAGAAAAAACACAAACAAAAATAGTAGATAGTTATTTTCTTGGTTCGAAGCCTTCGATGATGTCTACTTCAAGGCTCAAGCCCTTTGGGTATTTATCGATGGATAATCCATTAATATCCTCTTTCGGTAAATTTCTAGAAGAGTAATCGAATACAAAATGAGAAAAATATAACAACACCCTACACTTTCCTATGCAAGTATAACAATAAGCAAATTAAATCATTACTAACACTTGTAATAGTTTGAGGATTGTAGCTCGAGATCGAAGTTGGTCTAACTGCAATGCGTAGCAGAGTTACTGCAATACAGTAGCCTAATGATGGTGCAGTGGAATGATTGAGAAAGCATGTAGAAAAATTGTTTTGAAGTTGTGGACGAAGACCTCCTTATATAGGTCATTGGAGGCACCTCCAATAACTCGAGGTGCCTCCAATGACGCTAGGTGCCTCCAATATTGCTGATTTGATTGGCAATTGTCAGCCTCTATCTACTGGAAGGTGCCCTCCAACAACTTCGAGGTGGCTCTAGTCCGCTCCGAGGTGTCTCCAATCAGCTCTGAGGCATCTCCATTCAACTTCATCCTCGAAATTTATCTCCTCTAAGGTGCCTCCAGCCATCCAAGGCGCTTCCAGTGCCTCAGTTGAGGAGCCTCCAATCACCCAAGACACCTTGAGCATTGTTCATCCGAACTTCAATTTTGCATAAAAAAAAAGAACTTCAATTTTGCCTTAGGCTCCTGCAAAATATGTTAGTCCAAACTATAAGAAAATACCTGCAAAAAAGAGTTAACACAAATAATAAAATTATGAATTGGATCCTGTCTAAAAAGATTAGGATCTAGTCTTGATCTCAACTTAGATTCCAAAATAAATCTAATTTGGAACAGCGCCTATGGTACCACTGAGACTCGCCCTTACTAGATCTCTCATCCAGTTGCTCACCTGACTTTCTCGTGAAATATTTGGTCCTCTATACCTATTTAGAGTTTCTCTGGTCTTGCTTAGTGGCTGATTAACTTGATCTACTAAGACTTACTTGTAATACTGAGTTAGCACAATCAATATAAAATAGTAAACTAAAATAGTGTTAGCGGTATTAAAGATTCGCTGGTTCGATCTATCACACATGGTCGACAGGAAACCATTCGATCACACATACTTGTAGTTCACTTTTCCAAGACTTCTTATTACATAGGGTTACCTCCCCTAGGTTTTTCCATTGCTTAGTTTCACTCACTAGGACTTTCCACCACTTTTATTCACTCACTAGGATTTTCACCATTTAGCTTCACTCATTAGAGTCTAGTTTTACTCACAAGGACTTCCACTGCCCGCTTCACTCACTAGGATTTCCACCACATAGCTTCACTCATTAGGGTCTAGCTTCACTCACTAGGACTTCCACCACCTAGCTTCACTCACCAGGACTTCCACCACTTATCTTCACTCATTAGGGCCTAACTTCACTCACTAGGTTTTTCCTTGTCTAACATTCAGTTAGAACTGGTCACTTGGTAGACTTCTTACCCCCTTGTCTAATCTCCAATTAAGACTAGTCACTCAATATACTTCTGACCTCCTTACCTAACCTCCTGTTAGAACTAGTCCTCCGGGCATGGCAGCGGGGACTATCGTCCCACATCCCTCGATCCCGCTACGGCCATTTCAATCCTCCATCCGAACCCTCGCTCGCTCTAGACTGCCCCCGGCGCTTCCCGATTACCTGTGACCGTAAACTTCGTACCGGTCACAGTTTTTTTTTTTTCATTTTTTTTCTGTTAGAACTAGTCACTCGATAGACTTCTCACTCCCTTGCCTAACTTTCAGTTAGAACTAGTCACTTGGTAGACTTCTCACCCCCTTACCTAACTTCCAATTAGAACTTTCCTTGCTAGTCATTTGATCCTGACTATATTTCTCTCACATCCAAACATCAAGTCTTATTTAGATCAACCCTTGATTAAACTGACTAAACTTAGGAATATTATCAAATATCGAAACCCTGGAAATTAATTGCACCAACAGTTTGTTGTTGTATGCATGTATTGCTAAAAAATAGAGCTGGAAGCAAGACTAAAGAAGCAAATAGACTCAAATGGAAGGCAACTGATCTAGACTGGTTAGGTCCAGGCACCTACTAAGCTGGAAAGCTTCTAGGCACCCTGGACCAAATCCGATCAATTCTGGATAAAGGTTGCGACTATTTTGGATCTGGATAGACTCAGCTGGGGGCGCATGGAAGTCTTCTAGGCTTCCAGAATGGGTCTTTAAAAGGCGCTGCGAACAGGAGCTTCAAACAATGATTCTCCACATCTCATACTCTCTATGCTCAAAGAAGAACCATTGAAATGTTGCTCATGTAATCAACGAAGATCCAGGAAAGGTGTGCGACACTTAGGAGCTTTCGAACCGCGACTATAAATTTGTTTGTTTTATTTACAAGTTGTGCATTTTCTTTTATATCCTTTTGTTTGTACTCAAACCGTAAGATTGGTCTCTCCGCCTCCGGAAAGCTTCCGGGAAAGATCATTAGTGGACTCACACTGATTACGTAGACCTTGGACATACTGACTCTGGGGGGTTGGGAACCAAGTAAATCCCACGTGTTTTTTTTTGTTTTGTTTTAATTATTGTATATTCCGCTGCATACTAATCTAATAGAAAGATGAAAGAACGACAAAATTGAGAAAACGAAAGGGTCGAGATTCACCCCTCCCTCTCTTGACATCACCGATCCTACAATTGGTATTAGAGCAGGAGATTCTGATCGAACTAACCGTCAAAGGAGCAAGTAGGCCAAGGATCGAAGGGGAGGAGATCGAAATGGTATAAATTTAAATATGACTTTTAAATTTCACATAACATGTTTCAAGTGTAGGGAGAGATGATACTATAAAAATAAATATCTTACTCGTAAGATTCGGACGACACCGCCAATGACAAAGAAGGAACCGATACTAAGAATCCGGAGGAGCAAAGTACACATCAAATGCTTCATATACTAGGAGTTCGGATATTACAAGAACAATGCTCATATTGAATTGTAGAAGTTACACGTAAGTTTCTACACGGTCGATCGCAATCAAATAATATTTATTTGGAATGTAATGTATGCCATGGAATTCTTATGATTTGTTTTACTTATTAAAATATTATTTTAACCAGGTTATTACTTAGAGACACGAAATTAAAATATACAAAATCATTATTATGGAAACTAACAACTATCACCATAGAAGCTAAATGTTAGCTTTAGTTGTAGTTTTGTAAAAGTTAGATGTTAGCATCTAAGTACCATATAAGCTAAATGCATCTAGCTTCTATATGTGTAAAAACTAATTGTTAACTTTTTTATATAGTCGAAATGATCAAATAATATTTTTTAACTTCTACACAGCCGAAATGATCAAATAATATAAAGATATTTTAAACAATTATTAAATAGGATGCTCAATTGACTTTAATTGAAAATGAGATGTTTACAAATGATGAATGCAAATGATGAACCATGATTTTACCAAGACAAACGCCTTTTTAATTTTTGTCCTTTAAAAACTGCTTGAGTTCATTTTATATTTACTTTAGTAATTAATCAAAAGGTATACGTGGTATTTTATATTTATCAAAAAACATACTACTATTTTGTTTTTACTAAATGATGCAAATAAATTCTTTTTATTCCCTTTCTATCTCTCCAACCACCCCACTCTACTGTTCAAGGCATTCGAAATACTTTTTATTAGTTTTGATTTAAAAATAAAATTTGATAGTTCGGATGGGCAATCCGAATTCATGTGTGCAATACTAAATTTGAGTCAAAATATTTAAAATTTGAGTCAAAATATTTCTCCTTTTCTCTCTTCCCTCTCTTAGTGTGGGCAATCATTTGTTTAACTCTCTGTTGATAAAAATATGTAGCTCTATTTTAGTTGGGAGATCATCCCCCCCCCCAAATCATATGCAAGTCACTTCGTGTATCCCTCAGACGACGTTAAGGATTTCCGAGGAAATTCACACTGATCGGCTTTCTCCAGTGAAGCATTTAGGGTTTTCGGCAATACTCTCCTTTCATAATAGGAAAAAAATACTGCGGGTGCTTCATGCTCTTCTTTAAGATTATCCACAAAAGTATGTTATCATCATCGATATGCTTACCTTCTTAGAGACTTATTGCAGCTTAGTAGATTAAAATAACACTATTGTTGGATATATTACAAAAATTGATTCTAGATTTGGAAAAGCTCAACAAGTTTGGATTTGAGTCTTAATAAATTTTTAATATTTACAACTTGTAGACTTTAGATGATGTTGGATAAAAATTACATTGGTACAATGTTTTAGGTCACTTTAATAGTTTTTTTCAAGCATCCATAATTTTACATGATCAACACATAGCGAAGATCAAACATTTCCTCTTCAATGTTTTCTTGGACATACAAGAATTGCAACATATTCGTGAAATATTGGTCAATATATTTCAAAATTGGGATTCAAGTTCCCAAATCTTTAGATTCTCAAGTACAACTTATAATTGTGAATTTTAAACACGAAGTATTAAGTAGTAAGATAAAATAAAGATATAGAGGGTTTGATATAAAAGCTTGTTAGGGCTAAGAGGATCTGATATGATCTCATATCAGGCCCAACATGAGCTTAAAATGATCTCATATCAAGCTCTCTTTGGGTATGATATGGAATCATATCAAGTTCAATGTGGGTCTAAAATGATCCCATATAATATATTCTAATAATATATATTGTTCAACCTTCTTTACAGTAAGGAATGTTGAAACTTATTGTTCAACCTTCTTCATAGTAAAGAATAGAGTGTCGGGGCCTGAAACTCTTTTGTTCAACCTTCTTCATAGTAAGGAATGTTGAGTTTAAATTTACAAACACACCAACACTCTATTTTTATAATCATAACTTAGAGATGAGAACCTATTTACAAGTCTATTTGAAACTTACTATTAGACTTAACCTATTTGAATTGATTGGAACTGAAACACCTCAGTCTGCAATACTAAGTAACAAAGAAACATCTCTTCGACAAGATAGGCCTGATATGAAATTATTTCAGGCCCAAAGAGAGTCTGAAATGAGATCATACTAGGCTCAAAGAGGGCCTGATATGAGATCATTTCAGACCCTCGTTAGGCCTGATAGGAGATTATATCAAGTCCTTTTTGGGCCTGTAAGCTTTCATATTAGGCCTCTATATCTCTATTTTATCTTACTACTTAATACTTCGTGTTTAAAATTCACAACTATAAGCTGTACTTGAAAATCTAAAGGTTTGAAAAGTTGGAATCCCAATTTTGAAATATATTGACCAATATTCCATGGATATGCTGCAATTCTTGTATGTCCAAGAAAATACCGAAAGGAAACTGTTTGATCTTCGCTATGTGTTGATTATGTAAAATTATGGATGCTTGAAAAAAATAATTAAAGTGACTTAAAATACTGCACCAATGCAAATTTTGTCCAACGCTACTTGAAACTTATAAGTTGTAAACATTAAAAATTTATTAAGACTAAACCCAAACTTGTTGAGTTTTTCCAAATCAAGATGCAATTTTTTCTGAAGTTACTGTTTTGACCTAATAAGCTACTATGAGTCTCTAAGAAGGTAAACATGATATCATACCTTTGTGATAATCGTAAAGAAGAGCATGAAACACCTGCAGTACTTTTTTCATATTATGGAAGGAGAGTATTGTCGGAAACGCTAAACACTTCACTGGAGAGAGCCGATCAGTGTGGATTTCCACGAAAATCCTTAACGCCACCTGAGAGACACATGAACAGACTTACGTATGGTTTGGTGGGGGATGATCTTTCGACTAAAACAAAACTATAAATTTTTGTCAACGGAGAATTAAGCAAAAAATTACCAGCGCTAAAGAGAGAAAGGAGAGAGGAAAAGTACATTAACTTAATAATTATTCGAACCATCAAATTTTATTGTTAAATTAAAATTAATAAAAAATAATTTAGGTACCTTAGAAAGTAGAACATGGAAAGGAGAGGTCGACGGAAGGAATAGAAGGGAAATGTAGAAACGTAATAGGAGAAACTTGATTTATTTCTTTTGATAAAAACAAAATAATAGTATACTTTTTAATAAATACAAAATACCATGTGTATTTTTGGTTAATTGCCGTATTAACTTTCCAATTGTCAGTTGTTTTGTAAATTAATTTTTTTACTTTAACTGATCAGATAATTTTACATTAAAAAAATACCTCCAAATTTACAAATTCTATGACCCCGAAATCAATAAAAATTCGGCCATCATAAACAGTATTGTAATCGACTTGTGTAATTAGGAAAACTAAGTTCTTGAATCACCAACTTCATTCAATGTCTGCTTGCAACTAATGAAAATAATCCAAACAAATACGCACTTGAATTTTGAAAAGACAGTGAATTAGCATCACTTGTTTACTAATCATTAACCAATTCCCAATTCACGGTGTTTCTGGGCTAATGGCCAGAGTGAAATGACAATGGAAATGCTATTCTCATTACCGATAGAAGGAGAAACTACAGCTTGTATCCGAAACAACCATTTGGACAACCCTAAACAGCATGACTATTAATATTTCAACCACACGCAGTAAATATGCTGATGTGAAGAGGATAGTTCCCAAAACAAGCATAGGTTCAAAGAAATATATTAGTCTCACACTTAGAAATACAAAAGTGAAATCAAACTTTTGTAGTCTTTGTGCCAATAGAGATCTTACAGCTCTAGCTCCAGATCCTGTGCAGACATGAATCGGATGATTATGAAGGCAATCATGGCAGAGGTAAAGACGCTGCAGAACGATTGATGAACTGACAATCTACAATGTATCATGAGAATATTACTCATGGCACTTCAAGATCCTTGAAGTATTCGTGCTCCAGGGCTTGTCGAGCTGAGATTCTCTTACTCGGGTCTAAAATGAGCATTTTCTGATAACCAGGACATTAATTGGAGGATTAGTGAAAAGCCACTGAGTTCGGTCACAAGGTCAGAATTAGCAACAAAAGATATGCATATCAGTTCTACAAACACAGTATTATGTACAAAGGGCATAGGCCTCGATCAGAGTTATGCCTCCATGCACAAACAGATGCCCCAACATCTAGGAAAATCAGCAACCTAGTTGTAATGTTTTGTAATCAAACACAAGCTCAAACTAGGTGAATCTAGTGAGACAACCGCTTAGATTTAAGTGGAATTACATATTTTAGACACGTTGCACATAACGAAGGACTTACCGAAAGAAGATCAATCCCTGGATCTCCAAGATTCGGAACTAGAGTTGCCAGATCCTGCACAGCAGATTACTTGTCTTTAAGAGCAAATCAGAGAATAATACGTAGCAATGAACTGTACCACAAAGGCAGACCAATGAATGCTTTTATTCCTTCAGAAGTTATTTACCACTGATTGATTAGCCAGGAGATAGTAACATAAATCTTGATCATATAGAAGGCAAAAAAAGGAGAGAATCTTTGATGAGATTATGTGCACCTCAATGTTGCTGGATTATGATGCTCATATGATTAACTTGCAGGACAATTGCAGCAAGAGGATTTGGAAAATATCATGAGAACAAAACATTCTCAACACGTAGGTATTTGCACTAAATATGGCTCTTTTTTCTTATATTTGGTTAGTATGTGATAGGAACAAAATAGGTGTTAAAGGCATGCTTGTAATAGAGACAATCTTTGGTTAAAAAAAATTGGAATCAATGTTGTAATTTTTTAATTATTGAGTTTCCTTTTTTTACCACTAAGTTTGCTTGCTGCTAAGTAATTTTGGCTACTAAAAGGTCCATATAAAGGAACTTGTAGTAATGTTTTGGGATAATAAATGAATTTTAGTTTATGGCGTGATTGCTAACCACTACGAAGTGTGATTGCTTGAGAAACCTTAGGTGTGATGGTCTAGATCCTCTATTCTCCCTCTTTTTCTCCTTTTTTACAGCTAGAACCACCCTATCTTTTGGGCTAAGCTATACAGTGGAGATTTACTTAAGGTTGCTGTAGCAAAAGATTCTGGATTATCAAGTACACATATAAACCAATACAATTCAATATTTCATCCTGGTAATAGGTCGGAGGCAGTGGTAGGCAGCCACTTTCTAGTAATTTCATTGATCGACAATTTCTAAGGCCAAAATGCTAAAACAAAGTACCCTTATTACATACCTTAGATTGCCACTTGGGAAAAGCAGACTTGAAGTCAGGTAAGGAAGTAACTCCAGGCCAAATTTCTTCATTTGGGGTACCCAAGATTCTGTAAAATAATAAACAGGCACAAAGATTATTAGGGACACAGTGCAATACCTAATTTTAGTAATTTCAACACTAAAGTAACACAAAACTTGAATATCTTGAACAATTCATCAATCTCTGAATCTCCAGGGAACAATGGTCGCTGATTCACCATTTCAGCAAAAATACAGCCCACCGACCACACATCAACAGGTGTAGAATATTGTCTGGATCCAAGGAGGATTTCTGGAGCTCTATACCAAAGTGTTACTACCTGAAGTATGAAACAGAATCACAGAAGGGACATGATACTTTTGAAGTCTTTCATTGAGAATGTTTAAATCTCAATACAAGAATGTTGATTGGAACCAGTTGAATGTAATGAAGGCTCTGAGCCTAAATGATGGACCAGGAAGAAACTAAACTAAATACAGCCTTAGGTCTAAACCTTCTCAAGCTGGCTCGAAGAATGCCTTCAAGTAAAAGCTGGTTCAGCTTTCAGCTATGAAGTGTTGTGGTTTAAAACTTGAAGACTGCAAAGTCATTGTGCTTTGTTGTGGCCAGCAGCTGTTCACTGTGCCTCAGTATGCTATGAGAAGCCCCCGACGAACAGAGAACTTGGTACCCCTATCAAGCTTATAGCATTCCCCATACCCATACAATGTGAGGAAACAATGACATTCGGTGCATGGACAATTCAGTAGTAACAATGCAAATAGATTATACTGACAATTTACAAAATAAATGCTATATATTATATAATATGCAGTGGTAGTATCAAAAAAAATAATTTAGTAATATTTACATTGATTAATTTGTTGAACCAAATCTCATTTTCGATGACGGGACGGAGATGATCTTACATTCTCAAGTGGAAAACTTAGCTAAAGTGTTTTGACCGAAATACACCTTTTGTTATTCAAGAAAAACACTTTGAAGGAGATGATCTTACATTCTCATCAAGTGGAAAACTTTAGCTAAAATGTTTTGACCAAATATGTACCTTTTAATATTCTATGAAAATTTTGTAGCTAAAGTGTTTTTGACCAAAATACACCTTTTCCAATTTTAGGGGGAAAAATGGAGAAGACAAAAAAATAACATTGAGTAATAATAATTTTGTTATTGTTGTTGTATTTGCCAATCCCACGTAGTGGGATAAGGCTTAAGGCTTGATCGTTATTATTGTTGTTGCATTTCCTTTTTTTATCATTTACGACCAAAATAGTCCTTATATCACTTCTACTTTAAGCATAAATAATTAAAAATGTACATTTTCTTTATGGAATGAGCTTCATTTCCTAAGAACCATTGTGCACTTAGCCTCGTAGAAAGTTTAATAATATATTCAGACGTGACAGTAAAAGTAATATGATGAATAGTAGCACCTCATGCGTGAATGTCCGAACAGGAATGCCAAAAGCTCTAGCTAACCCAAAGTCTGCAAGCTTCAAGGCATTAGTTCCTCGATCAATCAAAAGATTTTGGGGCTTCAGGTCTCGGTGAAGAACCCTATGAGAATGACAGTAGGCAATGCCACGAAGTATTTGATACAAATAAGTCTGCACATGCATAAGAAATCTAAGACAAATATCATAGATATAACTACGGAAACCACAGTTTTAACATTCAGTAACATATGCATCATATGGACTAATATAATTAACCTATATTTTGTGCTTACAACTGTGAAATTTGAATAATCTTCTTCCTTTGTTCACTCATTGACATTGCATGATTTAGCAGTGAGCGATTTATTTCTAGGCATGAAAGAAACTTGTGTTCATAGACAGTATATATTGACCATAGAAAATATTTGTAAATCATATATATATGTTGCCCAAAAAAATAGTTATGATATACTCCAAACAACTGATTAATTCATACATCAGCATGCCCTTCAACAAAACCTTGAACTGCCTCAACAACAAACAATATTCATGCTAAAAATCATTTGAAAGCATCTAACCCAAGCATCATGTAACATAAATCAAGGCAGACTAAACAAAGGAAAGCAACTCACTTTAACTAATCGTGGATCTTTAGCAAGGTCTGGGCAAGAGTCCATGTGCTTCTTCAAGTCTAAGTCAAGATACTCAAAAACTAAATAAATTCTTTTGTCACTGTGGACTACATCCTGCAATCTGTTGTGCCAATAAAATCACCAAAATACAAAGCTTTTTTAATACAGCATCAAAGACCCTTAAAACTCTGGTTGTGTATGAATAAGCATGATTAAGGAAAAACAAGCGAGGAGATTAAGAAAGAAGTTGTAGCTTCAAATCATAATGCAACATTGAAGTGATTGTAGAAAGATCTGATTTCAAACTACTACTTAAAGATCTGATTTCGAGGTACTATATAGCTGATCTAAAATATCCAAACTGATGAGGATCCTAAATCCTTCATATAATCATAACTTCTGATTATTTTTTGAATGATGTACATGAGGGACAAACCCTTAAAGGATGTCATTATTTTTGAATGATGAACATGAGGGACAAACCCTTAAAGAATGTCATGCTAGATCAACATACATTGCATGATCCATTTAATTCTACTTGATTTCCAAAGTTTCATAAAGTAGCATTCTCGGTAAGTTATCTTGGCGACATGGCTGTTCAATCATGTCACTGATAAATCTAAGGCATTCTCGGTAACAAAGTAAATAATAAACCAACAAATCCAAGCAATCTTTTATAGATACTACTGTAACGTGCTGATAATACATTGCTAGTAAAAGCCAATAGGCAGAAAGTCGAAGGAAGCCATGCATTATGATTAGCTTGATTACGAAAAAGACCAAAAATTATCAAGATCTAAAGGTAAAAGCTTGGAAGGAATGAAGACCTGACAATGTTGCTGTGCTGCATCTCTTTCAGTAGAGAGATCTCTCTTATGGCAGTACTTGGAACTCCCTCGTCTTCATTCTCCAGCCGGATCTTCTTCAGAGCTATAGTCTCATTAGTGAGACGATCCCGAGCCTTGTACACCACCCCGTAAGTCCCCTCCCCAATCTTTTCCACCTTCTCGTACTGCTACCAAAATCCCTCATTTCACAACCAGGAAACGAAACCACCAAAACCTTCGTTTGCTAGAATCGCTCACCTGGTCCATCCTATTCCCAGAAAAGCGGCGCTCTTTCGGGCACACGAAACACCGGAAACTCAAAGACCTAGCAATAAGAGACAGTTGGAAAAGAAAGAATTTTTATTGACTCGAAGCGACTTGACCGAATCCAACAGTGATAGAACCGAATCAAGTAAATCTCCATGTTGTTACCGATCGATCCAGATTGGCGAAAGGGATCAAATCCTCACCACAAAAGCAGATGATGGATGAAAAAAAAAATCCACGAAAATATCACGGAGGCAGCGGGCTCACCGAGGTGGCGGATGATCGGCCAAGTTCGATCGGGCACCGAAGCAGCGAACAGACGGGAAATAGAGCCTTAAGGAGTCGGAACGAATGGGATCAGAGAGGTAGAGGAAGGCGCGGAAGAGGGAAAGAGGGAGACGTTGACGGAGAAAGCTCGTCTCGGTCTCTTTTTGCCCAGTGTGGTGGCTGGTTGCTGCCCTGGTTAAAAGCCTCGGTTAATGTCGAAGGCGCACGATTCGGTGTCCACGGCGAGACAGGAACTTATCGGAACTCCTTGGCAGCCCACAGGCTATCGCGCGCTGGCACTGACACGTCAGCTTCTCCCACGAGCCCCTTCGGAGGCTAATGCTATGTTTACCTGAAAGAGTGGATGATGGATGGATTAAATAAACTTAGGGGCATGGAAAGAGAATGAAAAAGAAAAGAAATCCTTTTCTTTGCATGCTTGTTTACCATAATTGAGGAAGGTGGGTACATGCGCTGTAATTTTATTAATGCAAAAGGGTACATGCGTCTTTTTTTTGGTATATGGTGTAATTTTATGAGTTAAAAAGAGTACATGCGTTATTTTTTTTGGTTTATGATGTAATTATGTAAATGAAAAGGGGTACATGCATCATTTTTTTATCCATCCGCTGCTTTCCGTCCGATTTTGAGTTGATCGATTTTGACTCCAAAATTATCCGCGGATGGATTATATTTCTCTTCTCTCTTTAAATTTTAACGAAGTAAACAATGAAAAAATTTCCACTACGGAAACTTTTCTTTAATTTTACTTTCCGCTCTCCCAGGTAAACAGAGCATTAGGGCATCCGCAGTAACCTCTTACTGATATTTACGTTTCACATTAAAAATTAAAAATTCTACTCGTTTTAAAAGACCTGTTTTCATTATCAAAAACCTCTTCGATCATTTTTTTAATCCACAATTTATTTATTTATTTATAATTTCATTTACTTTATATAATATTAATTAATATTTTAATTAACATTTATGATTATATTAGTATTTTAAATTTTATACATTTATTTATATAAAAATAATAATTCGATAAAAATAAAAAAGTTATTGATAATATAGTATAAATGCACACATAAGCATTAATTAATTAAAAAATAGTTGTTATTTTAATAAGCATTAATTAATATGATGCAAATAAGAAATAATAAATAATTAACAAAATTATAAATAAATAAATATTTAACAAAAGTATAAAACCGGTCTCAAAATTTTAGGATTGATTTATAAAAAAAGTTATAAATCTTACCCCATTACATTGGGTGAGATTTATAACGAGGGGTTTATATTATAAATCCCTCATTATAAACCTACTATGGATGTCCTAACAAAGTTTAAACAAAAATAAACTTAAATAAAATTAAAACTTTCCTATTTTCCAATCACTTTTATCAATGGTAGAGCTAGCTATCGGGTTGGGCCATGAACGTCAATGTCAACGTCATCATCTCGAGTTAGCCTTCTCTTTTCATAGATGTCAACATCGTCATGCCGGACTTGCCAGCTTGACTAGCCTCCTCTTTCGATGTCATCACTCTTGGCTAACCTTCTTTTTTATATATATTTTTCTTTTTCTCCATATAAATCTCCTTCTCATTTTTAGTGGACCTCCCTATTACAATCCGAGTACCCATAAATTTGGCTCCGCCTTGCTTTTATCACCCATTTTTTCTCTCATATTTTTATAATTGGAATCAATAATTTTTTACTATATTCATTGCAAATTTATATCCAAGAATGAATCGATTTTGATTTAAAATAATTTAAAATTTTTTAATTATATTAGTTAGTTCTGAATAAAACTTTCACATTGAGCTATGTCAGGCACGATCCATAACTTCAGGTTGGCCACTCAACACTTAGTAGACCCTAGATCTAATTTAGCCTACAAGTCATGTCTAGCTTGGTTTGCGAGATGAGCGAGAACAAATAAATGCATTGGGGACCCAAAGGAAATGGTGCGGGAGGGACCTTGTGGCATGCCTTTATGAGTTCCACGAGCAGGAGCAGCCAGCAACGCATTTACTGTCGTGGTGAAGGCGTGCATGAGATCTGATTAATAGCATGTGAAATATAAAAACACTGATGAAATAGTTATGGAGGAAGATAAGTAGGATGGATCTGCATGGTAACCTTTACGAGCCCTAATCTCAGCTCAGCTCAACTCGATGCGGCTCGATGACATGGCCGCCATGAAGCTGCTCTCTCTTCTAAGCACCATCGAGCTTCTTCTAGTAAATGGCTATTGATCGATGGAGCAACTAAAGAGATAGATTGAGAAAGCTGCAATCCGGGCAGTGGACATTAGTAACTCAATTATTCTCCTCTTTTCAGTGCTGCTCAGAGTGTCTTAAATTCATGGCTATAATGGATGATTCCCTTTCTCGTTCAGCTTTGTGGCATAGAAAAGCCTCTGGAGATCCCAATCCTTAATGACTTGCAGTGATTTCAGGGTCCATGGCACAGGCATTGATTATTTATTAACCACCCACATGTCCTTTTGATCCAAAGGAAGGCAGTTTGTTGCTCAGGTGGTGGATTGATTTTACGACTAAAATGGTAAAGGAACCGAACAAAATTCAGTCAAATTTTGTGATGTTCAAACTTGTTTAATAAAATAATCAAGTTAAATCAAAATCGAATCTGAAATGAATCATAAAAAACTCACTAAGTGAGAAGTGTCAGATACTCCAGAGATAGAGTTGGATTCAATAACTGCACCCTCTGTGCTCTGTGAGAAAGCAAGCATGGTGAGATTGTGCGAGTTAGGGTTCTTGGCAAATAAGCATACACTGGATGATCAAGTAACTTGCTGAATAAGTCAAAAAAAAAAAAATTGTCGTATAGATCATCCTGAACTTAACTGAGATGAAGCAATAGTTTGACATACAAAGCCAAGAGTTTGAAGCTCCGGAAATATCAGACATCATTTCTCATTGAAAGGATGCAAACAGCAAGGCAACGGGATTCAGATAGCACATCTTGTTTGATTATAGACTTTGTTGCAAGATTATGACCACCATATGTATGCATAGCTAGCACAAGAAAACTTAAGAACATTAAGAATTTGATATCTATATAGTGAATCAGCAGACATTGTGAGTCTACTTCAAGCGCGACAGAGGTCTTGTTCCTCTCCCAGATCACCATAGTCATCGTCGTTGTTGTCGCTGTCAGCATCACCATCATCATCAGAAAACTGAATGGGTCCGAGAAGTGTACTCAGTATTACTTGGTTCCACCGGATAGCTCCCAAGTGTCTGAATCTTGTAGCGAGGGATTGCCACGAAGACGAGTCCCTAACATCCTCCTCGGCAGTACTCACAGGCAAAGCGCAGTTTCTTGCATCTGGGAAGTAGGTCACAGCTAAACTATCTGCGCTCTCGTGAACATTGAGGTCTAATACAGGTGATAATGGACGACCAAGAACTTGGACGTTGCAGACACTTCAAAATGTAAAAGAACAATTTAGAGTGATTCATAAGAAAAAATAAATAAAACATGGCATTCCTTCAAATTCATCTAAAAACAACTGAAAGTCCTTAAATGCGTTGTTTATTTTGAAACATCTTGTGCCTATTTACATGCTAAATTCCTAACATCAATATCTAATATAGGTATTTTGTGATTCTCTACTACATGTATTAACTGGTGCAGATAATGAACAAACAAAGAGGATGATAGAAAACAAATAGCAAGTAGAAAATAGCTAAATTATGCAAGACTTGATGACAAACGAAAGAGTACTACTCTCCTCTCCTAACTTACCAAATATAATAGAGATCATCAATTGCTTGTTTCTGGACCCTACCCAGCAACTCAATCCGCAGAATACCACCAAGGCAGAGAACAGGCATAGGAAGCTTGAAAGATTGCAAAATATTTTCCTGGATAACCATTTTCAAAGTAATAATTCGATAAGAAGGTTACTTTAATGCTATATTAACAAGTAAATACCAAGTCATTAGCAGCAGCTATATAACTGACATCAGGCCTCATACCTATTTGTTTAATAGTGTACACATATATTATCACATGTTAAGCGAGATATGTCATTCATCTCATGCTTGCTAGACACTAAATGGTTCAGAATAAAGTATGCCAAGATAAACACAACAAAATATCAACCCATAAAAATGGCATCTACTTCGAACATAGCATCGTCAAACTCATACTTTCACAGAACAGATAAAATTAAAAATAAAAACATCCTTCTGTTTTCCACAACAATCATTCTGGGTGAAATATAGATGCAATTCGCCAGTAATCAAAATGCCAAAGACCAGTACAAAGCATGTTAAAAATTGAAATCGCTTGCACTACCCAACCACAACACTTGAGTAAAACATCACACTATGTTGGGCTAATTTATTGCTGTTGATACAATCATTGTTAACAATTGTTCTTCTTTCACATGGATCCCTAATATAACTTCACATGCTCATGCAATCTCAGAAGTTCCTTAAAAATGTTGTCTCCTTTGGGAAGCAAATTCATTTGTTAGTAAACATTGCTTAGAAGAATGGTTCTTGTTTGAAGTATGATAAAATAAAGATTGGTCTTGGACTGATCTTTAGTATAATATGAAAAAAAAATCAAGTACTTGCCCTTGCACCATAATAATATTTAGATTGCACATGCATCAGATCTATGCAGGAATCACTAGATGTGGAACGTGGAATTTTCAGAAATGATCAGAATAGCAGCAAAGATTGAGATACCAAAACTCAAAAAGAAGAAAATATAAATGTGTTTGCATCCTTTCATGTGTAAAAGATCAAAAGTTTGGAGATGCTAAAGCTCACAAGAAGAAAAATATAAATGTATCCGAATCTCCTTAGACGTAAAACGCTCTTGAACAAGGAGTGGGGTGTTTCATCTAAATAAGAGGTATTAGATGTAATTAATCATACAGAAAAGTAATCTCTGAAAAGAATAAGATAACCATTGCAATCAAAGATGTATTATTCTAATCCTAGAAGATGCAGACAAGGTACTGACTTAGCCACACACTTCCATAATCATTGTTAAATAAGGGAGATAGAGCACAGAGCCATGAAGTAATACCTCAGGTAGTTTTACAATTTTTTAATATTCTGATATGACAATCATCCAAATCTTTCATATGAAAAAATGAAAGAAAGAAAACACAGACAAAGATCTTCCAGCTTGCTACTTAGTTAAAAAGGGACCATAACTTTTTAGGGTAAATTTGTGAAAAGCTACAACAAATATAAAAAATTAATATTCCTAAATTACCTGAACCATTGGAAATTCTGGTGAAGTATATGTCCAGTGGTAGTTTTCAACCAGAGTGGATTGCTGATCAGTGCTACTACTTGTACCCAAGCCTGATCTAGAATACCCCATCCGGAAACGCACAGTTTTTGCAGAGTATATGGGTTGATCAAACTGAAAAAATGCTGAATAAACAAAAAATAATAATAATAATTACGGGATATAGGTATAGTTCAAGTATAATGACGGCAGAATAAAAGGCTAGAATGACACCTCGGAATGGCTTTATCTTTATCTCATCAACAATACAGAGGTTTGCAACTAATTTGTAAGTTAAATTCTCTGGCATACTAGGATCTCTCTGCCCACTACTCGACCAATAAGAAGGCCTGCGGCCCATTATTTCACTAGGTTCTAGTGTATTCTCAATGCTCTCATCTGGATAGTTGTCAGTGCTGGAAGCGTTTATTGCCTGATAAATGCAATTCCTTTCACATTTAGAAGAACCCAGACAATGACTTAGGTATAGATAGACACGATGCTCTCTCTCCAAACTTTCCCATTCCGCAGCAGCACTACAACCAACTTCTGCAGTCTTGCTAACACTACTTACTTCAGCAATCCGAGAAAAATTTGACACGTCAGGAGAAATTCTTAAGCATAGCCTTTTGCCAAAACCATTTGCAACAACTGCAATATATGTCAAACAGCTGCCTCAAAATCAAACCATGAAGTATATGATATTCTATCATAAAAAGTTCAAGACTATGTCCAATAATGGAATACTACTACTAAAATGGTATATATTTCCTAGTCAAAATTTACTTCAAATTTGTGTCGCACAATGAAGGGATTAAATTTCAAGAAACATGCAGGAAGAAAAGGGGTGACAGAAAGCTAGAACGGTTTTATGGTGTAAAATAACAAGCAGAAGCATAAATAGGTTTTACATTCAAAAATATTAACATCAACTCAGCAAATTCATTTCCATAGATGCAACATCTTCACTATGCTTCCCTCACTTGCTATAACTCTTCTAGATTATTTTAAACAGAGCTTAATTTGGTATATGATAGAATCCATCAGTGAACTATCCATTGACAACTGTATTTTTTTTTTGCCTTTCCCAATATTTAAGGAAAAACAGGTCTGGTCATATGACATAAACAAACTAGTGTTTAATTTTGCCCAATAGAATGAGTATGACAGAGATAAAGTTGATTTGAGAGCATAAGAAATAAAATATTTAAATTTCAAGCTAAAGCCTACAACAAAATTACATTCATCTAATACATCCTAAAAACCACAAAAGTTGTTCTGATTTAGATCATCCTTTCAAACTGTTGTTAAATCCATGGGCAGGCAACAGCAACAAACAACCTAGTGAACTGAACACTTAATAGCGCCAGAGGAAAAGAAAGCAAAAGCTATTCCCATAGTAGCTTGAAATGCCTAAACTGCAAGAATGAGGTTATGGAAGAGCAATAACTCAAGACTGTAGCTTGCCTATAGCACTATCTAGTATCTCCTCCTTCAAAGAAACGAAGACACAATGTGACACAGTTACAGAATCACCCAATCTCTACTCCACACATTAATCCTAAATCTTTCAACAATCACAAATTGCAGTATTCCCAACAGTTTTCATCCCACTGTTATGCTATATTCTTACTCATTATGGACACTGTTCCTGAAATAAAACCTGAAGAAATAGACAATTGTAAGCCTAACAACGAGGTAGAAGTCCAGCTCTACGTCCTTGTTTATAACACTAAGAAGGAACAATATCATTCTGAAATGTATTTAAAAAAACTATAGAACGGATCAATCTCAACTCCATATTCTGAAATTAGAGAAAAGTGAACTACCAGAGACATAAAATTAGCAAAAGCAAGAACCCTATAGAAACAAATCGGACATCCCTACCAAACTTGTGCACCTCATGCATGTAGGTATCTAGAAATGTAAACAAAGGGTGAACCGAGAAGTATCTCACCCTTTACCAAGACATACTTTTTCGCCAATTAAATGACCCGTGTATCAATTTTTGTTTTTTTTAAATAGAAACTCCTCGATTCAACTTAATAAATCAAAATTAGAAATAAAACAGTAAAAAAAAAAAATTGGTGCACCTCGCGCATGTAGGTATCCAGAAATGTAAAAAAAAGGGTGAAACGACAAGCATCTATTTCTCACCCTTTACCAAGACATACTTTTTCGCTAATTAAATGACCCGTGTATCAATTTTTGTTATTTTTTAAAATAGAAAGTCCTAGATTCAACTCACGGTAATAAATCAAAATTAGAAATAAACAGTAAAAAAAAACAATCTTACTCATCCATCGCCTATCAGAAATCGTGGTAACTCACCGAACTTGCGCCAGGACCAGGACACGGCGCTCACCCGAGCGAGGTCCCCAGGATCGTCGAGGCAGATGAGCACGGCGGCTGAGGCGTCCGGCCCCAGCCATTCTAGGAAGTCCCAGCGACTATTCATCCTCGGAAACCAACTCTGCAGCAAGACTAACCACGATCCGGAACCCAAAAAAATGCAGCGAAATGGCGAAAAGCAGCGATCTTACCCGCGGAATGGCCGCAGGGAAGACCGAGTGCGGAGCAGCAAGGAAGGGAAACCCTAGGGCGAAAGGCGAGGGAATGGATTCGAGAGAGAGAGAGAGATGCGAGAGAGAAAGAGAGGCGTAAACGAACGCAGGGGAAATGAATGAAAGGGAACAGAAACAGAAGGCGATGGAAGCGACCGACAGGATAAAGGATGGGAAACCTTTATCTCCAAGTAAACACATTATTTAATTATAAAAACTAGTTTACGAGAAAATATTTAAAAATCAAAACGAACCTATTATTTTATTAGAATTGAAATCCGTCCCATTCTTAAAAAAACCACTTGTATTTTTTTTATTTTTTCCCTAAAGCATATGTTTAATAATAAACAAATATTGTTTTTTAATTAATTTACTTACTATAATTATTTTTTTATAAATCACTTGGTTCGTTAAAAAAATAACTTATAAACAGAGATTTAAATGTAGAAAGAAAAGTCAATAAAACCACAGCTACTTTGTCATTTAAAACAATCAAAATCTTTGAAAAATATGATTCATTAGTTCATAAATATTATTATGCTTTATATTCATATCAAGTCTCCACGGGATAAACGAAGCTAACATATATGATGTTATCAAATCTAAGAGTTAAAATCTGACAAAGTTAGTCGTCCCTCCAAATACTAGTTATAATATTTATGATTTATCTCATTCATATTAATTTGGAGATGAATTAACAAAAAGTACTAGGACGAATCGAACATTTTTTACCACCGTTATATCGATATCAAACAACTTGTGCTATTTTATTCGAGTCATAAAAAAATCAGTAATTTCAAAACATAATTAATCAATCATGGAAGACAAAAATAAGACTCATTCACACCCTGTTTGGAAACATATTAAGTAATGAATTGAAATTCAATTCCGGTCGGTCCGACCGGAATTGAATTTCAAATCTCATGTTTGGAATGAATTGTAAAAACAGAATTGAATTGAATTCAATTGTTATACTTTTACGATTTTATCCTGCGAGGATGAAGCCGGAGCAACTTTAATTTGTTTTGTGAGGGGGCGATTTGGTAATTTAATTTGTTTAAGTGAATTTTTTTTCACAAATCACATGTGTTTAGGTGTGATTTATTTTGAGGGGTTTGAAAGGAATTGTGATTCAATTCCTTAGCAATTCCTTCCCGAAAATTACTACCAAACAATGGAATTGAATTCCAATTCCCAAAGAATTCCAATTCTTTCTTTTCCAAACATGGTGTCACAATTTTTAGAATTTATATTTGTTTTTAATTCAGATATACAATTCTACGAGAAATTATCAATTTTAATGATCATCGAAAAGGCCAGATAGTGAACGATCAAAATTTCAAAATCTTCAAATATAATATTCTAAAAAAATTAATTTTATATAGAACATGATCAAATTATTAATTAATAAAAATTGTTTTCTAATTAGTAATTATTTAATAAATTTCAAAATTTAAATATATGTTGGCCAAATTGATTATCATTAAATAAGATAAATTACTAATTTAATAACTTAATTGAATTTGTTGCGATCCTTCTTTAATCGTTTGAATGTAATTATTTAAGGTAATATAATTATCGAGGAATTAGTTTACTAATTTAGTGAGTTAATTGAAGATAACAATTTGCTCAATTAAAAATAAATTAAAGTATTTAAAATGATGAGTAATTGAATAGTTATTTTTTAAATTAAGAGTTGACCTATTAAAAATATTTGTATCCCCTTCTTTAAACTTCTTTTTATTTATCTTTTTATATTTTTTACTATAAAATCATTAAATCCTTTTAGTTTAAAGGTAATTCATATCAAATCATACTTTTCCACTTCTGATCTTCCCTTTAGAAAAATTAACAATCAAAAGAGAAACCAAATTAAGTAATTCATCAAAAGATATATACTCTTTCATAAAAAAAAATTAAAAGATAACCATCATATATTTTATTGAGTTATTGATAGACCAATATTAATTATCATCCAAATATTCACAATTCGATCCCTAGTTACAATAAATTTTTACAATAAATTTTATAAATTTTTTTCTATAAATAGGGCACGTAACCATGTGATATTAGGCTTCTGGATCATCTACCGCGAGCACTTTCCGATTTACCCTGACGGCCAATAGAAAATTTAGGGTCAGTTGCTCAGGTTCGACGTTACACAACAAGTTAATCATTTTTTATTGATTAATTGATATAATGAATAATATAATACTATTATAGTATTATAACAATTATTTAATACGGGGAACTACCACATTAGCGGCGCCTCTATGATGATGGCTCCATGTCATATGGAGAAAGGTTCAACAGGTACATAGGTGAAGACGCCCTCGGGATTGCCCTTGGCCAATTAGGATATGCTACCATGCGACCACCATCTATACAATACCCTGGGATAAAAAATAATAATAATAAATAGCTTCTACTTATGAAGTGTTTGAGAGAATTTTTACTTATTTAAGAGTGATTCTTTTAGAGATTATTTTAAAATTAGTGTAAAGTATGGAGTACTGTTTGGAAATAGAAGTAAAAAAACTAATATAAGGTAAAATTTGAGAGTTTGAGAGAATAATTACTATCAAACTTAATTTTTAATTAAATAATAATAATATTCTTAAACTATATAAATTAATCTGTTTTAATTATCTAGATATAATTTTGATAAATCATCAAATAATGTGTTTATATAATTATTATTATATTTTGAATATGGTATCAAATTTATTTTTTTCAATACCAATATTTGAAAAAATATATATAATTAATAAAAATAAATATATAAAACAATAACATAATTTATAAAATTTTGAAATATAAATTATATAAAAATATAAAATATTATTTAAAAAATAAATATTTATAGTAAAATATAATTAAAATTTTATAAATTTTACTAGAAATTATTAAAAAATCATATATAAATAAAATTTAACATTATAAATTATGTCCGGTGACAATTATATAAAATGGTAAATTATTATCATAAATGAAAAAACAAAAACAAATAAAAACATCAAACTTTTACTTCTAACTTTTGAGTAAAAATTATAAAAAGCTAAAGTAAAATTTAATATTCACAAATACCCAAAAGTATTTTTATGTACCTAGAATCTAACAAGCGGGTAGCAAAAACTCTACCAAATACTACCTTAATAACTTCTACCACATGTAGCAGTTATGGGTATAGCTATTAGAATTGTTTTCAAGTGATTTTAATCAATTTAAAATAATTTTGATGAAGTTTAAATTATTATGGTGAAGCTTCTAAATCCCAAGTCATTTGGATTCTAACATACCAAATGAGAACTCGAGGAATAAAAAAAAACCGAGTTTATGCCAAGAACTAGCTAGTTTCACATTACTATAATAAACAAAAGAAGATCCATAACTGAAAGTGACAATAAACCTGATTGTAGCAGAGTTATCATTGTCGCAAATATCATGCCCCTCGAAGGTCTCAAGATTCCGTGGAAGAAGAAGAAGGAGAAGCCTTCAAAGGGAATTAAGATGATGACACCGAAAACTCTTTGTTAATGGGGAATGAACCAATGTCAAGACAATGTCCTAAACTCTCTGAGACCAATTCTTTATACAGAGGATTTGATCCATTATCAGTCTATAGATAATAACGAATTAGACTAAAAGGTTCTACACAATTAACTCACATTCAATAATCGGAAACTTAATAAATTTAAATCAGGTCACTTTAATGAATTTAGTTCGTATTCACATATTCAAATTACAATAAGTCCACCTTAACGTGATAAAATTCAACAATTTCCCATTTGGGTAACATGTGATTTGCATGTGACATACGAGTAAAACTTTAGTTTGACATCAAACTTTATGATTACATAATACCCCTATAAACAATTTGGTCCATTAACTTAATTAATATAGGACTAAAAAGGATATAACTACTATATATGGCTGTAATAAACTTTAACAGTAATCATAATACCAATGTCATTAATGATATATATTAAGATGTGAATGTGTAGTATGGAAATTACATGAAATATAATCAATACATATTAATTTCTAACTAATCCTTAATGACCAGAAAATAATCATATTGACCAATACTTTCTGCAATAATAAATCATAATCCAAGCCTTATGATTTCAAAAGAAATTTATATCATATTTAGAAATACCAAATGTCAAACAACATCAGTAAATCATGATTATTTCAAAGTATTAAACAAATATATAAATATCCATTAACATTTTGAACTTTAAATATGTACACTAATCAAAATAAAATATTTTTTATTATTAACAAATATAAAGCAATAAAATAAATATAGGTGCTCGCTAGATAAGAGTTTCTTTTATAAAAAGAACTCCCATATTCACAAAATGTGCATGAAACATCTTAGATACCAAGCCCTTGATAAGTGGATCTGCCAACATGTAATCTTTATTGATGTGCCCTATCATCACCTGACGACTTTGAACTCTTTCTTTAACCACTAGAAACTTCATGTCTATGTGCTTGGACTTCGATGAACTATGGTTGCTCTTGATATAAAGCTTTGCGGCTTTATTATCAGAGTTAATCTTTAATGGCATATCAATGTCTATCAATGATCTGTAGCACTGTGATGAAGTTCCACAACCAAATCTCATGATTTGATGTCTTATAGTATGCTACCATCTCTACCTTCATAGTAGAATTGGCTACTAACGTCTGTTTGACGCTCTTCCAAGATATAATCCCTCCAGCAAATATGAAAATAGCATGAAGTGAATCTCCTGCTATACAAGCATCCAGCAAAATCGAAGTTTGAATATCTAATCACCTCCACGTAATCTGACCTTCGATACGTGACTATGTGTCTTTTAGTTCTCTGCAAATACTGATCACTCTCTTTACCGCTTTCTAGTATGATAATCTTAGGTGACTTACATATTTGCTTAAAATCCTCACAATAAACACAATATCTGATCATGTATAAATTTGTGCATACATATGACTTCCACAACTGAAACATAAGGGAATTGGTTCATCTTCTTTATTTCATATTCAAGTCGTGAACACCGCAGCAAACTGAATCTGTCACCTCTAGACATAAGAGTGTCACCAAGCATAGTATCACTCATCCTTATTATCATGTCGGACCAAGTCCATCTGCAGGATTTACATGATAATCTTTATGAGCTCCTCAAGGAGACATCATCATCCTAAAATAATTAGGACATAGTTTCTTTCTATAATCAACGACACACCATGTAAATAATATTATTTCCCAATTTACCGAGCCTATTGATTTAACGAATAAATCTCGCCCATTGGTAAATTAAAGAAATAAATATTAACTACATGTGCCCATTATTATATCGGGATTAAGAGCATATACATCATAATAACAGAGGTCTTGTTCAATTATATAGTCAGTATAAATCAAACAACCTTAAATCAGTCCTGCTCAATACACACAAAGTGTAATTATGTAGTCAAGATAGACTATTACCAAATTACACTACAATCATTCCAATGGTTTGTCCAAATCCATATCGATTGTGAGCCACTACTTATACTTTATAAGGAACTGATAACATGATTTTCTGTGTGATACCACACACCATGTTACTTACAATGTAAAGTATTGGACAATTTGCACACATATAACAAATATAAAATGCAACCATGACTATTGTGATTCTTATTCCAAAATAGATGTCCACTAAAAGCTAGGCTTATAATATACATCCTAACAATCTCCCACTTATACTAAAAGACTATACTGCTATCAAACTATTATACATCTGATTCCCATCTCCTCAACATGCCTATTATAAGCTTTCGCTGGAAGGGCCTTAGTGAAAGGATCTGTCAAGTTATCCGCTGATGCAATCTTGGCGACAACAACTTCTCCTCGCTTTACGATATCTCGTATCAGGTGGTACTTTCTTTCAATGTGTTTACTTGCCTTATGGGCTCGTGGTTCCTTCGAGTTTGCTACTGCACCACTATTATCACAATAAATTGTGATAGCCTTGGGCAAACCAAGAATCACCTCTAAGTCCATTAAGAAGTTTCTAAGCCATACAACTTCTTTGGCTGCCTCAGAGGCTACCACATACTCAGCTTCTATGGTGGAGTCTGTAACACATTTCTGCTTGATACTCTTCCATACTATGGCTCCACCTCTCAAAGTAAACACATAACCCGAGGTAGACTTACTGTTATCCCTATCTGATTGAAAATCAGAATTCGTGTAACCCACAGGGAGCAAATGATCTGCTTGGTAAACTAGCATATAATCTCTAGTCCTTTTTAAGTACTTTAATATATGCTTTACCACAGTCCAATGTCCTTGTCCTGGATTACTTTGATATCTGCTAACCATGCCCATGGCAAAGTAGATATCTGGTCTCGTACATAACATAACGTACATTAGGCTCCCTACAGCCGAAGTATAAGGAACTGTCTTCATCTCCTCTATCTCCTTTGATGTTTTAGGACATATCTCCTTAGATAAAGATACTCCATGCCAAAAAGGTAAAAAACCTTTCTTGGAGTTTTGCATATTAAAACGAGCTAGGATAGTGTCAGTATACGAAGCTTGAGATAAACACAACATCCTTTTCTTGCGATCCCTTCTAACTTTGATCCCAAGGATGTGTCCAATTTCTCCCAAGTCCTTCATATCAAACAGTTTAGACAACCATACCCTTACGTCTAACAACAGTTTGACATTGTTGCCAATGAGCAAAATGTCATCCACGTATAGTACAAGAAATACCACTATATTTCCGTCACTTCTCTTGTATACATAAGACTCATCCGGACTTTGTATGAATCCATAAGACTGGATTACCTCATCAAACTAGATGTTCCAAGATCTTGAACCTTGCTTCAATCCATAAATGGACCGATTAAGCTTGCACACAAGATGCTCTTTGCTCTTTACAATGAATCTCTCTGGTTGCTTCATATAGATGTTTTCTTCAAGACTTCCGTTAAGGAAAGCTGTCTTGGCATCCATTTGCCAAACCTCATAATCTATATGAGCAGCAATAGACAAGAGAATCTGGATAGACTTAAGCATGACTATCGGCGAAAAGGTTTCCTCATAATCGATACCCTCTTTCTGAGTATACCCCTTCGCAACAAGCCTTGCTTTAAAGGTTTCCACCTTTCCATCTGACCCTCTCTTTCTTTTGTAGATCCACTTACATCCAATGACTTTTTCACCATCAGGTGGTTCTACTAGCTCCCAGACTTAATTAGAATTCATAGATTATATCTCAGAATTCATCGCCTTTTGCCAAGATACCGCATCTTTATCTTGGAGTGTTTCATCATAGGTCCAAGGATCAGGTTCATGTTCACCAGGGACCAAGTCCGAAGACTCTCCCAAAAACATGAATCTGTTAGGTTGTTTAACAACCCTCCCACTACAACAAGGTACTACCTGTGTATCATCTGTGACACGCGGTGCAGTCACTTATGGTATATCCTCCTGTATCGTTGGTACTGAAGTAGGAACTTCCTCTCTTATTTCCTCTAGAACAATCTTACTCATGGGCTTATGGTTCATCACATAGTCCTCTTCTAAAAATCGGGCATTTGTCCTAACGATGACCTTCTGATCTTTAGGACTATAAAATAAACCACTTTTCGTTCCTCTAGGATAGCCCACGAACAAGCGTACTTCCGTACGAGATTTCAACTTACCAGCGTCTCCCTTCAGCACATGTGTTGGACTACCCTAAATCCGAATATGTCTCAGACTAGGTTTATGCCCATTCCACAATTCTGTGGGAGTAGAGGGTACTGATTTAGAAGGTACCAAGTTTAGAATATACACTGCCGTTTCTAGAGCATACCCCCAGAACGAATTTGGTAATTCAAAATAACTCATTATCGATCTAACCATTTCCATAAGAGTCCTATTCCTTCGTTCCGCCACACTGCTCTGTTGGGGTGTACCGGGTGCGGACAATTGTGATTGAATCCCAGCCTCTGATAAGTAACTCCTAAACTCTCCCAAGAGGTACTCACCACCACGATCAGACCGTAGTGTCTTGATACTTTTACCATGACGTTTCTTCACATCAGCTTTGTATTTTTTGAAATTGTCAAAGCACTCAGACTTGCGGCGCATCAAGTAAATGTATCCATACGTTGAATAGTCATCTATAAATGAGACGAAATATTCAAATTCACCTCTTGCCTAGATAGACATAGGATCACACAAATCGGAATGAACCAACTCGAACACATCTTTGGCTCTATACCCCTTGGCTTTAAAATGCTCTTGGTCATTTTACCTTCCAAGCAAGATTCGCAGCCGGGAAGCCTTCCACCACCAATGAACCCAAAGGTCCATCGGCTATCAACCTTTGAATTCTATTCAAGTTAATATGACCCAACCTTAGATGCCAAAGATATGTTTGGTTCATTTTCGAAGGCTCATTTCTCTTATTAGGATTAGAAGACGTGTTATTAATTTCTAATTGCATCGTAGGAGAAATTGAATTAAGAGTATACAAATTGCCAACCAACGCACCAGAACAGATAATCTCTCTATTCCTTTTGATAACAACTTTATCATTAAAAGAAACAGAATATCCATCCATAAACAATTTAAAAATTGAAATTAAATTCTTTCTAAAAGAAGGGACATAAAGATAATTTCTTAAAATCAAATATTTATTCTTATCAAAAGATAAATAAATATCTCTTACTGCAATAGCCACCACCTCCGTAGCATTGCCCATGTAGATAGTAATCTCACCCTCATGTAGTTGTCTGGTTTCCTGGAACCCCTGCAATGAATTGCAGACATGATTAGTGGCTCCCGTATCTACACACCAGGTACCGGTAGATAGCACTGCTAAAAACGTTTTAACAACTAATGAAAAAGATAAACCTTTATTGTTCTCCTTTCGGTGGGGATAGACCAACTTCCAATGTCCAGTCTGCTTACATGTGAAGCACTTGCCTTTTAGCTTCTTCACTCTAGCCTGAGGTCTTTGAGATCCAGCCGCTTTCTTTGTCGAACCATCTTGTTTCTTCTTCTTCTTGCCTTTCGGCTTAGAAGTAGAAACGTTTCCAACAAAGTAAGGTTGAGCACTTTGATGAAATAGCTCTTCTGCTGCCTGGAGTTCTGTCAAAAGTTCCACCAACGAATTCATCCTTTTGTTCATGTTATAGTTCAGGCAGAATTGCTCAAAACTCTTTGGTAGTGCCTGGAGAATGATATCGACCTGGGTTTCCCCATCGATTTCAGCTCTAAGGACTTCCATTTCATTCAAATGATCAACCGTCATCTTGAGAACATGATCCCTCACGGGTGTTCTCTCAGCCATGGTGGTCGTCATTATGTTCCTCATAGCCTCTTGCCTAACAGCCCGATTTTGGTGTCCGAAGAGTTCCTTGAGATTGAGTATCATGTCATAGACAGTAGTGAAGGCCTGATGCTGATGTTGCAGTACATTTGACATGGAAGCCAAAATGTAACACCGCACCATCTTATCTGCCTTTATCCACTTCCTATAACTCTCTTTTTCCTCTTCACTAGAATCATTTCTAGGCTTAGTGGGACAGATCTCAAAGAGTACAAATTTGTACCCCTTAGCAGTCAAGACAATATCCAAGTTTCTTTTCCAATCAATATAGTTAAGACCAGTAAGTTTGTTTTCTTTTAAAATCATAGCAAGTGGGTTGAAAGCCATTTTGAAAAATCCTGAGAATCACAATGGTCAAAACATATTAGATTTTAAAATAATATTGATTCCTCAAACAATAAAATTTTAAAATCACCAACACTTCAAAACACCGTGAATTTAGCATGCCACGATAGTGTGGACGTATACTAATTCAAATATTGGTATGAGGAAGTTTTACCCATTAATTTTATTATCTTGTCAACCTTACTTTTTGACAAATAAAATTAATAGTTAGTTTATCTTCGACCATACAAATAATAGCAGTGACTCCGATGGGGAAGATACTATTAATTGCATCTAAGTGTACACCATTACTTGATACTAAGTCCATTATCTAGGATTATGTCCCTTCCGATGGGAAGATCACATGCTCCTAAATAATTTCCTAAAATCATCCAATGGAAGTTTGAACTAGTGATCCGCAAAACAAACTCATCCGATGTGGAGGAAGACACTCAGAGCCAACGCGTAAGTTTGTTCACATCACTTTTCAAAGTAGTAATGGAGGTCACGGGACTCAAAGATTCCCTCTCCTAGTTAGTAATTTAAAATGAGGAATTTTCACAAGCATGCACAACAAGCATATTAAACAACAAGCAATAAATATGAAAATCTAAATTTTCAACTATTATGGCTTTTGTTCTCCAATACGCCTCCAGTCGTGTTGCCACCTCGTATCCTACTCCTCCTTTAGCTGTGCAAGTAGGGAACCGAGCCGAGAAAAATTTAATTTTAATTTACATCCATCGATCCTATACTCCACGAAGGAGTGTACAAAAAATCTAGATCTAAATAAATTAAAACAAGCGGCTAACATTTGCCGTATTTGATTACAATTAAATACTAATGCCTCGTCAACCCCTAGGATTCAAATAAATATATACAATCACACACAACATCATACACAATCACAAATAGTCATAATAGTTTGATCTTATGCCTGCAACCACAAAGTTAGCCTATTGCACATCCTACTATTATCCGACATAAATCATATATGAAATGCATGAAAGTAACCGAATCCAAAACACACAAAATCGAAAATCATGGCTCCGATACCAATTGTTGGTTTTCAATTGCATCGGAGCGAGTTCCTCTCCATATCCCCGGATTAAAATTCTATTGATTAGAACAAATCTGGATGGAAAGAAAACTTTCCGAACGACCTACTTCATCATCGTGCTATTCGATTGAGTGATCGTTTGAACAAACTTGTTGTTCAAGCAATCTAACTCTTTTTATCGATTAGCTGCGGAATAGATAATGATTGAATCGCCGGTTCTTGTGTTTATCTTCGGGGTCCATGTAAATAAGCAATACAATTAATACAAGCATGAAAACAAAGGATTATACCTCTTGTTTTACCTCTTGATCTTCTACTGTATTCCTATCGTCTTGTTGGACGTCGTGTGAGCGACGATCTTCTAAGAAACGAAGCCACCAAAGACCTTCCTCCTATTCTTGCTTGCGTTGATCAAGAAAAGAGAAGATCTCTCCTCTTCTTGCTTGCGCCGTCCAAAGAAGGAGGTGATCTCTCCTCCTCTTGCTTGCGCCGACCAAGCCACACCCAAACTCCTTGTTGCCGCACACCAAAGAAGAGAGAAGAGAAGAGGAGAAGTGAAGGAGGAAAGGTTTCCTTCTTCTTCCCCAAGACCCAAACTGAGCCCTCCCTTTCTTCTAGCCAGCGCCGCCCAACCCTAGGAGAGAGAGAAAGAGAGGAGAGGAAAAACCAAGGCTTGGTTAATAGTTCATGATGGCTTATGAGGTATATATAGGTTACAATAGGGACCATGAGGAGAAGTTAATTTTGGTCTCCTAACGGATCCTCAACCCGACCCGTTAATAATAACCCGCTCCACTAATGGGTTATTATTGAACTACCGCACCAACCCCATAATTAAATATGGGCTCCACCATGTTATATGTACATTATATCCCCGTATTTAAGATATCACATATCCATTAATTAATTAAATTATTGATAATTTAATTAATTAATATCTAACTCCAAGAGTAGTACCACTCATCCTTATTATCATGTCGGACCAAGTCCACCTGCAAGATTTACATGATAATCTTTATGAGCTTCTCAAGGGGACATCATCATCCTAAAATAATTAGAATACAGTTTCCTTCTATAATCAACGACACACCATGTAAATAATATTATTTCCCAATTTACCAGGTCTATTGATTTAACAAATAAATTTTGCCTATTGGTAAATTAAAGAAATAAATATTAACTCATGTGCCTGTTATTATATCGAGATTAAGAGCATATATACCGTAATAACAGAGATCTTGTTCCATTATATAGTCAGTATAAATCGAACAATCTCAAATCGATCCTGCTCAATACACACAAAGTGTACTAGTGTAATTTTATAGTCAAGATAGAGTAATACCAAATTACACTACAACCATATTCCAATGGTTTGTCCAAATCCATCTTGGTTGTGAGCCACTACTGCTGTTGCGAGTAGAAGACAAAGTTTTGATTAAACTTTATCTCTTAAAGGATAACCTTATCCTTTAATCAGATCTAATGGATGCAGTTTAATCCCATCCAAAATCAACTATTCAAATTACATCCATAGATCAACGGCAAAGAGAAAATCCATCAACAATCAACAATCCAGATTTATTCTCTTAGGCTATAAATAGACTTAGAGTTTTTGCTTTAGATTTATTCATTCAATTCATTCTTGTAAAATCTTTAAAAATCTAGCGTGCTGTTGTTGTAAGGCTTCTCCACCACAAGGAGATTTTTATTGAGCGTCCACTGCCTTGGAAGCAACGTTCTTAGTTGTGACCAAGTTATTTTTAAAAGACGAGTGCCTTCCATTTTAATTTGTGTTATTATCTATTCACCCCCTCTAGCTGGTCCAACCCGATCCAACACATATAACAAATATAAAATACAACCATGACCATTGTGATTCTTATTCCAAAATAGATGTTCACCAAAAGCTAGGCTTATAGTATACATTCTAATAGATCGCTTAATGACACTTGTATTTAAGGTGGTTGAGATACTTGCTCATCAACATGAGATAATATCTCACTTTAAGTGGAAGGATCGTCCAATTACATTAGAGAAGATACAATATATCTTGATTCATTACTTTCACTAGATGTGCAATATCCATAATGGGCGGTATGAAAATTATACCTCTACCAATTGCACTAGTAGCTAGTGACTACAAGATAATTACTAATGCTTTTCTAAAAAGATATTTCCCTGACCTTAGTACTCCCACTATCTTCAATGAATTTAATATTTTCTATTTCGAAGAAGGATCTATTAGAGGGATTAGAAAATTTATACTCCCTTACTTCTTAGAATATTTCACAAAATTACAGCTTGTAATTCTTGAGTCCAATTTCTTTTAATTAGGTTTGTAAGACCTTGCCGCAGTTGGACAACTTCAAGCGTATAAATGTTTAATGTTAGGTTTCCTACTCATCCATATCTTGTATGGAATTTTAGTTATTGCTTTACTTGGTACCCTATTAAGTAGACAAGCTACAATCTTTAAGTGTCTCACCCCTATAAAGATTCAGGTAAAGAAGTGAAGGTCAACATACTTATTATCATATCTTTTAGGATATGATTGTGTTGTTCAACTACATCATTTTGACTGAGAGTGCCAGACATGATATTCTGAGGCACAATCCCATACTAAACAAGGTAATTTGCAAAAAGATCTAGATGTTTTTCACCTGATCTATCATATCGATCGTAATATTCACCTCTACGATCAAATCAGACGACTTTAATTTTCTTACCTAGTTAATTTTCAATTTTGACTTTGAAAATGTTGAATATGTTCAAAGATTGTGACTTCTTATGAATAAGGTACAGATAGCTTACTCAAGAGTAATCGTCTATAAAGCTGATAAAATATATATGTTTATTCCAAGATATCTTAGGGAATGGTCCATAAATACCTATATGTATTAGCTCCAAAATATCACTATAATGACTTACCCTCTTATTGCTTTTGTTAGTTGTCTTCCCCTTAACACACTCAATGTAGACATTAAAATCTGACATGTCAAGAGAATCAAGTATTTCATGTGACATTAACTTTTTTATGCGTTATTTGGATATATGTCTCAAATGACTATTTCATAGCATAGAAAAATTTTCATCGGTTAATTTATGTTTCATACCTATACTGTGCATAATTACGTTATCAACTATAGCAGTTAAGGTGTTTAATTTATAAAGTTTATCAACCAAGGAATCATTATAAACCAACAATGAATTAAAGAAAATATTAAAAATTTCATTTTCAAATGAACAAGAATAACTCGATTTATCTAAACAAGAAATTTAAATTAAATTTTATCGAAAAGACGGTACAATAAATATATTTTCTAAATCTAGAAAGATATCAATTCCTAAACCAAACTTTAAAACACCAATAGACTCTATTTTATCCTTCTTTCCATTCCTAGTATAGATGTATCTTTCACCATTAAACACAAGATAGCTCTTGAGACAATCCTGCATAGTGACTGTTCCGGAAGGAATCGACGTCGATGGTCAGTCACCGAGGTTCAGCCCACGCGGATGCTGACGGGAGGGGTGGAACTCTGCACCCTGCGAGATCAACACGAGCGTTAGGGGAACACGCCGGAGGTTGTCCGGCGGAGCCCACTTCGACGCTCAAGTCAGTGCCTCGATGGAGAGGAGAAGTAGTAAGCAGAAAGACGTATAAGTAACAAAGAGTGCATAACCCCTTTATCGGAGGGGTTGGTGTACCTTTTATACCTGCGGCGGCTGTCTCATGAGTCTCCACGATCATCGCCACGTCCCCCGATTGTCGGTTACAGGATAGCCTTTGCAACGGTCCACACCGTCATTAAGTTCGGACCGTTGCAACAATTATGGGTCATGATGACTCTGCGATAAGGGGTGATGGTTATCCGCAGATCCGAAGAAAGGTAGACCGTTACTTGAGGCCGGGTGTTCTTGGGCTCCTCTTCCCCGAGGTGAGCTCGGGGTCTTCTGGCTGAGGGTCCCGGGCATTCCACTTTCCCGAGGTGGTCTCGGGGACCTGGCTTCCCGAGGTGATCTCGGGAGCACGCCCTCTGAGTTGAACTCCGGGGTGTGTCTACTCGCCGAGGGGGGGGGGCGGGTCCCGAGGTATCCACTTCCCAAGAGGGTCTCGGGAGCTCTGGAAAGAGAGTCATTTAGACTCGCTATACCTTGCCACACAGCTTCTTCAACCCACATGTCAGCCACGGGGTACTCAACTCCATCACAAGTCCCTCCCTTCAAGTCTGATCGAAGGAAGTGTGTCTGACTGATTAGACTAGTGTGGTGATGAAGAAGCTATGTTATGGTGGGTCCCTGCACCCACTACTACTTCATTGGAGGCATGTTGGGTCCGAGGAATCAAAGCATTCGTCTCTCAGCCTGAGGCAATCCTTTGAAATAGTCCAACAGTCCCCGTGCATTTTGAGGCGAGGCAAATGTTTGCCGATCCTGTCGCAAGGCAAAGAGATAAATGAAGTGCTAGCACGGAGCTAGGATCGCCGAACCTGTCGTAAGGCGAAGAGAAGCGCTAGCGCGGAGCTAGGTTCACCGAGCCTGTCGTAAGGCGAAGAGAAACGCTAGCGCAGAGCTAGGTTCGCCGAGCCTGTCGTAAGGCAAATAGAAACGCTAGTGCGGAGCTAGGATCACCGAGCCTGTCGTAAGGCGACGGGAATCGCTAGCGCGGAGCTAGGATCGCCAAGACTGTCATAAGGCGAAGGGAAGCGCTAGCGTGGAGCT
This sequence comes from Boesenbergia rotunda, assembly GCA_024364735.1. Classification (NCBI taxonomy): domain Eukaryota; kingdom Viridiplantae; phylum Streptophyta; class Magnoliopsida; order Zingiberales; family Zingiberaceae; genus Boesenbergia; species Boesenbergia rotunda. The sequence continues at coordinate 264,765 of JAGFNQ010003956.1, read as the reverse complement.
AGGATCGCCAAGCTTGTCGTAAGGTGAAGAGAAATGCTAGCGCGGAGCTAGGATCGCCGAGCCTGTCGTAAGGCGAAGAGAAGCACTAGTGCGGAGCTAGGATCGCCAAGCCTGTAGTAAAGCAGTGAAATAAATGAAGCGCTAGTGCGGAGCTAGGTTCGCCGAACCTGTCATAAGGTGAAGAGAAGCGCTAGCGCGGAGCTAGGATCGCCAAACCTGTCGTAAGGCAGTGAGATAAATGAAGCGCTAGCGCGGAGCTAGGTTCGCTGAGTCTGTCGTAAGGCGAAGAGATAAATGAAGCACTAGCGCGGAGCTAGGTTCGCCGAGCCTGTCGTAAGGCGAAGAGAAACGCTAGCGTGGAGCTAGGATCGCCGAGCCTATCGTAAGGTAGTGAGATAAATGAAGCGCTAGCACGGAGCTAGGTTTGCCGAGCCTGTCGTAAGGCGAAGAGAAACGCTAGCGCGGAGCTAGAATTGCCGAGCCTGTCGTAAGGCGAAGGGAAGCTCTAGCGTGGAGCTAGGATCGCGAGCCTATCATAAGGCAGTGAGATAAATGAAGCGCTAGCGCGGAGCTAGGTTTGCCAAGCCTGTCGTAAGACAATGAGATAAATGAAGCGCTTGCGCGGAGTTAGGTTCGCTGAGCCCATCGTAAGGCGAAGGGAAGCGCTAGCGCAGAGCTAGGATTGCCGAGCCTGTCGTAAGGCAAAGAGAAACACTAGCGCAGAGCTAGGATCGCCAAGCCTGTCGTAAGGCAGTGAGACAAATGAAGCGCTAGCGCGGAGCTAGGTTCTCCGAGCCTGTCGTAAGGCAATGAGATAAATGAAGCGCTAGCGCGGAGCTAGGTTCGCTGAGCCTGTCGTAAGGCGAAGGGAAGTGCTAGCGTGGAGCTAGGATCGCCGAGCCTATCGTAAGCAGTGAGATAAATGAAGCGCTAGCGCGAGCTAGGTTCGCCGAGCCTGTCATAAGGAGAAGAGAAGTGCTAGCGCGGAGCTAGGATTGACAAGCCTGTCGTATGACAATGAGATAAATGAAGCGCTAGCGTGGAGCTAGGTTCGCCGAGCCTGCTGTAAGGCGTAGAGAAGCGCTAGCGCGGAGCTAGGATCACCAAGCCTGTCATAAGGCAGTGAGATAAATGAAGCGCTAGTGCGGAGCTAGGTTCGCCGAGCCTCTCATAAGGCAGTGAGATAAATGAAGCACTAGCGCGAAGCTAGGTTCGCCGAGCCTGTCGTAAGGCGAAGAGAAGCGCTAGCATGGAGCTTGGATCGCCGAGCCTGTCGTAAGGCGAAGAGAAACGCTAGTGCGGAGGGGATATACTGGAAGTTCCTAGGTCCTTCCCCCTTCTCCCCTCATTCTTCTTGTCGTAGAACACTGGAAGCAGCAGAGTTAATTTTCTCCAAGTCCCCTAGGGACTCTCACCGGTGCACTGGAGGTGTCGCCACATGCCCCCACCGATGGTGAGATAAATCTTCGGTGGTGGTGGTGCGAAGTAAAAATTCTGGGGATCTCGACTTGCCCCGAAACCACACGACGCGAGGCAGCTTGCTCGATCTGATGTTGTTCGAGCACACCCTTAGCGGTGTTGGTGACCAATCGATCTGGTTCCTCTTTCGTCAGGACGATGGATTGTCCCGCTGGCTTGGCCATCGGTGCTCCTTCTGGTGTTTTATTGGTTTCCCACAGACAGTGCCAAACTTGTTCCGGAAGGAATCGACGTCGATGGCCAGTCACCGAGGTTCAGCCCACGCGGATGCTGACGGGAGGGGAGGAACTCTACGCCCTGTGAGATCAACACGAGCGTTAAGGAAACACGCCGGAGGTTGTCCGGCAGAGCCCACTCCGACGCTCAAGTCAGTGCCTTGATGGAGAGGAGAAGTAGTAAGCAGAAAGACGTATGAGTAGCAAAGAGTGCGTAACCCCTTTACCGAAGGGGTTGGTGTACCTTTTATACCTGCGGCGGCTGTCTCATGAGTCTCCATGATCATCATCACGTCCCCCGATTGTCGGTTACAGGATAACCTTTGCAACGGTCCACGCCGTCATTAAGTTCGGACCGTTGCGACAATTATGGGTCATGATGACTCCGCGATAAGGGATGATGGTTATTCGCAGATTCGAAGAAAGGGGGACCGTTACTTGAGGTCGGGTGTTCTTAGGCTCCGCTTCCCCGAGGTGAGCTTGAAGTCTTCTGGCCGGGGGTCCCAGGCATTCCGCTTTACCGAGGTGGTATCGGGGACCTGGCTTCCCGAGGTGATCTTGGGAGCGCGTTCTCTGAGTTGAACTCCGGGGTGTGTCTACCCGCGAGAGGGGGGGGGTCCCAGGGGATCCACTTCCCCAGAGGGTCTCGGGAGCTCTCGAAAGAGAGTCATTCAGACTCGCTATACCTTGCCACACAGCTTCTTCAGCCCACATGTCAGCCACGGGTTACTCAACCCCATCAGTGACCATTTTTATCCACTAAGTGTCAGTGAGTATTATAGTCAAATTGACTTATGAACTAACAAAGTTGAAAAGTTTACCTTTCTTTACATGTCAGTTGGCGTATTTGGCATAATTTTTCTTCATATGATTTTTTTTTAGAAAAACAAGTGGACTTTTTATCCCGTTTCAGTGTTTCTTTTGCTCCTTATGACCATAACCCCCAGAATTTACAATTTGCTTTCCCTTTCATGTATTATTGATCCTCTTTCAAGAGTCTTTTGTGCTTGGCTGATCGATTAAATGACCTTCGATGTCCGACCCTTTAATCAGCTAGCACCAATTGATCAAAAATGATTTTGTCATGATTTTAGGTTATCCAATTGATTAACAAGATTGCCAGTCGATTGGTAGCTTCAATCGATTATGGACCAAACTCTATTGTGCCCATCCTCAAGATCACCAATTGACTAGTGAAAATTTCAATCGATTGGTGACAGCAGTCGAACCTATAGTCGATAAGAGTATAAATGAGCCAAACCGCTCTTGAATTATTCGGGTCTGGATTTGAAAAAAAAAATTATTCGAGTTCGTTCGATTAAGTTAATGAGTCAAGCTGGAACTCGATTTCGAGCTCGAAAATATTATCGAGCTGAGCTAGAGCTTAGCAATATTTGGTTCGTGAGCTCACGAATATATTCGTTTAGAGACTCGCGACGTGTTCGTTAAGAGGTTCACAAATATGTTTGTTAAGAAACTCATTTATCTTATTATATTTATATATAAAATTAAATATCACATAAATATTAAGTATAATAATATAATTATAGCTAATTATTTTAGATGAGCTCGAACTAAGCTCATTTAATTTTTAAAGAGCTTTTATCAAGCTGAACTCGAGCTATTTAATTTTATTGCGAGCCGAGCTCGAGCTTAAGAAGTAAAGCTCGAATCGAACTCAAACCAAGAATGAGCTTAGAGATAATGCACGGAGCCCAAACTCGAGCCTCTTACTGTTCGACTCGGTTTGGTTTGATTACGCCCCTAATAGTCAATTAAAAATTGATTTCATATTCAATCTCGTTGAGCCAATAGATTACCAATTCAATGCAATCAATTGGGGCCAACTAATTGATCAAGTCAATAGACTCCGAATGTTTCTAGTCGTTGATTTTGGCTTGGTAATCAATTGCCTGACCATGGCAATTGATTGAGCCATCACTTGTTGACCTAAAACAAATCAAGTGCAACGGTTTTCTCCCAAAGATGACAGCAATTCACCAATGTTCTTCATGTTCTTCATAAAATACGGAAAACAGGAAAAACAAAGTCTATCCTACGTATCTTCAAGATTAAACATTGATTTATACAAGCAAGATCGAATCTAGCATAAACAATGAAACAACGAAAAAACCTTAACTTGATTGTCATAGCACACAATGAAATAGTTGTGACTTTGATACCAATTGATAAACCTTCTAAATCTTAAGTCTCATGAATTCTAACATACTAAAAAGAACTTGAGGAATAGAGAAAATACAAGTTCATGCCAAGAACTAGTTTCATCATATACTATAATAAAAGGAGATGCATAAACTAAAAGTGACAATGAACCTGATTACAACAAAGTTGTCATTGTCGAAACGTCGTGCCTCTCGAAGGTCTCAAGATCTTGTGGAAGAAGAAGAAGGAGAGGCCTTAATTATGGTAACGACGTTGAAAATTCTTCTTTAATGGGAAATGAAGAGATGTCAAAATAATGTCATAAACCCTCTGGGATTAATCCTTTATAAAAGATCTGATTTGTTATCAACTCATAGATAACAACATATTCGAGCTAAAGGTACACAATTAACCCATATCCAATTATCAGAAATCCAATAAATTTAAGTTAGATCATTTTAATGGGTTTGATTCGTATTCACATATTCAATTATAAGAAAGCATGTCTTAATGAGATAAAAATCAACAATTTTGACTAAGTTGGTAAAAAGTATTTTGATATAATAATGCTTAGAATTTATGATTTAGAGTTTAGGATTTTAATAAAATAGTTGATTTTTCACATTGTAGCAACTACCAACACTACTAAAAAAGACCCTTTAACGATGGGATTTTCTATCGTTAAAGCTCATCAATGCTGGTAATAAATACTGTATGAAGTTATCGCTAAAAGTACTAGTCGAGAATTGATTAATGATTGGAAACAAAATATCGTCGTTAATAGCTCTTAACGACAATATTCACTATCTTCGTTAGTGATAATAACGATGGATTTAGATATCGTTAGTGATAGCAACGACAGGTTTAGATATCATTGTTAATGGCAACAACGGCGGTCATATGTATCATCATTAATAACAACAATTATGATTATATATATTGTCGTTAGTAATTTAATGTCATTTAATTGTTTAATGATAGTTTAACATATCATCGTTAATGGCAACACCGACGGTATCACTTATTCGGACCTGTCTAAATGTATATATTTTCTATAAATATATTAATGAATACTAATAAAAATCAAAACATAATATATCAAAAATTAAACCACCATATACATTAAAAGAGTTATGATATACTCAGTGAAAAAATTCAATAAAATACTCAGTGAATAACGTGACACTTTTCATGTACACGTTCGATTATCGCTCAAACACCATCGGCGACTTCCGGCCGTCGCCCCGAATCAAACTATATCCTGGAGGGCACGGTGAACCCGTCGGGGATGACTGTATATAAAGTGTCACGTCATTCACTTAATTTTTTTTAAAATTTTTCACTAACATATTATTTTCCATATTAAAATATAATCCAGTAGTTCATGATAATTGTTTCTACATCATTAAACTTGATCACAATGTACAATTATCATCCAGTAAAATTAACATCCATTTACTTCAAAAGTATTTATTTATATAAAGTCTTTATATATAAAATGTTGACATTCTCAAAGACTCCAAAAAGTCTATTTCCTTTCAAACCTCCAATACTTATAATAAATATACAAAAAAAAATGAGTATCATAATAAGATCTTTAATAGAAGAAAATTTGTCTAACATTATAGCAACATATTCAATACATTACAACAAAGTAAGAAAAGTATTTTAAATAATACTCAAAAGTATTTTAAATAATACTAGTCAATCACCAAGACAAGCCTTCATTCTATTATTCCTCACTAATAGCTTACGTACTTATAAAGCATTGCCAAATCAAATGAACAAAACTACTCATTCGCATCATCAAGTAATAGACAACAAATAATAAAATTTTGAGGTAACTAATTCAACCTTAATAGTATCTGAAACTGATGTAATCACTTGCATATTAAGCGGCAAAATTTTCAGCATCAACTCCTTAAAAGCTTTAAATTCATATTTCATATTATTTATTTTCTCATGTAGTATGACATTCTCGTGATGAAGTTCTTGACACAACGGGTCCTCTTGCATCGTTAAGCCTCACTCCTCCATGGCCAAAAACATGATTATGTTTTTGAGGTCCAAAACATTTCTCAACAAGATGAATATTTGACAAGGAAGAATTTTCTCGAACAACCTCACAAATCTCATCCTTCGATAAGTCAAAAGTTTTTGAAATCTATGATGAATCAATATCATGTGAATAAATGAATTAAAGTATTATATACTCACATATTTTTCCATTGCATCAAGATTAACAATATGATCTCTCTTTTTTCATCTCTCAAAAACATTGATGCAAAATCTAGAGGTTGCTCATCTTTTCCTCCCTATAAATATTAAATAAGATACAATTTTATATCTAAATTAATATTGATCCTGTCGCGAAGTGAGTTGGACGCCCCTGCAGCTGAGTGAGCTTCCGAGGAGAGCGAGGTCGCCGAGGTGGTCTAACTAGCTGGATCGCCTCTAGCCTGTAAGACAGAGATCGTTAGAACCCGTCGGGAAAAGTCCCCGGTCAGGCACTCCGACGGTCAAGTCAGCGCTCGACAGTGGCGATGGAAAGCAATAGAACAGTATGGAATTGCACTATCGCGCGTACCTGAGAAATGCGGAGTGAGGAGACTTATATAGTCGGGGAAGCTGACAGCTCCTGCCCCGCTGCCACTTGCTGTCATATAGCGAGGACAAGGTAATGCATGCCCAGAGGTGGCAGGATAAAGTGACACATACTGTATTAAGGAAAGGGGCACTGTCAACTTAAGGGTTGGCGCCGTTGGACGCCGCTCGCCCTGACATCAGGGCATGTGGTCGAGGTACGGGGGGACAGGATATGACAGGAAGATCAATACCTCGGTGAGATATCCGTCACTTGAGACCAGGATGACTTCAGTCCTGCACCGACCTCGTACAGCTTCTGATAGTCTGGTGTCAGGGAGTGGTTGTGCCGACTGGGGGCATTAAGAACCGAGGTCGGCTGAGGGCCTATGAGGGTGCCGACTGGGGCACTAAGCAACGAGGCCGGCTGAGGGCCTATAAGGGTGCCGACTGGGGCACTAAGTGACGAGGCCAGCTGAGGGCCTATAAGGGTGCCGACTGGGGAACTGAGTAACGCCTCCAATTCGGGCTTACCCCCGGAGCGTGGGCCGCCACGCGTCGGCAAGGAGCCAAACTGGGAGGAGTGTTAGAGCATAAACACCCGACAAACACCCGACTCAGGATCAAACTAATACTAAAGAGCGTGGACTGCCACACGTCAGTTTAGGAGCTGTTGGGACCGGGTGCATGTTGACATGGATGCGGGATCGTAATTTTAAAATTAATTACGTGCAACGGAAGATTTAGCATAAATAATTTCTCTAAATCATTTAACCACACATCTAAGCATGCAATTTTATCTTGTGTAGACATGATCATATATTTGAAATTTTGCAGAAACGTAAACTAATTTACGTATTACCTCGCGTAACTCGAAGGAAGGGACGAGATCCAACTATAAGCGTCCCTTAGAAGCTCCGCCTCTATTCGCGTCCACGCCGAGTATCTTCGGGATGACTTCGCAAAGCCACGAGTTTCGTGTTCTCGAGAACTACTAGATTCTCCGAGAACGCGACGAGAAAAACCAAGAGAGAAGTCGGAAGACTAACCACAAAAGGATGGCCGGAATCAAAATTCCGGCGAAGCAAAAGAAGAGGCTTGCGGTAAAAAGGATCCTTGCGGCAAACTCTAATTCCGGCAGCACCTTCTTCCGGCCAAGAGATGGCCGGAGCTTCCTTCTCCGGCAGCAGGTGGTGGTCGGCAGGGAAAGGGTAGGGGCGGCCGGCTGGTGCTCCTTCTTAGGGCTGGTTGGCGCACGGCAAGAAGGGGAGAAGAGAAGGAGAGAAAGAGAGGGAGAGAGCCTATGCTTTCATCTCTTCAATTATCACCCAAGCCTTGCATTAGGTCCTTTATATAGTGGTCTCTCATCCATCAAGCCTCTCAAATATGGAATAATTATTCCATCATGCCAAGTTTGATTTTATATCATGGTTAAAATCATATTTTAATTCATGATAAAAATCAATCAAGTCTCTTCTCTCTTATGGAATAAATTTCCTTATCAAGGTAAATCAATCCATGATTGATTTTATAAAATAAACCAATCCATGGTTCATTTTAATTTCCATGAAAAATAAACCAAACCTTGGTTTATTATATATAAAAAATTTATATCATCCATAATTTTATAAAACAAACCACACTTGGTTTATTTTATAAATTGAACCAAAAACTTGGTTCTCTCCCTTTGTTGTGGCCGGCCAAGCAAAGAGGATGGAGGCCCTCTTTGGCCGGCCCATCCAAGCCACGCCCCAATGAATTAAACTTATTTAATTCATCTATTAAGTCTTCAAAAGACTTAGCCATTTTACGCTTCCGATGCGTCTCTGAAAAATTCAGATTCGACTTATCGTTTGGCTCAACCAAACCTAATCTCTCTTGATTGGAAAATCTAATTTTCAACTCGTTTTAAATCCCTCGGATTACTTGTAGTGCGTGTGACTAAATAGACTTTCGATTTATGTTGGCCGTCTATAATTAATCAATTATAGAACGATCATGAGTGACACCTAGTAGTACATCATGATCCCCAATTAATCGAAAGATCAACGGTTGACCTCAGAAACAATTCTGAAACCCTTCAGCAGCTATAATGAATCGTACCTCATTCCCTTCACCATCTTATACCTACTTGGTTCAGGACATAGTCTATGTGTGTCAGTCCCCACTAGGCTGACTACGTCACACCTAGCCCAAGTAACGTTTTCTCGTCCTACGAATTCTAATTACTCTCATGTATTTAAGAGATTCATACTTGAACATGTCATGCTCTGGCCAGAGGCTTCGAGTAACAATCCGATGATAGGCCTCGAGTATACATCTCCTCGCAAGGAGTGGTGAATCCTTTGTAGGCTGTTCAAACATCTTCGGGTACTTCGGCTTATACCCAATCATCCTGGGTCCACACCTCCTTGGAGACGCTTGCTTAAGATGTCAAAGTATAAGTCTCCATGACCAAGATGACTTGAACACCGCAAGTCAAAGGAACATCGCACTTAAGCTGCAGTAAGAACTTCACTGACATATCTATATGTAGACTACCATATGAAGTTTTACAGCCAGTCACTCCAATGAACTAGTTCCCTTAACTAGCATTCATGTTTATCTCCGGACATCTCAATGTCACCAGCCAGTGAGAATCAGCTGATTAGAGAATAACCCATGCTAGTCTCAACAGAATTGATAGTGTCCGTATTTATCAATTCATCGACTAGGGACAATTTCAATACTTCACAATTGCACATGTAGAGATAATCACTAGTTGTGAATTCATCACAAATTCTCTCATGCTGTGAATTGTATTGCGGACATTCAGTAAATGAGTTTAAGATCTCAATCAAATACACAAACATGTATACTCAAATAGTGAATATTCATTTATTAGAATAAATGATTATAATCATAAGGCGATTGTCTTAGGACACTTCTCTCATATCACTAACAGGGGCCTGGGTCCAAGTGGCACTCATCCGGCGGGTCTTTACAGCCCACTAACCGTCTTCCTTCTGACTATGTGCCAGGTTGTCGGGCCAGGCTGCACGCAAGCTGGCCCGGGATCATAAGCATCCCCCTCAAGTCTAGTCGAAGGAGGCACGTAGTCTGACCGACTGGACCCCGACTCTGGCTCGAGCCTGGCGCGCCCCTCAGAAATCGGGCGTATTTTCTCATTGATTGCCATCCTAATGGCACGAGATTCTCGCCCCTAAGCCGTCTGTGCTCGCGTACCGACGAATGTGCTCTACCTACATTCGTGTTTTGCCCTCACGCACACCACCCGAGCCTGATCAGATGGCTCTGATGAGGTCACACGTTTCTCCTGGTTCTTCATCGAACGACCAACATCCCTGGCCTATTCCCATAAATATGCCCTTTCTCCGCCTCTGCTTTTTTGTGCATTCAAAACCCCCACCTCGTTCTCCGCCGCTTCGCGTGTTGCTAGAGCCTCGACAGCTGCTCCTCCTCGACTTTCCTCTAGCGACTCCTTCCACCGGTTAGCCTCCCGTCTTCTTTTTATCCGATGACCTCTTCCTCCTCGTCTCCATCCCCTTCTCGGCCTGGTATTCCACCCTGACAACTTCCCTCACTACTCACGACCTGGAGCAAATACGGTCGGATTTCTTAATCCCCATCGACCACCAGTTGCACCTGCCTGAATCGCATGAGCGACCGGATTCCACCCCCTTGGGCTACATTGCTCTGTTTCGGGACCATCTACAAGCCAGTCTCCGTTTCCCCATCCATCCTTTCCTTCCCGCCGTCTGCGACTACTTCCAAATCCCTTTACTTCAGCTGGCTCCCAACGCCATACGTCTAATGTGTGGCTCGGTCGTCATTTTTTCCTTACTCAAGATTCCCCTGGAGCCAGAGAATTTCCATTACCTTTTCTACCCCAAGCAGCAAGAAGCGGGCGACTTCTTCTTCCAAGCCCGAGCAAAAGCTTCCTTCCTCCTGAATCTTCCCACTTCTAACAAGGGATGGAAGGAGCGTTACTTCTTCATTGGGCCCATCTCAGCCCCGGGCTGGCCCACAACTTGGATCGAGGGACTTCCCGTTTCCGAGGCCCTCCCTAAACACTATCGCACTTCAGCCGCCTACTTGAAGGTCACATCCGAGCTGGAGGATAGGCATTTCCATGGCGGCCATCTGCTGAAGGAGGGGATTCTCTCCACCTTCGGTCTTAGCCCTAGTCTAGTCCCTTCATTGTCCGCAGTCGGTAAGTCTTACTATGCTCTCCCCGCATGCCTCTTACTCGCGCTTGAGCCTACTTTATCTTCGCAGTTTCCATGTTGTTGTCCGCAGCTCTGAAGGGAGGCTTTAGATTAGAGGAGGCCGAGTTGCAGACTCGGGTCACCTCCGTGTTGGCCGCCAGAGGAGGCGCTTTAGCTGAGGACACTTTGGCGGGCTCGACTTCGACTGTACCAGAGTCAGTTCCCCCACTTCCGAGACAGCCCCACCTATAGCCGCCAAACCACGTACTCTCTCCAAACGCCGACGAGCATCTTCCCCGCCAAAGGGCTCTTCTCACCCTTCCTCCAGCAAACAACTAGAGAAGAAGAAGAAAAAGAAGAGAGCGGCTCCCGAGCCAGAAGCCCTCTCTGCTTCTACAACCATCGTTCCCTTCGTGGTTCCTGCTGCTGATCCTCTTACCGTCATATCGGTTGGCAGCTCCCCTGTCAAAATGCCTGCAGTTACTCCTGCCGCCCACCCCGACATTGGTGCGGCGGCCGATCCTCCTATCATCACATCGTCTGCCGACCCTTCTGTATCCTCCAATGCTTTCGATGCGTTAATGCCCGATAGATTGGGAACTCCATCTGCCAAGGATCTGGCTGAGGATTCAACGATGCACCTTTTGGTTCCCACTCGGGCTAACTGCCACTTGAAGATGCCCCCGAGCGATCTACCCGATCGACATCAGGATCTGCGCCTGTATGGGTCGGTGGCCGACCGCTATGCTCAGGGGCTCGAGGAGCCTTATTTCCGGGGCCCTCGTAACAGAGCTGATTCCTTTTTCCTTAAGGCCACTCAGGTATGTCTGGCCGAACCGGGTCTTCTATCGAACACTCTGTTTCGTATCCCTAAGACCAGTATTCATTTTGCAGTTCATAGGAGATTGCCACGGCTTTTCTATGTCTTTTCTAGCCTAGAGCTCGGCTCGGGCTAAGGCCGAAAGGGAAGTGGAGTGCCTGAAGACCCAACTGGCGCACTCTCAGCTAGTCGCCGATGAACCCACTTTGAACCACCTGCGATCTGAGGTTCGGGCTTTGCAAGATCAATTGGCTCACTCTGAAGAGCAACTGGAAACAACACGCGGCCAAATCGAGATGGCACGTCAGGCCGCGTCCCAAACAAATATCCGGCTCTCCACCCTGAAGCATACCGAGCGGAAGGCATGGGCTCTTCAGGCAAAGGCTCAGGACGAGTTGGCCCAGGCGAAGTCTGAACATCAGGAAACGTCCACTGTCAATGACTCCCTTCGGGCCCAGCTAGAGACCAGAGACGCCGAGGCTCTGGCTCAATCACAAAGGATAACTGAATTGTCCGTGGAGCTCTCTTCCAAGGACTAATTGTTACAAGGTTAGAAGGAGGAGCTTGAGCTGTTGTTGAAGGAGAAGTCCGAGTGGGAGGCAGCTAGATCAGAGCTGACGGAGCTTCGATCCTACAGGGAAACCGAACCCTCCAGATTGGAAGAGCATAGGCTCGAGTGCATTAACGCCCCATCCCATATGACCGAAATTGCCCAACGGTTCATGGACGTAATGATGCCATAGGGAGTTAACATCGTCCATCGACTCAAGCTTAGTGGGTATCTGCTTCCCGATCTGCCTCCCACAGCAGTGCGGCTTCAGGATATGTGTAAAGACCTGCCTAACGTAACCGAAGAGGAGTTCAAGTGAAGGCCAAGCCTCCTATATTTTTGTCTTTCTACTTTTTGCAATGATAAGGGCGCTTGACCCCCGGTTCTGTAACATCTTTGTCTGGCCGAATGAAACATTTCCATTCCCACTCGGGCTTCTTGGGCTTGCTTTTATTGTCGAGTGCTGACAATCCAAATGATCATCAGTTGGAGTGCTCGGCTCGGGATACCCCTCTGCCGGGTAAGCCATTGAACCAAGGGACTTGCGGGAGCTGGCCCGTTTGTGAAGGTTCGACCGCTTGGTTGAGTCGGAGCCCGGGAAGCGTGGGTCGCCACGCGTCCGCCCGGGCCCGTCTATGAAGGTTTGGCCACTTGGTTGAGTCGAAGCCCGGGGAGCGTGGGTCGCCATGTGTCCGACCGGGTCCTGAACCAAGGGATTTGCGGGAGCTGGCCCGTTTGTTTCTCTGCGTCTGTCCCATCGAGGCGATTCGTATCTCAATTTCTGACAGCTGCCTTAACGAACGATTGAACGTATCAATGGTGAAATGACGCATCAGATAGTGAAACGTCTATCATCGGTCATAAGTACCTCGGGCGACGAGTAGTTTCACCTTGCCTACTTACTTCTGCATTATTGCTTCTCAGTATTCTCCCGCAACGCCTCCGAGCATGACTGTTCGATCCCGCGATTTACCGAGGCCTTCTATGAACGACCGAGATTGCTCGCCTTCTCCTATATATAGGCGGTGAATACCAGGGTCATTTTCAACCCAAGCATCAGCGAGACTGAAATCCCCTTCTGCTTTCTAGCCAATCTTTCAATATGCCCACCGCCTCATCCGAGGAACTGTTCTCCTTAGAAAGGCCTTATACTTTTTCGGATGACTCTTACTTCTCCTCCTCAGAAGATATAGATTGGGAGCATCTTGACAGTATGCCTCCCCCAGACTCCCCTCTCAGGACGAGGGTCTTTACGACCACCACTTCCCCTTGCAAACCTACTTCACGTAAGGGGAAAGAACCAGCTAAGGCAAGGCCGACTCCCCGTATGGAGGTCTCCGATATGGATCACCTACCCTTGAAGATCCCACGTCAACTGCTTCAGTCGGCTAATTTTTCATGCTCACATGGTACTGCCACTCCTCCCCACCGAGCGAAGCGAGCCAAGGTGCCGACTTCTGCAGAACCTGCTGCAGCGGCTCCTTTTTTTTCCCGTGTGACCTCCCCTCTGGCGCTCACCCATTCTCCACCCGGGCACGAGGTATCTCTTCCTCCACCGACTTGCGAGGTTGCCCTTCCTCAGTCGGGGGCTTTCCCTCTGGTGCCTTCTTTTGCTGAGGGAACTAGTGTTTACTCCCCTTTGACAAGGGCCGCCTCCGAGAGCGTTACAACTCGCGGGGCTCCCTCTTCTTCTACTTCGTCGAGGAGGGTTTGGATGTTCGCGCCGGCGAGGCATCCGAAGGAGGATGTCCCTGCTATCCTTCGCCCTACGACCCAGGGCGGTTCTGTATGCTGACCGATTGGCAATACTACTCCACTAATGCTGGAGGGGTTATTATCAGACAACCCTTGCCCTTGCTAGCGCCAGCTCGGGGAGGCCCGTTGCTTGCATTCTCCCCGACCTCTCCCAAACTATGGGCCTCCGTTGGTGACGATGCTGCTGTTGGCTCTCCTGGGCCAGTCTCTCCAAATGCCGCCACCCACGGGGCACTAGATAGTGACTCGTGTTCGAGGAGCGGTCTGGACAGGGAGTCTAAAGCCCCATCCAGGAGAGAGCCTGGAAACTCTGCTCAGGCGAGAGCGCTTAGGCCGACTCAAGAAGCCTCAATCTGTGAAGGAGGGTGCTTCCGTTTTTCTTTCCTTTGATTCTGACTCTTGCCGTCTTTCTTCAACAGGCGGCGCGGCCAGTTTCGAACCTTGAGGAATTGATTACGCTCAAGACCCAACATTTTGAAGCACACCACATCATCTGCACTCTCCGGGCCGACCTGAAGGCCAAAGAGGAAGAGCGGGCTGCTTGTGCTGCGGAGCTTGGTAAGCTTCTACAAAGGCATGAAGTCCAAGCTTCCATACTGAAGGCAATTCAGCGGCACACACAACACCTCAAAGGATATGCCGACTCTCTACTCCAGGGCAAGTTCTAGAAGAGGCCCAGCCGAGCTCCGCAAACTAGGAGAGATCGTTATTAAGAATGTTCTTCTTATTTTCCTTCGCTGGAGAGGGGCAATGCCTCGGTTTTGTAATAGCTTTTGCTAATAAGAATGCTACCTCTTTTACATTCCTTGCCTTTGCGATGTTTAAGTGTTAAGAATCTGAGCAGCGTTACTAACCCGAGTGTGAACTCCCCAGCTCCGGTCTACTTCACTGAATGTGTTTACGAGTCGCGCGAGTATAACGCCTACTACTCGTGTCGGCCATGTTGGGACCGGGTGCATGTTGACATGGATGCGTGTTCGTAATTTTAAAATTTATTACGTGCAGCGGAAGATTTAGCATAAATAATTTTCCAAATTATTTAACCACACATCTAAGCATGCAACCTTATATTATGTAGACACGATCATATATTAAAATTTTGTAGAAAGTAAACTAATTTACTTAATACCTCGCGTAACTCGAAGGAAGGGACGAGATTCAACCGTAAGCGTCCCTTGGAAGCTCCGCCTCTATTCGCGTCCACGCCGAGTTTTCTTCGGGATGACTTTGCAAAGCCACGAGTTTCGTGCCGACAAGAACTACTAGATTCTCCAAAGGCACGACAAGAATACCAATAGAGAGATGGGAAGACTAACCACCAAACGAAGAACGGAATTAAGATTCCGGGAGGAAGGAAGGAGTTGCGCCCGCTTCTTCTTCTTCTTCGGCAGCTGCTTGGTGGATGAAGCTCACGGCAACAAAGGGGTCCTCCTTTTAGGGCCGGCGACACTAGAGGAGGGAGAGGGAGAGAAGGAGAGAGAGAGAGGGCTTATTTCTAGATCTCTTAGATTAATTTCCAAGCCTTGCCTTGGTTCCTTTATATAGTAGCCTCTCAATCGCCAAGTCTCCTTTTTATGGAATAAATTTTCATAAGAAATTTATCATATAAATTTTTCTATGAATTATTCCATCATGCCAGTTTTTATCATAATTTAATTTATAATAAAAACAACCATGTCTCCCTTTTTATTATGGAATAAATTTTTACAAGAAATTTATTATATAAATTTTTCTTATCATGGAAAAATCAATTCATAATTGATTTTATAAAATAAAATAAACTATTCAAAGTTTATTTTAATTTTCATGAAAATAATAAACCAAACTTCGGTTTATAAAAATTTATATATATTATCCATAATTTTATAAAACAAACCACGCTCGGTTTATTTTATAATTTGAACCAAACAATTTGGTTCTCCCCTTTTAATGTGGCCGGCCAAACAAAGAGGGTGGGGACCCTCTTTGGCCGGCCAAACCCAAGCCTATACCATACGAATTAAACTCATTTAATTCGTCCAATAAGTCTTCAAAAGACTTAGCCATTTTATGCTTCCGATGCGTCTCTGAAAAATTCAGATTCGACTTATCTCTCTTGATCGGAAAATCTAATTTTTAACTCGTTTTAAATCCCTCGGATTACTCGTAGTGCGTGTGACTAAATAGGCTTTCGATTTATGTTGGCCGTCTATAATTAACCAATTATAGAATGATCATGAGTGGCACCTAGTAGTACATCATGATCCCCAATTAATCGAAAGATCAACGGTTGACCTCAGAAATAATTCTGAAACCCTTCAGCAGCTATAATGAATCGTGCCCCATTCCCTTCACCATCTTATACCCACTTGGTTCAGGACACGGTCTATGTGTGCCAGTCCCCACTAGGCTGACTACGTCACACCTAGCCCAAGCAATGTTTTTCTCGTCCTACGGATTCTAGTTACTCTCATGTTTCTGAGAGATTCATACTCTGAACATGTGATGCTCTGGCCAGAGGCTTCGAGTAACAATCCGACGATAGGCCTTGGGTATACATCTCCTCCCAAGGAGTGGTGAATCCTTTGTAGACTGTTCAAACATATTCGGGCACTTCGGCTTATACCCAACCATCCTGGGTCCACACCTCCTTAGAGATGCTTGCTTAAGATGTCAAAGTATAAGTCTCCATGACCAAGATGACTTGAACACCGCAAGTCAAAGGAACATCGCACTTAAGCTGCAGTAAGAACTTCATTGACATATCTATTTGTAGATTACCATATGAAGTTTTACAGCCAGTCACTCCAATGAACTAGTTCCCTTAACTAGCATTCATGTTTATCTCCTGACATCCCAATGTCTCCAGCCAGTGAGAATCAGCTGATTAGAGAATAACCCATGCTAGTCTCAACAGAATTGATAGTGCCCATATTTATCAATTCATCGACTAGGGACAATTTCAATACTTCACAATTGCACATGTAGAGATAATCACTAGTTGTGAATTCATCACAAATTCTCTCATGCTGTGAATTGTATTGTGGACATTCAGTAAATGAGTTCAAGATCTCAATCAATTACACAAGCATATATACTCAAATATTGAATATTCATTTATTAAAATAAATGATTACAATCATAAGGCGATTGCCTTAGGACACTTCTCTCATAATACTAACAAACTCCCACTTTGCCTAATGCCAATCGCTACGGTATCCAATACCACAGGCTCTAACATGATCCTCAAACTTGCTTTGAGGCAAGGCCTTAGTTAAAGGATCCGCTAAATTCCTTTCAGTGGGAATTTTCTCAATTTGTATAGCATTCCTACTTATAATCTCTCTGATCAGATGATAGTGGCGAAGCACATGTTTGGATCGCTGATGAGACCTTGGTTCCTTTACTTGTGCAATAGCTCCATTGTTGTCGCAGTAAACCGGCACTGCTTCATCAATGGTTGGAACCACACCAAGTTCTGAGACAAACTTCTTGATCCAGACTACTTCCTTTGCTGCTTCCGAAGCTGCAATATATTCCGCTTCCGTGGTAGAATCCGCTACGGTGTCTTATTTGGAACTTTTCCAACTTATTGCGCCTCCATTCAAGATAAATACGTATCCGGACTGAGATTTGGAGCCATCCTTATCTGTCTGGAAACTGGCATCTGTATACCCACGTATTACCATATCACCTTCTCCATATATTAGGAACACATCCTTAGTTCTTCTTAAGTACTTAAGGATTGTCTTGACAGCCGCCCAATGATCCATTCCTGGATCAGACTGGTATCTGCTTGTGACGCTCAGAGCATACGATACATCGGACCTAGTATATAACATAGCATACATGATAGATCCTATCGCGGATGCATAAGGAATCTTATTCATGCAAATTCTCTCGTCTTTTGTGCGCGGACACATAGACTTTAAAAGGTTGATCCCATGCCTGATGGGAAGGTAACCTTTCTTGGATTTCGACATGCTAAACCTTTTTAGCACTCGGTCTATATATGTAGACTGCGAAAGACCAAGCAACCGTTTTGATCTATCTCTATAGATTCTAATCCCAAGGATATAGGTTGCTTCTCCCAGGTCTTTCATGGAGAAAGTTTTGGACAACCAAATTTTAACCGACTGTAAGACTGATATATCGTTTCCTATAAGTAATATGTCATCGACATATAATACTAGGAATACGACTGTACTCCCACTAACCTTCTTGTACACACAAGGTTCGTCAGGATTTTGTGAGAAATCAAACTCTTTGATTGTCTCATCAAAACGGATGTTCCAGCTCCTGGATGCTTGCTTCAGTCCATATATGGATCGCCGAAGCTTGCATATTTTGGTTTTGTCAACCGATGTGAAACCTTCAGGTTGTATCATGTATACATCCTCAAGCAGGTTTCCATTAAGGAAAGTTGTTTTCACATCCATTTGCCATATCTCATAATCATAATGAGCTGCTATGGCCAGGAGCATCCGAATGGATTTAAGCATAGCTACTGGCGAATAGGTTTCGTCATAATCAATTCCTTGTTTCTGACGATATCCTTTTGCCACTAGTCTAGCCTTAATGGTAACAACATTACCTTCCATGTCAGTTTTCTTCTTGAAAACCCACTTGTACCCTATGGGCTTAATCCCTTCAGGTGAGTTAACCAAGTCCCATACTTGATTTTCGTACATGGAATCCATTTCCGACTTCATGGCTTCAAGCCATTTGTCCCTTTCTGAACTTTTCAGAACATCATCATAACTGATAGGTTCGTCTTTCGATTCACTTACGAGAAATCCATATCTCTCTGGAATATTGCGTGTCCTATCAGATCTATATATGAAGAAGTGGTGTTGTTTAGGTTCAACCGATAGCTCATCATTATGAGTTATTGGTTGTGGGTCTAGACTAGGTGTCTCTGTAATGTCTATTGGAGTTTCTTGAACTTCTTCAAGTTCAATACTACTCCCACTGTTTTCTTGTAAAAGAAATTTTTTTTTTCCAGAAATACAGCATGCCTTGAAACAAAAACCTTTTGTTCCAAGGGATGATAGAATTGGTAACCCTTTGTTTCCTTAGGGTATCCAATAAATAGACATTTATCAGACCTAGCATCCAATTTGTCTGATACAGTCCGCTTCACATAAGCAGGACAACCCCATATCTTAAGGTGAGTTAAGTGAGGTTTCTTACTATTCCACGTCTCATATGGAGTAGTAGAGACTACCTTGGTCGGGACTCTGTTTAGCAAGTAAACAGCTGTCTTAAGCGGATAGCCCCAAAAGGATTTTGGAAGAGTTGCATGATTCATCATAGATCTAACCATGTCCATCAAGGTTCGGTTACGCCTCTCAGATACACCATTATGCTGTGGTGTATACGACGGAGTCCATTGAGACAATATCCCATTGTCCCTAAGATAATCTTGAAACTCTTGACTTAAGTATTCACCACCCCGATCGGATNGAATGGATTTAAGCATAGCTACTGGCGAATAGGTTTCGTCATAATCAATTCCTTGTTTTTGACGATATCCTTTTGCCACTAGTCTAGCCTTAATGGTAACAACATTACCTTCCATGTCAGTTTTCTTCTTGAAAACCCACTTGTACCCTATGGGCTTAATCCCTTCAGGTGAGTTAACCAAGTCCCATACTTGATTTTCGTACATGGAATCCATTTCCGACTTCATGGCTTCAAGCCATTTGTCCCTTTCTGAACTTTTCAGAACATCATCATAACTGATAGGTTCGTCGTTCGATTCACTTACGAGAAATCCATATCTCTCTGGAATATTGCGTGTCCTATCAGATCTATGAAGAAGTGGTGTTGTTTAGGTTCAACCGATAGCTCATCATTATGAGTTATTAGTTGTGGGTCTAGACTAGGTGTCTCTGTAATGTCTATTGGAGTTTCTTGAACTTCTTCAAGTTCAATACTACTCCCACTGTTTTCTTGTAAAAGAATTTTTTTTTTCAGAAATACAGTATGCCTTGAAACAAACACCTTTTGTTCCAAGGGATGATAGAATTGGTAACCCTTTGTTTCCTTAGGGTATCCAATAAATAAACATTTATCAGACCTAGCATCCAATTTGTCTGATACAGTCCGCTTCACATAAGCAGGACAACCCCATATCTTAAGGTGAGTTAAGTGAGGTTTCTTACTATTCCATGTCTCATATGGAGTAGTAGAGACTACCTTGGTCGGGACTCTGTTTAGCAAGTAAACAGCTGTCTTAAGCGCATAGCCCCAAAAGGATTTTGGAAGAGTTGCATGATTCATCATAGATCTAACCATGTCCATCAAGGTTCGGTTACGCCTCTCAGATACACCATTATGCTGTGGTGTATACGACAGAGTCCATTGAGACAATATCCCATTGTTCCTAAGATAATCTTGAAACTCTTGACTTAAGTATTCACCACCCCGATCGGATCGAAGTATCTTAATACTTTTGCCAAGCTGTTTCTCTACTTCATTTCTGAACTCTTTGAATTTCTCAAAAGCTTCAGATTTGTGTTTCATCAAGAACACATACCCGAATTGTGAGTGATCATCGATAAAGGTAATGAAGTAGCTATAGCCTCCTTGTGCAAGAGTTGACATTGGTCCACATACATCAATATGTATTAGACCAAGCAATTCTCCCACTGGATTACCTTTTCTGGAAAAGGGTAATTTGGCTATCTTGCCTTTTAAGCATGATTCACATGTATCAAATGAACCGGGTTCAAATGATTCCAGAATTCCACATCGGTGTAATTTGATCATGCGTTTCTTACTTATATGGCCAAGACGACAATGCCACGTATAGGAGTCTATTTGATTATCTATTCGAGCACGTTTGTTGCTAACTTCGATATTAAAAATGTCACCGGATAAATCTAACGTGTAGATACCATTGCACAAAGTTTCGGTCCCATAAAGAACACCATTTAAAGTTATGTAACAACAATTGTTACTAAAAGTTAAATGATAACCCTTTTCATTCAAGCATGAAATAGATACAATGTTCTTTATTAACGAAGGAACAAAATAACAATTATCCAATTCTAAGACAAGTCCAGTAGGGAGCTTTAGCAAATATGTTCCGATGGCAACAGCAGCAGTCTTTGCTCCATTTCCAACTCGCAAATTCGCTTCTCCCTTGACGAGTCTTCTTCTATTCCTTAGCCCCTGTATGTCATTACATATATGTGAGCTACACCCAGTATCAAGTACCCAGGCGGTTGAGGAAATAGAGTGACATTCAATAACGAAGATACCTGAAGAGGATGGGGCATCGGATGCCTTCTTCTTCAAGGACTCAAGATAAACCTTGCAGTTTCTTCGCCAGTGACCCTCCTTGCCACAGTGATGGCAAGTGCCTTTTGGGGTCTTTTCAGTCTTTTTGGCCTTTTTCTTCTTTCCCTTATTCTGTTCTTTGGCCTTCCTCTTAGAGCCTTTCTTTGAGGAACCAACTAACAGTACCGTCTTTTGATCCTGCTTCACAGAAGGCTCTACAGTCTTCAGCAGGTTGAGCAACTCAGGAATGGTAGTCTCCAGCTTGTTGATCCGATAGTTCATCACAAATTGTGAATAACTTTTGGGCAAACAATACAGAATTAAGTCAATACTTAGTTCATGATCCATTGCAAATCCGAGTGTGCTTAGTCGCTCAATGTACCCCAACATCTTCAACACAAACTGTGAGACAGAAGTGTCTTCCTGCATCTTAGAGGTGAAGAGGAGTCTGGAGACCTCGAACCTTTCGGATCTCGCCTGCTCGTCAAACAGCTCATGAAGATGGAAGATGATGGTATAAGCATCCATATGCTCATGCTGCTTTTGTAGCTCAGGTACCATAGCGGCTAGCATGATGCAACTCGCAAGTTCAGAATCGGTCACATATTTCTGATAGGCCACTAACTGGTCTGGAGTTGCATTTTCGGGAGGACGGTTGGGAAGTTGATCTTCAAGGACATAAGCAAGCTTTTCTGCCTTGAGGACTATCCTCAGGTTTCGAAGCCAGTCCATGAAGTTTGGCCCAGTCAGCTTATTGGTGTCCAAAATGGAACGCAAATTCAGAGAAGACATGATCAAGTGATTATCCTAGAAATACAAATTGAGCTTATGTGAGAAGAATGATAAAGAATGCATCAACATACATTAATTAAATCCTATTTATTTTTCGAATTGAATAACCCTTTTTATCAATTCGGGAGATCGTAGGAACATCTCCAAATAGGTTGATATCCAACCATAGATAAGAACAACCATGACTGTGGCCATCAAGTTATTCTTAGCTATGAAGGTAGGTAATTATACCGATTACATATCACATATATGTAACTATCACTTTATGCTATCAACTAATTGAATGTTTGCATAAATCATTGGGTTGTTAACTCATTAACAAGTATGCAACAATATACATAGCACCCAACTGTACCTCTCTTTACATCGACCTTGGCTGTGGCACAACAAATCGATGCTCCAAGCTTAAGGCTGACCCATTAATCAAGAAATAATTTTAATATGGTTGGAAACTCATTCAACCGTTTAGTCAGGCTTGGATGTGTCCAACAACCAAAACTAAGGATTGACCTCTGACTCCAACTATATTAATCATAAACTAATTCCATGGTTTGAACATGTTGAGGTTCAAGCCGGGCATGGATGTGTCCATCAACCCAAACAAGAAACAAGACTCCGGTTCTGACCATATTAATGGAAGGTGTTGGCCTTAATATTTTGTAAGGGGTTTTGGGTCTCATCCTTTTCTTTCTAAGCACATTCATGACATATAATTATGTCATGTACTAACGATTTCCTTAATAAAGTATGTATGTGACTTAATTTATCAAGTCTCATTAATTGAATTAGGAACCAGATTTCCTAATTCTAATTTCATACTTTATTTAAGGAATTGTTTTGGGAAACAATTTCCTAAATTGTCATAATCAATTTCGGAAATAATATGTTTAAGACTTTGATTTCTCTAAATCAAATCTTATTAAATTAAGAGACAGATTCCCTTAATTCAACCACATATTATTTTCATGAAAATCTTATTTAAGGAAATAAACTCTATAGGAAACAATTTTCCTAATTAATTTTGGAGACAATAATATGTAAGAAATCAAATAAGGAAATTATCGTTTGAGAATCACCTCAAAAATTTCCAAGATCTGATCACATATTTTATTTATGGACTAATTAATTACAACAAATTATTTTCATTGGGTGGCTCCCCGAGGCTCAGATACCCAAAGAAAAGAAATTTGTCGTAAATCTAATTTGGCCCGCTCCCCAAGGGGTAGCCAAATTAAACTTGACAATTCTTATTCAAAATAGGAAATTAAATTACAACAACTAACTTTAATTTGGGTGGCTCCCCGAGGCACTCCCCAAAGTAAAGAATTTTGTTAATAATTTAAAACCAATTCGAATTTAATTGTCAATTAATGATCCATAAATTTGTCTAGACTTTCTTAAAAGAAAGTGCCCAAAATTGCGAGCTTTCCATAATAAGTTTTCAGAATAATTGTAAGTTTCTGGTACAAAGAAAACTTATATATTTCCAAAATTGAAAAATTTTCAAAATAGGAAATTTCCAAAATTGGAAAGTTTCCAAAAATGGGAAGTTTTCACAATTATCATAAAATTTCAGAAACTAGGATATTTCAAAAGTTTGCGAAATTTCATGAGAATTTTCAAACTTTGAAATCCCTAAATCTAAAATTTATCATAATTGGAAAGTTTCTATAATTGGAAAATTTTCCAAAATTGAGATCATGACAAAGTTTTCCGCAAAACAATTATATGATTATGTCGAACACTAACCGGCTCTGATACCACTGTTGGGACCGGGTGCATGTTGACATGGATGCGGGTTCGTAATTTTAAAATTTATTACGTGCAGCGGAAGATTTAGCATAAATAATTTCCCAAATTATTTAACCACACATCTAAGCATGCAACTTTATATTGTGTAGACATGATCATATATTAAAATTTTGCAGAAAGTAAACTAATTTACTTAATACCTCGCGTAACTCGAAGGAAGGGACGAGATTCAACCGTTAGCGTCCCTTGGAAGCTCCGCCTCTATTCGCGTCCACGCCGAGTTTTCTTCGGGATGACTTCGCAAAGCCACGAGTTTCGTGCCGACAAGAACTACTAGATTCTCCAAAGGCACGACAAGAATACCAAGAGAGAGATGGGAAGACTAACCACCAAACGAAGAACGGAATCAAGATTCCGGGAGGAAGGAAGGAGTTGCGCCCGCTTCTTCTTCTTCTTCGGTAGCTGCTTGGTGGATGAAGCTCACGGCAACAAAGGGGTCCTCCTTTTAGGGCCGGCGGCACTAGAGGAGGGAGAGGGAGAGAAGGAGAGAGAGAGAGAGCTTATTTCTAGATCTCTTAGATTAATTTCCAAGCCTTGCCTTGGTTCCTTTATATAGTAGTCTCTCAATCGCCAAGTTTCCTTTTTATGGAATAAATTTTCATAAGAAATTTATCATATAAATTTTTCTATGAATTATTCCATCATGCCTGTTTTTATCATAATTTAATTTATAATAAAAACAACCATGTCTCCCTTTTTATTATGGAATAAATTTTCACAAGAAATTTATTATATAAATTTTTCTTATCATGGAAAAATCAATTCATAATTGATTTTATAAAATAAAATAAACTTTTCAAAGTTTATTTTAATTTCCATGAAAATAATAAACCAAACTTCGGTTTATAAAAATTTATATATATTATCCATAATTTTATAAAACAAACCACGCTCGGTTTATTTTATAATTTGAACCAAACAATTTGGTTCTCCCCTTTTAATGTGGCCGGCCAAACAAAGAGGGTGGGGACCCTCTTTGGCCGGCCAAACCCAAGCCTATACCATACGAATTAAACTCATTTAATTCGTCCAATAAGTCTTCAAAAGACTTAGCCATTTTATGCTTCCGATGCGTCTCTGAAAAATTCAGATTCGACTTATCTCTCTTGATCGGAAAAATCCAATTTTCAACTCATTTTAAATCCCTCGGATTACTCGTAGTGCGTGTGACTAAATAGGCTTTCGATTTATGTTGGCCGTCTATAATTAACCAATTATAGAACGATCATGAGTGGCACCTAGTAGTACATCATGATCCCCAATTAATCGAAAGATCAACGGTTGACCTCAGAAATAATTCTGAAACCCTTCAGCAGCTATAATGAATCGTGCCCCATTCCCTTCACCATCTTATACCCACTTGGTTCAGGAAACGGTCTATGTGTGTCAGTCCCCACTAGGCTGACTACGTCACACCTAGCCCAAGCAATGTTTTTCTCGTCCTACGGATTCTAGTTACTCTCATGTTTCTGAGAGATTCATACTCTGAACATGTGATGCTCTGGCCAGAGGCTTCGAGTAACAATCCGACGATAGACCTTGGGTATACATCTCCTCGCAAGGAGTGGTGAATCCTTTGTAGGCTGTTCAAACATCTTCGGGCACTTCGGCTTATACCCAACCATCCTGGTCCACACCTCCTTAGAGATGCTTGCTTAAGATGTCAAAGTATAAGTCTCCATGACCAAGATGACTTGAACACCGCAAGTCAAAGGAAACACCGCAAGTCAAAGGAACATCGCACTTAAGCTGCAGTAAGAACTTCATTGACATATCTATATGTAGATTACCATATGAAGTTTTACAGCCAGTCACTCCAATGAACTAGTTCCCTTAACTAGCATTCATGTTTATCTCCTGACATCCCAATGTCTCCAACCAGTGAGAATCAGCTGATTAGAGAATAACCCATGCTAGTCTCAACAGAATTGATAGTGTCCGTATTTATCAATTCATCGACTAGGGACAATTTCAATACTTCACAATTGCACATGTAGAGATAATCACTAGTTGTGAATTCATCACAAATTCTCTCATGCTGTGAATTGTATTGTGGACATTCAATAAATGAGTTCAAGATCTCAATCAAATACACAAGCATGTATACTCAAATAGTGAATATTCATTTATTAAAATAAATGATTACAATCATAAGGCGATTGCCTTAGGACACTTCTCTCACAATACTAACAGGCCACTCGGGCGAGGATAATCCTTTGCGATTGTAGACGCGAAACACGCTTAGTGTCATAGCAACTTAAGTGAAATCGAATGATTCGTTACTCGGCGAGCTTATAAGAGTTAACCGGATGAAATTGCCGACTTGGACAATTCATGGTGCTATTGCCGAATTACGGGCCCTGTAAAGGCTTGTCATTATGCTCTCCTTCGGGTCCCCTTTAGGGGTTAGCCAAGTTAAGGAGATGTTCAAAAGATGTTCTTGCCTCAGGACTTCGGGAATTTTGCGCACTCGGTCGGGCAGGGCTTAGGGAGCGTGGGACGCCACGCATCTTACAGAGCAGCCGAGCCGCGGGATAAATGTAACTCGTGCAGAGACGAGAGTTTGGGCACTGACTCAGGCCGATTCTCAGGAGTGTGGGCCGCCACACGTCCAATCAGAGACACTGAATCGAGTGGGGAGTGGAGGCTGGTCCACTTATAACTTGCTGGCGAGGCAAGAGTTTTGCGCACACGGTCGGGCAAGACTCAGGGAGCGTGGGATGCCACACGTCTTACTGAGCAGCCGAGCCGCGGGATAAATAGCACACATGGTCGGGTAGGACTCAGGGAGCGTGGGACGCCACGCGTCTTACTGAGCAGTCGAGCCGCGGGATAAATATAACTCGTGCAGAGATGAGAGTTTGGAGACTAACTCAGGCCGATTCTCAGGAGCGTGGGCCGCCACGCGTCCAATCGGAGACATTGAATCGAGTGGGGCGTGGAGGCTGGTCGACTTATAACATGCTGGCAAGGCAAGAGTTTTGCGCACACGGTCGGGCAAAACTCAGGGAGCGTAGGACGCCACGCGTCTTACTGAGCAGCCGAGCCGCGGGATAAATAGCATACACGATCGGACAGGACTTAGGGAGCGTGGGAAGCCACGCGTCTTACTGAGCAGCCGAGCCACGGGATAAATAGCGCACACAATCGGGCAAGACTCAGGGAGCATGGGACGCCACGCGTCTTACTGAGCAGCCGAGCTGCGGGATAAATGGCGCACATAGTCGGGCAAGACTCAGGAAGCGTGGGATGCCACACGTCTTATTGAGCAGCCGAGCTGCGGGATAAATGGCACACACAGTCGGGCAAGACTCAGGGAGCGTGGGATGCCACGCGTCTTACTGAGTAGCCGAGCTGCGGGATAAATGGCGCACACAGTCGGGCAAGACTCAGGGAGCATGGGACGCCACGCGTCTTACTGAGTAGCCAAGCTGCGGGATAAATGGCGCACACAGTCGGGCAAGACTCAGGGAGCGTGGGACGCCACACATCTTACTGAGCATCCGAGCTGCGGGATAATAGCTTGAGAGTCTGGAACATCTGTGAGCGGGGTAAGGACCGTGCTCTTCCACTATTATGAGTGCCTTACATTTACATTATGACTTCTCACTCGGCAGCCCGATAGGGCTGAAGGTGAATCACACTCCATGGTCGATCCAACCTCTTTCCCTTCTCATTCTCTAAGTAATAAGCTCCTGAAGTGAGCTTCTGAATAACCTTGAAGGGTCCTCCCCATTATGGCTCCAGCTTGTTTACGTCCCCCACGGGCTTGATTCTCTTCCAGACAAGGTCGCCTACTTGAAATGCCCTCGGCAATACCTTTCGATTATACTTCTGTTTCATTTAACATCCAAGCAACTGCTTTATCTCGGATTTCGTCCACTAGGTCCAGCTCCAGTCGTCGCCTTTCCGAGTTATCTGCATCGTAGGCTGCCCTTCGGTCTGATTCGCATCCAACCTCGACAGGGATCACTACTTCGCTTCCATAGACTAGTTGGAAAGGTGTGCATCCCGTTGTCTCTTTGATTGTAGTTCGCAGGACCCACAGAATGCTTGGGAGCTCTTCTACCCATGTTCCGCCGACGTGGTCTAGCTTAGTCTTTAATCCTCTAAGGATCTCTCGGTTGACCACTTCCGCCTGACCATTACTTTGAGGATAGGCTACAGAGGTGAAGGCTTGCTTGATACCGTACTTTGCGCACCACTCTTGTATCCTTCGTCCCTGGAACTGCCTTCCATTGTCCGAGACCAGCTTGTGTGGGATTCCATACCGGCACAGTATGTCCCGCCACAAGAACTTCATCACCGCCTGCTCCGTAATACGGGACAGAGCCTCAGCTTCTATCCACTTGGAGAAGTAGTCGACGACCACCAACAAATATTTCTTTTGTGCGACGGCAGTCGGGAATGACCCCACTATGTCCATGCCCCACTGATCAAAAGGGCAGGATACTGCCGAGGCCTTCATGGCTTCTGTGGGTCGATATGGCAGGCACTGATGCTTCTGGCAGGATAGGCAGGTGGCGACTTGCTCGTTGGCATCCTTCTGCAATGTCGGCCAATAATAGTCTGACATTATTGCCTTCTGAGCTGTCGCGCGAGCCCCGGCGTGGTGTCCACAGAACCCCAAATGAATTTCCCTCAGTACATAGTCCGCATCCTCTTCTCTTAGGCATTTGAGGAGAGGTCGGGAGTGTTGGATCGAGAAACACAATAGAGGGGGGGGGGTGAATATCGTGAAAACTTTTTCGGATAAGATTAAGAGAAGGTACGCAGCGGAATTAAAAACAAACACGAGGAACACAAGTATTTTTTACTTGGTTGGGAGTCGCGATCGGCTCCTACTCCAAGGCCCACGGTCCTTGACCGTTTACTGCGGGCAATTCTATAGTAGCGCAAAGATTTATAGAATTTGGTACAATAGTAGTGCAGTAAATAAACAAGTACACTTTTCGTTACCGACGCCCGGTGTGGATCATACTTCTAAGCAGAGGGTCATCGTCGGCACTAGAATGTCAAGAACGGAGTTTGCCGGAGCAGCGCGCTTGAACGAAAAGCTTAGGGCAGTGCAATCTGACTAAGGTTTCTATAGGAGGACCTAGTTCTGACTCCTATGTTGGATCACCCACAATTTGATCAGTTGGGTGACTGAGTCTGGGTTTCTTAGTTTTTCTGGAACTTGGTTTAGCCTCAGGTCCGGCTGGTCGGTTCGATTCAGTATTTGGTTCAACTACTTGGGTTGGTTCAATTATTGGTTCAATTGACTCAATAGTTGGTTCAATAGTTAGTTCATTTAGGGGTTCAACTAGTGGTTCAATAAGTTGTTCATTATCTTCGTGATTTGATGGTTTTAGATTTGGATTATCAGAGTTTGAATTAATTTCCTCATCAAATATTAGGTTTGTTGTTTCTTCAATTTTGTTAGTTTGTTTGTTGTAAACCCCATAGGCCCTACTTGTTGTTGAATATCCTAAGAAGACCCCTGGGGTTGACTTAGACTAGAATTTTCCTAGATGGTCTTTGGTGTTTAGGATATGGACTTTGCACCCGAAGACCCTTAGGTAATGTAGGTTTGGAAGTCTATGGTAATATAATTCATAAGGTGTTTTATTATATCGTTTGTTAATTAGGACCCTATTTTGGATATAGCAAGCCGTACTAATTGCTTCTGCCCAAAATTGGTTAGCTAGGTTGAATTCATTGAGCATAGCCCTAGCGGCTTCTTGTAGGGTTCTATTTTTCCGTTCTACTATCTCATTTTGCTGGGGGGTTTTAGGACACGAAAATTCGTGTATATACCCGTTTATCTTACAAAATTCCTCGAAACGTTGATTTTCAAACTCTCCCCCATGATCACTCCTAAGTCTTTTGATTTTGGTATCATTTTGATTTTCAATTAACTTAAAAAAATTAATAAATAGGTTTAGGGTTTCATCTTTAGTTTTTAGGAACCTAACCTAAGTAAACCTAGAGTAATCATCAACAATTACTAAGCAGTACCGGTTTCCGCTTAGTGACTTGGCTCCATGTGAATCAAATAGGTCAAAGTGCAGGAGCTCAAGTGTGGTTTTAGTTAGATTTGATTGAATTTGTTTGTGATTAGACCTGGTTTGTTTACCTTGGTTGCATGATTCACATATTATGTTTTCATAGTTCTTAATTTTAGGTATGCCTTTAATTAGGCCAAGTTGGGTGATTTTTGAAATTAATCTCAGATTAGTGTGACCTAATCTTCTATGCCAGAGGTTTGATTCTTCTAACTGAGTTAACATGCATTTAGGTACTAAGGGTAGGTTTATAGTGTAAACATTATTTTTCCTAGTGCCCTTAAGCATGATTTCTGAGTTTTGCAAGTTTCTAATTAGGCAGTTAGAGTTGGTAAAGGTAACTACATAGCCAGTATCACACAATTGACTTATACTGAGCAAGTTAAACTTAAAGTTTTCAACCAAAAGAACCTTTTTAATGACAAAATCAGATTTGAGTTCAATGTTACCTGACCCAATGACCTTGAGTGTAGCATTGTTGCCAAATGCTACTGAGCCTAGGTTCTTGAACTTGAGTTTGGTGAATTTCAATTTATCCCCAGTCATGTGTCCGGAGCACCCGCTATCCAACATCTATTGGTCCAAATCTTTATGTTCCTACACATAAAGAGTTTTGTTGATTTGGATCCAATTAGAATTAAGGATAGCTTAAATTGATTTTCACAACCTAGTCTGTCTCACCCAATCTAGAGTTATCAATCACGTTAACCTTATGAGTTTTTGTGAGACAGGTTTTAGAAGTATTTAGAAAGACCATGATTAATTTTGAAAAGTTAAATTAATTTTGAAAGCAATTAGTTTTGAATTTATTTTGACAAAGAATATTTGAATCTAATATTAACTGAAAATTTATGTTAGATTCGAATTTGACAAAGAGTAAACTGAATTTGAATTTCAAAAATTGGCTTCCAGGTCTTGGCGAGGCACAAGACCTTCTTTTGCCGTAGACTTATTGGATCATCAACCCTTTCCTTGACAAAACCTTTTAGTGAAATTTCATTTTCAAGGTTACTTTTTGAGAAATTCTGGTCTAACTAGCTTGGGTCTTGGATCGGTAGCTTCGGCTAGTTTCACCAGTCTAAAGAGACCAAGTAGTGTATACTCTTATTAGAAAAGGCTTCCCTAACGTACTATCATTTCACCGCCACCCAATACTATGTTGTTCAAATTTCAGTTAATTGGTTTAGTCCTTAGTCTAACCAGTCCTAGGTCTAAGCATGGTAAATTGTAGAAAATAAATAGACAAGCAATCATGTAATTTAAAACAAGAAAAGAAATTCATTTAACTATAAAAATGGTTTTTAAGTTAGCTCCCCCTGGACTAAAGCCACGGTAATGATTAGGCAAGATATGAATCTTGTCTTTGGGGATCCAATACTGATTTGGTCCAACTTGATTGTTCAGGCACAGTTTGGGTACCCATGCCTGAATTTTGGGTCTAGACTGATTCAGTACAACATAATATGACCTTTGTCTAACCTTGGTTCGATACCCTAATCCGGATTGATTTTGAACGGACTTCTGTTTTCCAAGGATCATGTCAAGACCCTTGGAACCCGAAGTGAAACGTTCCAAAGCTGCTCTAAGGTCCTTGACTTGAGTTTTCAAGAAGGAGTTCTCTTTCTCAAGTTCTTCAACTTGAGTAGAGGTTCCTTCTTGAACCTTCTCAGTTAAGAATCTAGAGTCAGCTCCCTCTTTCAGGAGTTTTACTTCCTGTCAGAGGGATTCAACTCAGATTTTGGCTTTCGCCAAGTCGCGAGATAGATAAGCAATTAACTCTGATAATTGAACTCTAGAAAATCCACTTACAGTGATTTTCCATCCTTTGAAAATATGAGCTTTCCGTCATCCGGTTCCGATTCTGATCCAGTCTTGATTTCTTCCGAAGCAGTCAGGGCGAGCATGTTCGATTGTGGGGCCTCTTCTTCTTCTTCGGAGGAAGACTCGTTCCATGTTGCTTGAAGGGCCTTCTTCCTTCTTATCTTCTTCGTCTCCTTCAGATTGGGGCATTCCGTCTTGTAGTGACCCTTCTTTTTACATTCGTAGCAGGTCACATTTAGTTTGGTCTTTTCATTTGATGGTTCAGTTGACTCTTCCTTTCTTCGGCTGGCTTTCCTTCTGTTGGTCTGATTTTTCAACTCCTTGTAGTAGTCCCGGGCTAACCGAACCAGCTTGGGTCGATCTCCTTCGCTGTCTTCTGAGTCTGAGTCTGAGTCAGACTCGGGTGCAGGTTGAGGCTTCTTCTTTGTCATCTTTCCAGTTTTGCCTGCAATAAAAGCAATGCTTTCTCGACCAGGGTGCAGTTAGTCTGCTCATGTAATTCAAGTTCAAAAAATAACTCATCTAATTTGATTTTAGAAAGATCCCTTGAAACTTTGTACGCATCTACCATAGATGCCCACAAAGTATTTCTCGGAAAAGCGTTAAGGGTATACCTGATCAGGTCACGGTTTTCTACCTTGTGACCGATTGTATGTAGACCGTTCATCAACTCTTGGATTCTGGCATGGAGCTGGGTTGCTGACTTGCCATCATTCATTTTGATAGTGTAGAGTTTGTTTAGTAGTAGGTCTCTCTTGTTGATTCGGGTGTCGGAGGTTCCTTCGTACAACTCAATTAACTTACCCCAAAGTTCTTTTGCACTGTTGAATGGTCCACCCGGTTCAACTGTTCTTTGGTTAGACTGCATTGAAGTGTCTGGGTCGCTTTAGCATCCGCCTCGATCTTCATTTTTAGTGAGGCGTCCCATTCGGTGTAAGGTTGTAGCACTCCTTCAGCATTTTTCGGGATTTCCAAACCAGATTGGATGATTATCCACATGTCCACCTGAGTTTTCAGGTGGACTTCCATCCTACTCTTCCAGTAGGAGAAATCCTCCCCACTGAAGAGTGGTGGTCTGGCTGTACTAAAACCCTCTTGCATGACCATTTAGAAATTCTGAAATAATAGCAACAAAAACAAACTGTCCCAAGACTTAGTCTTGGATTAGCAGTGCGGGAAGAAGATAAAAAAAAATTATCGAGTGGTGTTGCACCGATCTCGATTAACGATAAAAGTTCGATTGAAAAAAAAGAAAAAAAAAGATTTCGTAAAAATCTGAAAAATTTCCAAATTGGTGGTTGCACCAATTTGAGCTACCCCGCTCTGATACCACTTGTTGGATCGAGAAACACGATAGAGGGGGGGGTGAATATCGTGAAAACTTTTTCGGATAAGATTAAGAGAAGGTACGCAGCGGAATTAAAAACAAACACGAGAAACACAAGTATTTTTTACTTGGTTCGGAGTCGCGGTCGGCTCCTACTCCAAGGCCCACGGTCCTTGACCGTTTACTGCGGGCAATTCTATAGTAGCGCAAAGATTTACAGAATTTGGTACAATAGTAGTGTAGTAAATAAACAAGTACACTTTTCGTTACCGACGCCCGGTGTGGATCGTACTTCTGAGCAGAGGGTCATCGTCGGTGCTAGAATGTCGAGAACGGAGTTTGCCGGAGCAGCGTGCTTGAACGAAAAGCTTAGAGGCGTTGGAAAATTCTTGTTTCGAAGCCTCGGGGTCGAGCCCCTTTTATAGTGCTCCTGGGGGCGCCTGGGACGTCGGGGGCACCTGACACGTGCCTTCGGATCCGAGAACCTCTATCCGAAGCTTGGTCAGTGCTTATCCCCTTCGAATCGGCTCTGGAGCTGACTGGGGTGCCCGGGACCTCTCGGGCGCCCAGCTTGACTGGGTCCGCTAGCTTCGTGGCTGATTTTGCTTCGACTCATCTTTGGCTTGACCTTGGGCGCCCGGGACCTCCGGGCGCCTAACCTAGTGTTGTTTCAAAGCGATTCTTGCTTACTGCTTGTTTGGCTTTGACCTTGGGTGCCCGGGACCTCCCGGGCGCCTAGCCCAGCTGCATGCCCCTCTCCTTTGGGGCGTTCTGAGCTCAGAAACACACTCCTTCGGTCCCTGCATCCAAGGTTAGTTCCAAACAAACAAAGCAAGAATATTAGTTAGTTTTTACAGCCGTAGCTGTCTGGTTCTGACTTTGGGTCTCCCAAATGGAACCCTAGGTCGAACCGACGCCTACTGTTCCCTCGATGGGGAATGCGTCCTCACCTACTCCTCTCAGGAGAGTTTACCTGTTGCCAACCGGCTCCTCCGGTTGTACTTTTGCCCAGCAGCCCTTCGCCAGGTCTTCAATACCTAGCAGCCCTTCGCCAGGTGCTTAGCAGCCCTTCGCCAGGTCTTCGATGCCTAGCAGCCCTTCGCCAGGTGCCTAGCAGCCCTTCGCTAGGTCTTAGGGTTTCGATGCCTAGCAACCCTTCGCTAGGTGCCCAGCAGCCCTTCGCCAGGACTTCTTTCTGCACACTCAGTGAACACATTAGACCAAAAATAACATCTTAACTCTTGAACCCTTTGCCATTATCAAAACCCATGTTTGACTTAGGTGCTGCCTGCACCAACAGGGAGAACGATCTCTTGTACAGGACATCGCCGACCATGGTATACCTGGACACACGCTTCTTGAGCCACAGAGCTTCCTCCTGGTCGGCCGGAAAGACTCCCCTTGTGAGGTAGGTGATGATTGGGGTTCGCCAGTCAGACTCCAACTCCAAATCGGCCTGTCTTTCTATCTACATGATTAGCAACTCCGGGCCACCCGCTTGGGGAAGCACCCAAGAGCCGACTAAACTGGCTAGCTTGTTGAGGCAATCAACCCTAGAATGATCGGGAAGATCATGGTTTTGATGTGTGTGTGCCAATATGTTTAAGGTTAGGGTTTTGTGTTGTATTTGATATGTGTAATTGAGTTTGCAGGACTTGGAGAATCACACATGGAGAACACATCCGAGGGACGAGAGCCGAGGGAGGAAAGCTTCAAGGGTAAGCCGGGAAGTGGACTTCAAGGGCACACGTGAAGGGTGGAATGGAGGCAAGTCGAGGAAGGCTTGTGTGCGCATCCGAGGGACGATAGCCAGAGGAAGATGACTTCAAGGGGCGAGCCAAGGGAGCATACCTGAAGGCATACGTGAAGGAGAGTGTTTTGAGTGATTGTAAGTGAGTTGAGAGGCTGGGCAGTCGACTGGCCAGAGGGCAGTCGACTACCAAAACTCACAGAAGGTTTTCAGCCTTCTACCAGTCGACTGCCCCAGGGGCAGTCGACTGGTAACCCTGAAAAACTAGTCGTTGGCTAGCCGTTGGCTAGCAATTAAAGCTAGACCAGTCGACTGCCCTCGGGGCAGTCGACTGGTGGGGCTGGACAGCATGCGAAGCTGTCCTTTAATCCTATAAAAGGAGGACTATTTGGCTCAAGCACGGTACGGTTCTTGTGTGTAACAAAGTGCTGCTAGTGCCAAGAGTCCTCAGCCCTTCCTCTAGTAATTACTTGCATCTTGTAAAGAGGAAGAGTACAAGATTGTAAAGGTTTTCTCCACCTTGAAGGAGGGTTTCATAGTGGAGGTGGTGAACTCGTGCGGATCCTTGGATTAGTCACCCTTAGGGGTGGATACCAAGTAAAACACTGTGAGTTAGCATTGATTTTATTCTATATCTTGTATTGTGTTAATCATCTTGTAGAGAAAAGCCGAGCCATCGATCCTATCAATTGGTATCAGAGCGCAAGGACGCCTTCAACGGACTAACCGCCAAGAAGAGCAATCATTGAAATGGCCGGCTCGCATATTCAACCGCCGAAATTCGAGGGAGAATTTTCATGGTGGAAGAAGAGAATGGAGGTATTTTTCAACACCGACTTTGATATTATGCTAATCATGGAGAATGATTTTGAGATACCTAGGGATCAAGAGAACAAGGTTCTTGAGAAAGTAAGGTGGAGCAAAAAGCAAAAGGATGATCACTTGGCAAACTCAAAGGCCTTGCATCATCTACTTAGTGTGCTTCCCCAACAAGAAGTGACAAGGATTGGAAACTACTCTAGTGCCAAGGACTTATGGGATAAGTTGGTGGAACTTCATGAAGGCACCTCGGAGGCGAAAATGGCAAAAAGAGATCTCCTTCGGTCCCAACTCAATAATATAAAGCTTGATAAAGGGGAGAAGGTAACGAGTTTACATGCTAGATTTAAAAAAATTCTTATTGGGTTAACAAGTGTAGGAGAACAATTACCCAACCGAGACATCTTGATGAAAGCAATCAATGCCTTCCCAAGAACATCAACATGGAGCTCAATGGTGGACTCGTACTACATCTCAAAGGACCTAGAGAAAACGTCTCTAGAAGAGTTTTTCTCAACCATGGAGCTTCATGAGACTCGAGTTGGAGGGACAATCGAAGAATCATACTACAAGCCAAAAAGTATAGCCCTTGTGGCAAACAAGGGAAAAGGTAAGAAGAAGGAGGTCTCATCATCCGATTCGGAGGAATCGAGTGCGTCCATGGGTAGTGATGCGGAGGCCTACATGGTAAGAAAGGTAAGAAAAGCATTTAAACAATTTTCTACTAACAAGTCTCATGGTAGGAAAGAATCAAGGAGCAAAAGTAGGTCAAGGAAAATTATTTGCTACAATTACCAAGGAGAAGGACACATGAGAGATGAGTGCCCTCTCTTGAAAAAGAAGGAAGAAAAGAAGAAAGAAGGGAAGTAGAAGAAATCAAAAGAGAAGGAAAAGAAGGTGCAAAACTTGAAGGCCACATGGGATGATCCATCTTCATCGGAGGAAGAAGAACATCATATTTCCCATTTTGCATTAATGGGAATTGATGACCTTGCTTCCACAGCATCCGAATTTGAAGAGGAGAAAAGCTCAAGTGAAGATGAAGGAAGCTCTAGTGAAGGGGGAGGCTTCACCTCAGAATCGGACTTCTCGGTAAGTGAGGTACATAACTTACCTACTTCTATTCTTGCAAAAATTATCTCTAGTACTAGTGATGACTTAGTTGATGTTAAAAAGAAGATTAAATGTCTAAAAAGGGAGAATTGCATGTTAAAGGAGAAATTAGCTTCAATGGAAATTAAGGACAATGAGCATGCCTCTTCTTCTAACTCAAATGACTCATCTTTAGAAGAAGAAAATAAGGATTTAAGGGAAAAGGTAGATAGCCTTACCCAAGCACTTAGGAAGTTTGAAGTTGGCTCAAAAACATTAGATATGATCATTGGGAGCCAAAGAGCAAGCTTTAGGAAAGAAGGATTAGGGTTTGGGAAGTTTAGCAATGGAAGAACCTATCATTGCCTAATTGCTAGAGGACAATCAAAGACCAAAACCCTTAGTAAGAAATGGATCCCTAAGGAATACTTGGTTAACCCAATTAGGAAACATTACTAATATTGGGTACCAAAGTCAATTCTCAAGGGTTAGAAGATTTGGATAAGTCAACCATGATATTAGAATTTCAAGTTTTTTTTTTTAAAATTTGGTTGACTTGAGACATTGAGGGGGAGTTTAGTGCCCATAGTAGTAATTCATGATAAATTGGGCAAAATTAAGGCTTACCTTGCGAACATCTCATATTACTTAGTTTGTGATTATGTTCTTACATATGGGATGTTAGGATGATACATTGGCTCACTTATGCTTATGACATTGTGTTGAATCATTAAATGTATCAAAATTATTGAAAATAGACCAATCATGGGGAAGACATGTGTTTAATTAATGGATACATTGTCCAAAGATTATGGTTGGAAATTTTTAGTATTTAAAAACCACTCCATGTTTTATTTATGTTGGCATGACTTTGGAACATGTATGGTTGCATAGTTAGATTGAAAACTTGATACAAATGTAGTGTTTTTCAAGAAATTTGAACATTGGTCAAAAGTCAAGCATGGTTAAAATTTTCCACGAAATGAT
The DNA here is from genome assembly GCA_024364735.1 of Boesenbergia rotunda. NCBI lineage: Eukaryota > Viridiplantae > Streptophyta > Magnoliopsida > Zingiberales > Zingiberaceae > Boesenbergia > Boesenbergia rotunda. The sequence goes on along the minus strand of JAGFNQ010003956.1, from coordinate 227,279 downwards.
ATTTTTCCCTGATAGAGTATCTTACAAGAAACATGCTTGCAAGTTTTTACAATTTTTAGAATTTTCTGGAATTTCTGGAGGGTTTCTGAAATTCGGCTCAGAAACTCAGTTTTCAGACCGAGATAGTATCAGTCGACTGCCCAAAGGGCAGTCGACTGGCACACCTGAATTCGGGTTCTGAAATTTTTTCAGAAATGAGTCATTCCCTCATTTGATGGCATAGATTAATATTGCTGTAGACAATCATTTTTGATGGTGTCAAAGGGGGAGAATGGGTAGTTTAAGTTTGATTTTTAGGTAAAATCTTGACTTAACATTGGATTATGATGAAAAATTGAAAATGACATAGATTAAGGGGGAGGTTACCATTTTGCTATGTCGTATATTTTCAATTGCCATTGATATTTACTGTTGTTGACTGGTATATTTTATCCCTAACTTAAACATATTGCCACACATCAAAAAGGGGGAGATTGTTGAGGCAATCGACCCTAGAATGATCGGGAAGATCATGGTTTTGATGTGTGTGTGCGAATATGTTTAAGATTAGGGGTTTGTGTTGTATTTGATATGTGTGATTGAGTTTGCAGGACTTGGAGAATCAGACATGGAGAACACATCCGAGGGACGAGAGCCGAGGGAGGAGAGCTTCAAGGGCAAGCCGGGAAGTGGACTTCAAGGGCACACGTGAAGGGTGGCATGGAGGCAAGCCGAGGAAGGCTTGTGTGCGCATCCGAGGGACGATAGCCAGAGGAAGATGACTTCAAGGGGCGAGCCAAGGGAGCATACCTGAAGGCATACGTGAAGGAGAGTGTTTTGAGTGATTGTAAGTGAGTTGAGAGGCTGGGCAGTCGACTGGCCAGAGGGCAGTCGACTGCCAAAACTCACAGAAGGTTTTCAGCCTTCTACCAGTCGATTGCCCCAGGGGCAGTCGACTGATAACCCCGAAAAACTAGCCGTTGGCTATCAATTAAAGCTAGACCAGTCGACTGCCCTCGGGGCAGTCGACTGGTGCGGGCTGGACAGCATGCAAAGCTATCCTTTATGTTGGTGCAAGTTGCATCAATGATGTTCTCCTTTAAGTGTTTTAATGTTTGACAATACACTTAAGTCAGTGATACAATGAACAGACAAAGGGGAGCAAAGGAGAAGTAACCTAAGTTGAAGAAAAGTCCTAGTTAATCTAGGTATCGAAACCCTAAGACCTAGCGAAGGACTGCTAGGCACCTAGCGAAGGGCTGCTAGGTATCGAAACCTTAAGACCTAGCGAAGGGCTGCTAGGCACCTAGCGAAGGGCTGCTAGGCATATAAGACCTAGCGAAGGATTGCTAGGCACCAGGCGAAGGACTGCTTGGTAACAAAGACCTAGCGAAGGGCTGCTAGGCACCTGGCGAAGGACTGCTAGGGAATGAAGACTTGGTCCAAGGGACTAAGCAACTTAGCTGAGCGATGACTAAGGACAGGAGTAGTGACGAGTCAGGGTTTGGGCATCTCGAGGTCCGGAGGTATCGGAAGCTAAGCAAAAGTCCACCCGAAGGACTGGGTGGCAACCGTCTCCTGAAAGGAGTAGGTGAAAGGCGCGTTCCCGGGGGTGGGAACTTGCGCCGGTTCGACCTAGGGTTTCGTGGAAATCCGAAGTCAGAACGAAGTCCTTAAGGCTAAATATTATATGCATCTATGCTTTGTGTTTGTATATCTTGCAGGTACCAAGATTGGAAGAAAAGATAAGCTGCTGGAGGCCCTAAGTAGGGCGCCCCCAGTGTTGGGGGCGCCCCCATGCAACCAGGGCGCCCCCAGCAGTGGGGGTGCCCCCAGGTAAAGCTAAAAAGTGCAGTCTTGGTTGGTAAGTAGAATAGGTGTCAAGCGGGGCGCCCGGAACGTCCGGGGCGCCCGGGTTCGAACCTGTTTGTGCTGTTTCGTGTCAGAAACACAGATAAGCCTCCATGAGAGCGCCCGGAAGGTCCGGGGCGCCCTGGTCAAAGGTCTTATCAGTTGTGGCGAGGTCGGCGCGGGGATAAGAGTTGACCGGGTTTATCGGGGCGCCCCCAGCGTTCAGGGCGCCCCCAGGAGGCCTATATAAGGGGCTTCGACCCCTTTGCTTCAACATCAACTGCAAAGTACCATTCCAAGCATTTTGACCGACGACAACGCGCTAGAGACGAGGCTCTACGACCGGGAGGCTCCAGGAGGAAGTGCGCGGCACTTCGGAGGTCCAGATCGGCCGAGTTTCAGATTTTTGTTCGGTTCGCTTTTATTTATTCTGCACATAACTTTCATATTATTGCTTGTAATTGTAAACTGTAAGACGGGTTTTCTCCACCTCCGGAAATTCCGGAAAGGAGACCAATAGTGGACTCACGCCGAGTACATAGGCCTTGGACGTACTGACCCAGGGGAGTCGGGAACCAAGTAAATAAACCCCGTGTGTCATTGTGTATTGCTTTTATTTTATTCTTTATTTATCTTCCGCTGCACTAATGTTCTAAGTTCAGAACGATCCAAGTTTTTCTACGAAGCTTCCGCGAGTAACTTTCACGATCGATATTCACCCCCCCTCTATCAACGGCACCGGTCCTACAATTGGTATCAGAGCCGAGCCGCTCTTCACCGGACTAACCGCCGACGAAGCAACGAATCCAGGAGTTGAGGGGGAGCCCAGGGGTGAATCAGGTAATTTTTTTTAATGTCTAATTTTAAATTACATATTATTTGTTTCACATGCAGGGAGAGAGGGCACTATAAAAATCAGTGCCCTACTCGTAAGACTCGGTCTACACCACCAGCGCCAGGAGTCCGGAAAAACAGAGATCACATACAATGCTTCAAGTGCGGAAAATACGGACACTACAAGAACGAATGTTCGACAAAGGTACGCAAAATTTACGTTCCGAAAAATTTCAAAATTCCTGCACTGCCTTTAGATAACTTAATTAATTTTCCTGATAAATTAGATTTACTGCACAATAGAATCAATATCTTGCATGCCAAATTAGAAAATGCAGATATGACTAAAATATCAGAAATTAATTGTTTAATTCAGAATATCAATTTAGTAATTAATAAAATTAATTCTGATAATTTTAGCTCTGATAAAACTAATTTTGATAACTATTCTAATAAAATTAATTCTGATAATTTTAAGTCTGATAATTGTAATTCGGATAAATTTTATCCTAAGGACAAATCCGAATTCAAATTCGAAAATCCTAAGGATAAATCCGAATTCAAATTGGAAAATTCTTTAGATAATTATGAATTCAAATTTGAAAATCCGTTGTACAAATTTGAATTCGAATCTAAAAATTCTAAATATAACTCTGAATTTAGTAAAACTAATCCAGAAATTAATTCTGAGGATAATCCAGAAATTAATTCTGAAAATCTTAAGGATAATCCAGAACTTAATTCTGAAAATCTTAAGGATAATCTGGAGATTAATTTTGAATTCCTTGAAAATATTGAAGATATGTCTGAGGATAAATTCGAAGATGAAATTCCCCTAGATAATAACTTAATCATAGAAAATATGGAAGATTATTACAAAACCTTAATTAGTGGCCCAAATTACTCCATCTATGTTGAGGACATTGAAAGATCTAATGTTGAAGAGGATATGGAACTATCTAAGATTAGGGCCATAATCAATAAAAATAACAAAAATTCAAATAAATCAAAATTATTAGAAAAACTTGAAAAGAAAGATAAAGATGAAGAAGAAATTTTTGAAATAATGAAAATGATGAATTTAAACCCACAATTATTAATTAATCATTATAATCTTAATTAAATCTTAATTTAATTAAATTCAAAGTAAATTAAATTAAATTCAAATTAATTCAAATTAAATCCTAATTAAATTCAAATTAAATCCTAATTAAATTCAAATTAATTCAAATTAAATCCTAATTAAATTCAAATTAATTCAAATTAAATCCTAATTAAATTCAAATTAATTCAAATTAAATTAAATTCAAATTAAATTAAATTCAAATTAAATTAAATTCAAATTAAATTAAATTCAAATTAAATTAAATTCAAATTAAATTAAATTCAAATTAAATTAAACTCAAAATAAATTAAATTCAAATTAAATTAAATTCAAATTAAATTAAATTCAAATTAAATTAAATACAAATTAAATTAAATTCAAATTAAATTAAATTCTATTTAAATTAAATTCAAATTAAATAAAATTTAAATTCAATTCAAATTAAATATTAATTAATTAAATCGTACCTAATTGAAATTAATTCAGTTAATTAATAATTTAATGTTAATTAATTCAAATTCATTTAATTCAACATCAATTAATTCTTAATTAATTAATCCTTAATCAATATAATCTCTAACTAATCGTTAAACAAGTTAAACTTGAACTAAAATAAAATTTTACCCAAAACTATAACAAATAAAATTAATAACATTAAATATGTCAAAGTGGGTTGACATATTCGCGGGTTCACACGACATGTATCAAATCGGGAATTTGATACATTTTTAGAAACTCAAATAAAATAATTTGACTTGTTTGACTCATGCATAATTGTCATGCCATGCATTTGCCACTTCTTTTAATATATGACATGTCATTCATATTTAAAATTTATGCATATATTAGAACGGCTATAGGAAAAAGAATAATTGAAACTTGATCAACCTAGTATTGGGTGGCGGTGAGATGATAGTACGTTAGGGAAGCCAATTCTAATAAGATTAAGTATACTTGGCCTCTTTAGACTGGTGAAACTAGCCGAAACTACAGACCCAAGATCCAAACTAGTTAGACCAGAATTTTTCAAAAAGTAATTTTGAAAATGAAATTTCATTAAAAGACTTTGTCAAGGAAAGGGTTGATGATCCAATAAGGCTACGGCCAAAGAAGGCCTAGTGCCTCGCCAAGACCTGGAAGTCAATTTTTGAAATTCAAATTCAAGTTACTTCTTATCAAATTCAAATCTAACACAAGCTTCAATTAAATCTTAGAATTAATAATAAAAATGATTCAAGCATCGCACAATATACCTATAAGGCAACCATGCTTGCTGTATTGATACATCTAAAATGGGTGAGATGTTAATGACTAATGAATTGAAAAATATTTTTCAAAATTGTTTTTCAAAATTGTTAGAATATTTTCCTAAAAATATATTTTCAAAATAGTGTTTCAACATAATAATATTTTTATGAAATTCATGCTTGTCTGATTGAATATATATATATATTATATGTTTTCAAAAATTATATCCTTTGAAAATTTTGACTCACTCAATTATACACAAGCCTCTTAGGACAACACTAAAGTTCCTTAAGACACTTAGTTAGAGTCAAACGGTGTTGGATGCAGGCGAAGTGTTTTGTTCTTTTTATTAAAAATATTTTTCGAAAACTGCACCTTAATTTGCATCACATATGTTTTCAAAATTATCTTCTTTCCAAATTGTGGCTTCAAAATTTATCTACTTGGAAATTATCGTTTCTTTGACTTTGATAAACCCTAAAGACACAGAGGAAAGGTCCACTTTATGATCTTCAAGGACTCCTAGGACGTGTCAAATTTAGGGGGAGTCTGACAAGTTTTAAATTATTTTGAAAATTATTATTCTTTGGATCTGAATCAAACCTTAAGACTCAGAGGAAGAGTACTTGTGGTCAACAAGCTTCCCAGGACTGAGTCAAGTTTAGGGGAAGGTCACATCAAAAGAACTATTTAATAACATGTTTTCTTGAACAATATCTTCAAAATCTAGCTAAAAACATAAGCATTCTTTCGAAATACTATCATTTTTAAAAAATACCAGTATGTTCAAAAATTCATTTGCTTTTGATCAATTTCACAAAAAAAATGTTTATCTTGAGTTTGGAAAATCTTCCAGGACACTTAGGAAAATATTCTTGTGGTCAACAAGGTTTCCTATGATTGTGTTAGACTGGAAGATAAACCAAATCAAGTATTATGACTTCAAAAATTTATACATTTTTCAAAATATACTTCAAAATGTATTATTCTATTTTTCAGAAGTTATGTGATTATTTTTATATTTACTTGGGTTGGAGAATTTCCAGGACACTTAGGAAATGTCCTTGTAGTCAACAAGGATTCCCAGGATTGTGCCAGACTGGAAAAGAATCCTAGTCAAGTAAAATATGATGTTTCAAAAATTACTTATATTTTTCTAAAAATCTCATCTTTTTCAAAAAGGTTAGTACTTGCAAAATATGCATAATATTTATATTTTCCAAAATAGCATTCTTTCAAAAGTTACGCATTTTCCAAAAGCACTTAATTATTCAAAAATTCAATACATTTTTCAAAGGTACTTATATTCTTCAAAAATTACATAATTTTTCAAAGTACTAGTACTTTTCAAAGCATATAGCATCTTTTTTAAAATATGCAATATATCATTCAAAATACAATGCTTTCAAAATTTTGCACTCAGTATTTTCAAATAAAACCAAAGATTTTCATTGTTGGTGCAAGTATTCTCTTTTTTTTGATGTATAACAAAGGGGAGAGGTGTGCTTAAGTTAGAAGTTAGAAAAATTCTTCCCCCAAAAATTTATATCACTTTTTCATTTTTTTCCAAGGATAGTGAGTTAGCCCCCTTAAACCAATCTAACTTAAGTTATTGTCAAACATCAAAAAGGGGGAGATTGTTGGTGCAAATTGCATCAATGATGTTCTCCTTTAAGTGTTTTCATGTTTGACAATACACTTAAGTCTGTGATACAATGAACAGACAAAGGGGAGCAAAGGAGAAGTAACCTAAGTTGAAGAAAAGTCCTAGTTAATCTAGGTATCGAAACCCTAAGACCTAGCGAAGGACTGCTAGGCACCTAGCGAAGGGCTGCTAGGTATCGAAACCTTAAGACCTAGCGAAGGGCTGCTAGGCACCAAGCGAAGGGCTGCTAGGCATAGAAGACCTAGCGAAGGATTGCTAGGCACCAGGCGAAGGACCGCTTGGTAACAAAGACCTAGCGAAGGGCTGCTAGGCACCTGGCGAAGGACTGCTAGGGAATGAAGACTTGGTCCGAGGGACTAAGCAACTTAGCTGAGCGATGACTAAGGACAGGAGTAGTGACGGGTCAGGGTTTGGGCGTCTCGAGGTCCGGAGGTATATCGGAAGCTAAGCAAAAGTCCACCCAAAGGACTGGGTGGCAACCGTCTCCTGAAAGGAGTAGGTGAAAGGCGCGTTCCCGGGGGTGGAAACTTGCGCCGGTTCGACCTAGGGTTTCATGGAAATACAAAGTCAGAACGAAGTCCTTAAGGCTAAATATTATATGCATCTATGCTTTGTGTTTGTATATCTTGCAGGTACCAAGATTGGAAGAAAAGATAAGCTACTGGAGGCCCTAAGTAGGGCGGCCCCAGTGTTGGGGGCGCCCCCATGCAACCAGGGCGCCCCCAGCAGTGGGGGCGCCCCCAGGTAAAGCTAAAAGGTGCAGTCTTGGTTGGTAAGCAGAATAGGTGTCAAACGGGGCGCCCGGAGCGTCCGGGGCGCCCGGAGCGTCCGGGGCGTAGGGGTGAGTATTCGATTAAAACCGAACCGAACCGAACCGAATAAACTGAAAACCAAATAAACCGATTTTTTAAAAAACCGAACCGACCGAATTTTCGTTAAAAACCGAGAAAACCGAACCGAAAAAATTCGATTAATTCGGTTTCGACCGAATTAACCGAATACCCGAAATTTAAATTTAATTCAAATTTAATAAAATAACCAGATTTTATTTAATTAATTATATTTAAATAAAATAATTAATTAATATTTTATCGTTTATTCGGTTTATTCGTTTATTCGGTTAACCGAATACAAACTCAAACCGAAACGAACGATAACCGAAAACTGAACCGAATTATAAAAAAAAAAACGAAAACTGAATAAGAACCGAATTCAAATCGGTAATCGGTCGGTAATTCGTTTAACCGAAATTTTGCTCACCCCTACCGGGGCGCCCGGGTTCGAACCTGTTTGTGCTGTTTCGTGTCAGAAACACAGATAATCCTCCATGAGGGTGCCCGGAAGGTCTGGGGTGCCCTGGTCAAAGGTCTTATCAGCTGCGGCGAGGTCGGCGCGGGGATAAGAGTTGACCGGGTTTATCGGGGCGCCCCCAGCGTTCAGGGCGCCCCCAGGAGGCCTATATAAGGGGCTTCGACCCCTTTGCTTCAACATCAACTGCGAAGTACCATTCCAAGCATTCTGACCGACGACAACGCGCTAGAGACGAGGCTCTACGACCGGGAGGCTCCAGAGGAAGTGCGCAGCACTTCGGAGTCCAGATCGGCCGAGTTTCAGATTTTTGTTCGGTTCGCTTTTATTTATTCCGCACTTAACTTTCATATTATTGCTTGTAATTGTAAACTGTAAGACGGGTTTTCTCCACCTCCGGAAATTCCGGAAAGGAGACCAATAGTGGACTCACGCCGAGTACATAGACCTTGGACGTACTGACCCAGGGGGGTTGGGAACCAAGTAAATAAACCCCGCGTGTCATTATGTGTTGCTTTTATTTTATTCTTTATTTATCTTCCGCTGCACTAATGTTCTAAGTTCAGAACGATCCAAGTTTTTCTACGAAGCTTCCGTGAGTAACTTTCACGATCGATATTCACCCCCCCTCTATCGACGGCACCGATCCTACACTTTACTCCTATAAAAGGAGGACTATTTGGCTCAAGCACGGTACGGTTCTTGTGTGTAACAAAGTGCTGCTAGTGCCAAGAGTCCTCAGCCCTTCCTCTAGTAATTACTTGCATCTTGTAAAGAGGAAGAGCACAAGATTGTAAAGGTTTTCTCCACCTTGAAGGAGGGTTTCATAGTGGAGGTGGTGAACTCGTGCGGATCCTTGGATTAGTCACCCTTAGGGGTGGATACCAAGTAAAACACTGTGAGTTAGCATTGATTTTATTCTATATCTTGTATTGTGCTAATCATCTTGTAGAGAAAAGCCGAGCCATCGATCCTATCATAGCTTAGCCAATTCGTTTGCCTTAAAGTTCTCTTCCCATGGGATCTTCCTTACTTGCACTTCTTTGAATTCAGCCTTCAGCTTTTCATAAGCCTCGATGAAGGCTTGCAGCCGATCACTGTTAACCTCGAATCGCCCGGCCACTTGCTGTGTAACCAGTTGGGAATCTATGTAAAGCACCACCCGGGCTGCCCCTACATGCTTGGCAGCCTGCAGTCCAGATATGAGGGCCTCATACTCGGCCTCATTATTCGTGGCCTTATATTCTAGTCTAACAGACAAGTGCATTTGTTCTCCGCTTGGGGAGATCATCAGGATGCCAATTCCACTTCTCGATCGAGCTGCCGAACCATCCACATATATCTGCCAGGCTTTTTCAATCTCCTCTGAATGTAGCTCGCTTAAAAAATCAGCTAGGGCCTGAGCCTTGATAGCTGGTCGAGGCTGGTACTGAATGTCATATTTGCTCAGCTCGGTGGTCCACTTAATCAGTCGCCCAGATGCTTCAGGATTGGAGGCCACTCTGCCTAGGTTGCTGTTCGTCAGCACCACGATAGGGTGTGCCAAGAAATAAGGTCAAAGCCTCCGAGCACCCAACAATAACACATACATCAACCTTTCGAATGTCGTATAACGACACTCAACTTCTTTTAATAGATGGGCGAAGAAGTACACCGGGTGTTGCTCGACTTCCTCTTGCTTAACCAGGACCATACTGACCGAGTCAGCCGATGTAGCCAAATAAACGTAAGGTTTCCTCGACCTCCGGTTTCGCCAGCACGGGCAGCTCAGCAAGATAGGCCTTCAACTCTTCGAACGCCTTGTCACAATCGGCGTTCCACTGGAATTTGGTAGCCTTGCGGAGGGTTTTAAAGATAGGCAACCCTCGTTCGGCCGATCGGGAGATAAATCGTGACAGGGCTGTGATTCGCCCTGCGAGCCGCTGGGCCTCCCGGAGATTTCTAGGCGGGGGCATATCTAGTAAAGCCTTGACCTTGCCATGGTTGGCCTCGATACCTCGCTCGGTCACGATGTACCCCAGGAATTTTTCCCTCCGGGCACCAAAAAGACACTTGGTGTTGGATCGATAGTATACGATAGAGGGGGGGGGTGAATATCGTAAAACTATTTCGGATTAGATTGAGAGAAATTACGCAGCGGAAATAAAGAAAAACAAATGTGAACACAAGATTTTTTACTTGGTTCGGAGTCGCGGTCGGCTCCTACTCCAAGGCCCACGGTCCTTGACCGTTTACTGCGGGCAATACTATAATCGCGCAAGTTCTTACAAGAAGTTGTACAGTAATAGTGCAGTAAAAATAAAAATCTAACTCTTCATTATCGATGCCCAGTGTGGATCGTTCTTCGGTGCGTAGGGTTGTCGTCGGTGCTAGAACCTCGAGATCAGAAGTTTCCGGAGCAGAGCGCTTGAGCGAAGAGTATTGAGGCGTTGAAAAACTGTGTTACGAAGCCTTGGGGGTCGAGCCCCTTTTATAGTGCACCTGGGGGTGCCCGGGAAGCTGGGGGTGCCCTCCACGTGTCTCTCGATCCGCAAACCTTTATCTGGAACTCGGTCAACCCTTATCCCTCCAGGATAGGGCTCGAGGTTTGACGGGGGCGCCCGGGACACAGGGGGCGCCCTGCTTGACTTGTTCAACAGGCTTCTCGGATGGATAAGCTTCCATCGCTTCGTTAGCTTGGACCCAGGGCGCCCGAGGCATCCGGGGTGCCTGGGACCATGGGGGCGCCCGGGAGCTTGGGGGCGCTTGGCCCAGTGAGCTTTCGAAGCGTTACTTGCTCAGCTTGTCTTGCCTTCACCTTGGGGGCGCCCGGGACCTCCGGGGTGCCCTGCCCAGCTGCTGCCCCTCTCCTTTGGGGCGTTCTGAGCTGCAGAAACTCATTCCTTCAGTCCTGCATCCAGGGTTAGTACCAAACAAAACAAAACAAGCATGTTAGTGAATTTTACAGCCGTAGCTGTCTTGGTTCTGACTTCGGGTCTCCCAAATGGAACCCTAGGTCGAACCGACGCCTACTGTTCCCTCGACGGGGAGCGCGTCCTCACCTACTCCTCTCAGAGAATTTACCTGTTGCCAACCGGCTCCTCCGGTTGAACTTTTGACCCAGCAGTCCTTCGCCAGGTGCCTAGCAATCCTTCGCCAGGTCTTCGTTACCAAGCAGTCCTTCGCCTGGTGCCTAGCAGTCCTTCGCCAGGTCTTCGTTACCAAGCAGTCCTTCGCCTGGTGCCTAGCATTCTTTCGCTAGGTCTTCGACTCCTAGCAGCCCTTCGCTAGGTGCCCAGTAGCCCTTCGCCAGGTCTTAGGGTTTCGATGCCTAGCAGTCCTTCGCTAGGTGCCTAGCAATCCTTCGCTAGGACTTCAATCTGCACACTCAAGTAACATGTTAGATAAACATAACATCTTAACTTTTGAACCCTTGGCTATTATCAAAACCCAGGTTCGACTTGGGTGCTGACTGCACCAACAATCTCCCCCTTTTTGATTTATGGCAACCCGATTCAAAAAGTTAAGTTAATCAAAACAGGTAAAGTACTAGTTTAGTTTCCTCCCCCTGGAAGGAATCTCCCCCTAGGTTTTCAAAGGTTCATGGGGTTTGACAAATTTCTAAGTCTAAAGATGGAATTAATTTTTCAACACTTTGAACATTTTTCAAAAGACGTTTTTAGAAAACATTTTCAAAAAAAAAATTGGTTGGGCACTTGGAAAATTTATACTTAGAAATTTTACATTTTTAGAAAATTTTTTAAGTCAATAACTTAGTAGAAAATTTTTCTAAACATCTTCTGAAGTTTTAAAGGAATTTGATTTTAAAAAAATTTCACTCACTTTAGTACTTTAGAAAGTTTATACTTAGAAACTTTTCTATTTGAGAAGTTTGAAAATAAGTACTTAGAGATAACAAACATCTTAGGTCAAATACTTAGACACAATTTTGAAAAATGGTTTAAGTCAAGTACATGGAAATTTTTGAAAACAGTTTAAGTCAAGTACTTGGAAATTTTTGAAAACAATTTAAGTCAAGTACTTGGAAATTTTGAAAAAAAAAATTTGAAGGCAACTTAGATTAAGTACTTAGAAGCAGTTTTGAAAAAGACAGTTTTGAAGGCAACTTTAAATTAAGTACTTTTTGAAGAAAGGATAAAGAAAATTTTGAAAAAATTTTAAACCTTCTCTCCTTTCCAATCTCTCCCCCTTTGCCATATATCAAAAACCAAAACAATATAGCAAAAAGAATTGCATAAGAATATAGCAAAACAATAATGTGCTGTACTGAACCAATTCAAGATATAAACTGAGCCAAATCAATTTGAATTATCTCTGTCGGGACCTGTCTAACCCAATTAGCTACTTACTTACTGTTACAAACAGTAGTTTTCGCTAGGGTTAGTCAGGTTAAGTGTTCTGTTCAAGTTAGATTTTCTAAGCTTGATACTTAACCTGATTACTGTTTAATTTGTTTTAGTGCCCCAATTACTGCAGATGCACTGACTTAAAGCATCTTGAATTAAGACAAAGACCTAAGCATCTCAACCCATTCTAGGTTATCAATCAGAAGTACCCTAAGGTGCTTGTGAGATGATGACTTCTAGATCTATATGTGCATGCAGTTCTAGGGTTAGGGCCTAGGCTAAGTCCATTTTCGAAAAGCCCTTGTTTTGAAGGGGGTAGTTTTTCCAAAAAAACTATGTCGAAAGATTGATTTTAAAATTGTAAAAAGATTTTGAAAATCAAGAAAGGCAGTTTTAAAACTATTTTAGAAGCCGATTTTAAAATCGAGTAAAGCAGTTAAAAAAAATTAGAGTAAACGTATTCTACCAAGCATAATCCTAACTGCCTTCTTAGTGAGCTGAACTCAGACTCCGGTAGGGGTTTGGTGAATATGTCAGCTAAGTTAGATTTAGAGTCTACTTGCTTAGGACTATTTCACCCCTGGCTACATGATCTCTTACAAAGTGGTGTTTAACTTCTATGTGTTTAGTTCTGGAATGTTGGATTGGGTTCTTAGTTAGATTAATCGAGCTTATATTGTTAATGTAGACTTGAGTTTGGGTGTAGTTAAGCTGGAAGTCCTTAAGAGTGTGCATCATCCATAAGAGTTGTGCTACACACTCCCCTAAGGCAACATACTCAGCTTCAGTTGTGGATAGAGCTACACAGTGTTGTTTTCTGCTGCACCAATTTACTAGACTATTTCCTAATAGTTGGCAGCTTCCACTTGTACTCTTTCTATCTAATTTACAACCAGCGTAGTCAGAATCCGAGTATCCTGACAAGTCAAAGGTTGAGGTCCTAGGATACCAAATCCCTACATTTAGGGTACCCTTAACATATCTTAGTATTCTTTTTAGGGCTGCTAAGTGCGTTTCCTTAGCACAGGTTTAGTATCTAGCAAACATTCCTATAGCAAAAAGGATATCAGGTCTGCTGGCTGTAAGGTACAGTAGACTTCCAATCATACTTCTATAGAGTTTAAGGTCTACTGGTTTACCATCAGGGTCACTATCTATTTTTACATTTGTGGCCATGGGAGTACTTATGCTTTTAGAGTTATCCATTTTAAATTTCTTTATTAATTCTTTAGCATATTTGGATTGATGGACATAGTTTCCATCCCTAGTTTGTTTAATTTGTAACCCTAGAAAAAAGTTGAGCTCACCAACTAAGCTCATTTCAAATTCATTTTCCATTATTTTAACGAATTCTTTTAAGAAATTTGAGTTGGTGGACCCAAAGATTATGTCATCGACGTAGATTTGGGCAATAAAGATTTCTTTTCCTAAGGTTTTAATAAATAGGGTTGAGTCAATTTGTCCTTGTTTAAATTCTTTAGAAATTAGGTAGGATGATAAGCGTTCATACCAGGCCCTAGGTGCTTGTTTTAGTCCATAAAGTGCTTTAGTGAGTTTGTAAACGTGGTCAGGTCTTTCTAAGACCTCGAAACCAGGGGTTGTCCTACATAGACTTCATCCTTAATAAATCCATTTAGAAAAGCTGACTTTACATCCATTTGATAGACTTTAAATCCTTTATGGGATGCAAAGGCTAACAACATCCTAATGGATTCAAGTCTAGCTACTGGGGCATAGGTTTCGTCATAATCTAACCCTTCTACTTGACTGAACCCTTTGGCTACTAAGCGGGCTTTGTTTCTTACTATTTCTCCTTGATCATTTAGCTTGTTCCTAAAAACCCACTTAGTATCAATAATGGATTTGCCCTTAGGTTTAGGTACTAGTTCCCAGACTTGATTTCTCTCAAACTGGGCTAACTCTTCTTGCATTGCTATGATCCAATCAGGATCAGGTAAAGCTTCATCTATGATTTTAGGTTCAATTTTTGAAATCATTGCAATCTGACTAAGGTTCCTATAGGCGGACCTAGTTCTGACTCCTAAGGTTGGATCACCCACAATCTGATCAGTTGGGTGACTGAGTCTGGGTTTCTTAGTTTTTCTGGAACTTGGTTTAGCCTCAGGTCCGGTTGGTCGGTTTGGTTCAGTGATTGGTTCAACTACTTGGGTTGGTTCAATTGCTGGTTCAATTGTCTCAATGATTGGTTCAATATTTAGTTCACTTAGGGGTTCAATTAAAGGTTCAGTAGTATGTTCATTTTCTTCTTGATCAGTATTTGATGAATTTAGATCTGGATTATCAGATTTTGAGTTAATTTCTTCATCAAATATCAGATTTGTTGTTTCTTTAATTTTCTTAGTTTGTTTATTGTAAACCCTATAGGCTCTACTTGTTGTTGAATAACCTAAGAAGATGCCTGGGGTTGACTTAGACTGGAATTTACCTAGATAGTCCTTGGTGTTTAGGATATGGACTTTGCACCCAAAGACTCTTAGGTAATGTAGGTTTGGAAGTCTATGGTAGTATAATTCATAGGGTGCTTTATTGTGCCGTTTGTTAATTAGTACCCTATTTTGGATGTAGCAAGCCGTACTAATTGCTTTTGCCCAATATTGGTTAGCTAGGTTAAATTCATTGAGCATAGCCCTAGCGGCTTCCTGTAGGGTTCTATTTTTCCTTTCAACTATCCCATTTTGCTGGGGGGTTCTAGGACACGAAAATTCGTGTATATACCCATTTACCTTACAAAACTCCTCGAATCGTTGATTTTCAAACTCTCCCCCGTGGTCACTCCTAAGTCTTTTGATTTTGGTATCGTTTTGATTTTCAATTAACTTACAAAAATCACTAAATAGGTTTAGGCTTTCATCTTTGGACTTTAAAAACCTAACCCAGGTAAACCTAGAATAATCATCAACTATTACTAAGCAGTACCGGTTTCCGCTTAGTGACTTGGCTCCATGTGAATCAAATAGGTCAAGGTGTAGGAGCTCAAGTGTGGTTTGAGTTAGATCAGACTGAATAAGTTTGTGATTAGACCTGGTTTGTTTATCTTGATTACATGATTTACATATTAAGTTTTCATGGTTCTTAATTTTAGGGATACCTTTAATTAGGCCGAGTTGGGTGATTTTTGAAATTATTCTCAGATTAGTGTGACCTAATCTCCTATGCCAGAGGTTTGATTGTTCTAACTGAGTTAACATGCATTTAGGTACTAGTGGTAGGTTTATAGTGTAAACATTATTTTTCCTAGTGCCCTTAAGCATGATTTCTGAGTCTTGCAAGTTTCTAATCAGGCAGTTAGAGTTGGTAAAGGTAACTACATAGCCAGTATCACACAATTAACTTATGCTAAGCAAGTTAAATTTAAAATCTTCAACCAAGAGAACCTTTTTAATAACAAAGTCAGATTTAAATTTAATGTTACCTGACCCAATCACCTTGAGTGTAACATTGTTGTCAAATGCTACTGAGCCAATCACCTTGTGTTATAGAAGGCATGCTATTGAACAAGTATGGACACATGAATTAGTTAGTGCTAATTCGAAAATCACTATAAAAATCTCACAATACATGATTAGACAAAGAACATGAGTTTAAGGCGTAGGCTTAAGCTTTTCTTATCATTTTGGAGATGAATCTAGATGAGTATGCCATGACTTTGATGTTTGGATGATTAACATTAATCTATGACATGCCCATTTTGATTAAGAACAATATGAACACATAGTTTAAATTGATCATGATGTGAGATAAGCATGTTTTGGAATTTTAATCATCCATTGGAATTGGCACAAACCTAATTTTGGTTAAGAACAACATGATCACATAGGTTATGATGTTTTAAGTTCCATGACTTGTTTGATTTCCCACTGATCATGCTTTGATATAAACCTGTGTTTGGGACTCAAGTTCATACTTAGAACGTATTCATCAAAATTGATACAAACATGTGTTGTTTCTCCTCATAGAGACTCTTAATTCTTGATATGGAATAACACTTGGTTAAGAGACCCCATGTTTGGAACCAAGGTAATTATAATCAATTGAATTAGGGGTTTGGGAATGGCTAAGAATTGAAACAAACCTGATTTCAGAATTGCTGAAATCGATTTCTGAAATCTGAAACTGAAAAACCTTTTGTCTGAACCCAGATCGGTCCACCGACCGATCAGGGATCCCTCTAATCGGTCCGGTGACCGATCAGATCAACACTGATCAGTAAGTTCCATGATTGGGTCAAAACTCCTCAGTCCGATCTTCTCTCGTCAAATTGTATCAGTGTAATGATCATACCACACACAAATCTGATACAAACCAAGTACAATTGAAACATACTTGATCCTCCATTGGTACAAACCTGGTACTAAGTGAGTACAAGTTGGTTCAAGTGTTCAAAGAAGGGTAGGAATTTTTAAAACCCTTGATTCTCAGAAGTTTTTCTGAAACATCAAGTATTAAAATATTGATTTGATACAAACCTATGTTGGAATATTCAAATTCATAAGAAAAGGTTTGTTGAGTCATGACTCTTGTTCTTAATGTCGTGTTTCGGAAATTTTTCTGAAATAACGAATCTCAATAGAGTCTACATCCCTGTTGTGGAATGTCAATTATTAATACAGTCTGATCAGGAACGTATCAGAGTTTCAGAAATTTTTCTGAAATCTGATTGCTCCCCAGACTAATCAGATATCCTTCTGTATCACGTAATCAACAGACCTGGTTGGTCACGGAGACCAATCAGGACTATGTTTCAGATACAGTTGCATTCCTTACTCGTCCTATGAAGCATATACGTATTTGACCATGATATACTTCTGTATATGTCTTCACATGGAAGTCCAAGTGTTAATGCAGTCCGATCTTAAACGAATCAGAATTACAGAAATTTTTCTGAAAATTGATCGTTCACAGATAAATCAGAAATTTTTCTGTATCGATCATCAGTCTGATGGAACTGCGATAATTATTGTCATATGATGCATATACATTGTTGCCATGATACATTTATGGTATATGCCTCTCATATGCAATTCCAAAATCATCCTTTGACTTACTTGTCATATGAAACATATACATGTTTGACCATAATATTATTCTGTATATGTTTTCATGTGCAATTCAAAACTTAACTTTGATTATTTTGGGTTTGGGGAGAGACCCTTGGTTGAGGGGGAGTATGATTAAACTTAACAACCCCTCTAGATCCTTTTCGATGTTCGACAAAGGAGGAGAGTGTGGTTGGTTAAGTTTAGGATTGATATGGTGTAGGGGGAGGATCCTGATTTCCCTATGATTCTGGATTTGAGGAAATTGATTGAGAATTCCTAAACTTAAAATCGGGTTGTCAAACAACAAAAAGGGGGAGATTGTTGATGCAGTCTGACCCTGATTGTTGTTTTGGTGTTGACACCGATTTTAGTTTAGGTGGATGATTATGATTATGGTTAAGTCCTGATCGGGGATTAGGCACGGAGTGATTGGAAAATCCTAGCTTGGAGGGCTAGGTATTGAAAAGTCCTAATTCGGAAGGGTTGGGTGAAAAGTCCTAGCTTGGAGGGCTAGGTGAAAAGTCCTAACTTGGAGGGTTAGGTGAAAAGTCCCAACTTGGAGGGTTAGGTGAAAAAGTCCTGGTGAGTGAAGCCAGGTGAGGGAAATTCCGGTGAGTGAAGCCGGGTCCTGGTGAGTGAAGCCAGGTGATGGAAATCCTAGTGAGTGAAGCTAGGTTGAAATCCCGGTGAGTGAAGCCGGGTCCCGGTGAGTGAAGTCGGGTGACTGAAACCCTGGTGAGTGAAGCCAGGTCCTAGCTTGGAGGGCTAGGTTGAAGTCCCAGTGAGTGAAGCTGGGCATGGCACGAGTCAGAGAAGGGCTGGAGGCTTGTTCTCGTGACTTAGAGTGCATTTGGGCTTGCCTGGATCGGTCTGGTGACCGATCAGGGAAGTTGGCACGGTGCTCCTTCATGGATCGGTTTGATGACCGATCCAGCGATGGCTGATCGGTCTGGTCACCGATCAGGGAGCATACAGTGAGGTTGGGAACCTACTGCTCTGCTCCTGATCGGTCTGGTGACCGATCAGGGAGAAGACAGTTTACTCACTACTTGGCTCCTGATCGGTCTGGTGACCGATCAGGGAGCATATAGTGGGTTTTGGGGACCTTACTGATCTGCTCCTGATCGGTCTGGTGACCAATCAGGGATACTGTTCAGATCGGTCTAGAGAACGATCAAGTGTCGCGAGGTTCTTGTTGGGACCGGGTGCATGTCGACAAGGATACGAGTTCGTAAAATTTAAAATTTTTACGTGCAGCGGAAGAGTTTGCATAAAATAATTTCCTAAATTATTTTAACTTCGTATCTAGCATGCAATCTTATGGTGTGTTGACATAATCATAAAATAAAACATTGCGGAATAGTAAACAAATTTACTAAGTACCTCTCGTAACTCGAAGTAAGGGACGAGATCCAACCGTAGCGTCCCTTGGAAGCTCCGCCTCTATTCGCGTCCAGGCCGAGTTCTCTTCGGGATGACTTCAAAAAGTCACGAGTTTTGTGCCGACGAGAACTACTAGATTCTCGGAAGGCACAACTAGAAGGACAAGAGAAAAATTAGGAAAACTAACCAACGAAGTAACGGAATCGAATTCCGAGAAGAGAGGAGTCGCTATCCGCTTCTTCTTCTTCGTGTTCGGGTTCTCCTTCTCCTTGAAAGCTCACGCCAACTCTCTTGGATGATGGTTGTGTGCGCCGGCCCTAATCCACAAGGATGGGGCGCCGACCCTAATGTGAAGGAGAAGAAGATGAGGAGAGAAGAGAATAAAAGAGAGAGAGGGAGAGCTCTAATTAATCTCTTGATTAATTGATTGATCTAAAGGGCTAGCCTTTGGTTCCTTTATATAGTAGCAACTCTTTGCTAAGTCTCTCTCTAAACGGAATTAGTTATAAGAAATTTATCCTATAAATTTTCTTAACTAATTATTCCGTTTAAACCAAGTCTTTATTATAAACTAATTTATAATAAAACTTATTCTTTTCTCTCTTTAAATTATGGAATAAATTTTTATAAGAAATTTATAAACTTTCTTATTATGATAAAATCAATTCATAATTGATTTTATAAAATTAAAATAAACCAATTCATGGATTATTTTAACTTCCATAAAAAGAATAAATTTCTACAAATTTATTTATATAAATTTTCTTTATACAAATTTATTTATCCATAATTTATAAAATAAACCGTGCTAGATTTATTTTATTAATTAAACCAATTAAATTGGTTTAATCTCCTTTAATGGCTGGCCACCACAAGGAGGGTTAGCACCTCCTTTGGCCGGCCAAACCAACCCGAACCGGTCGCGAATTAAACTCATTTAATTCGCCCAAAAAGCCTTCAAAAGACTTAGCCATTTTTAGCTTCCATTGCGCCTCTGATTAACTCAGATTCGACTCGTTTCTCTTGATCGGAAAATCCAATTTTCAACTCGTTTTAAATCCCTCGGATTACTCGTATTGCGTGTGACTAAATAGGCTTTCGATTTATGTTGGCCGTCTATAATTAACCCATTAATTATAGATCGATCATGAGTGGCACCTAGTAGTACATCATGATCCCCAATTAATCGAAAGATCAACGGTTTGACCCCAGAAGAAATTATTCTGAAACCCTTCAGCAGCTCTAATGAATCGTGCCTCATTCCCTTCACCACCTTATACCCACTTGGTTCAGGACACGGTCTATGGTGTCAGTCCCCACTAGGCTGACTACGTCACACCTAGCCCAAGTAGTGTCTTCCTCGTCCTTTGGATTTCTAATTACTCTCATGTATTTAAGAGACTCGCACTCTTAACATGATATGCTCTGGCCAGAGGCTTTGAGTAACAATCCGACGATGGGCCTGGGTATACATCTCCTCGCAAGGAGTGGTGAATCCTTTGTAGGCTGTTCAAACATCTTCGGGCACTTCGGCTTATACCCAATCATCCTGGGTCCACACCTCCTTGGAGATGCTTGCTTAAGATGTCAAAGTATAAGTCTCCATGACCAAGATGACTTGAACACCGCAAGTCAAAGGAACATCGCACTTAAGCCGCAGTAAGATCTTCATTGACATATCTACATGTAGATTCCCATATGAAGTCTCACAGCTAGTCACTCCAATGAACTAGTTCCCTTAACTAGCATCCATGTTTATCTCCGGACATCCCAATGTCACCAGCCAGTGAGAATCAGCTGATTAGAGAATAACCCATGCTAGTCTCAACAGAATTGATAGTGTCCGTTTTTATCAATTCATCGACTAGGGATAATTTCAATACTTCACAATTGCACATTAGAGATAATCACTAGTTGTGATCTCATCACAAATTCTCTTATGCTGTGAGTTGTGTTGCGGACATTCAGTAGATGAGTTTAAGATCCCAATCAAATACACAAACATGTACACTCAAATAGTGAATTATCATTTATTAAAATAAATGTTTACAATCATAAGGCGATTGCCTTAGGACACTTCTCTCATATCACTAACAAACTCCCACTTGGCCTAATGCCAATCGCTACGGTATCCAATACCATAGGCTCTAACATGTCCCTCAAACTTGCTTTGAGGCAAGGCCTTAGTTAAAGGATCCGCTATATTCCTTTCAGTGGGAACTCTCTCAATTTGTATGTCATTCCTACTTATAATCTCTCTGATCAGATGATAGCGTCGAAGCACGTGTTTGGATCGCTGATGAGACCTTGGTTCCTTTGCTTGTGCAATAGCTCCATTGTTGTCGCAGTATACCGGCACTGCTTCATCAATGGTTGGAACCACGCCAAGTTCGGAGACAAACTTCTTGATCCAGACTGCTTCCTTTGCTGCTTCCGAAGCTGCGATATATTCCGCTTCCGTGGTAGAATCCGCTACAGTGTCTTGTTTGGAACTCTTCCAACTTACTGCGCCTCCATTCAAAGTAAATACGTATCCAGACTGCGATTTGGAGTCATCCTTATCTGTCTGGAAACTGGCATCTGTATACCCACGTATTATCAAATCTCCTTCTCCATATATTAGAAATACATCCTTAGTTCTTCTTAAGTACTTAAGGATTGTCTTAACAGCCGCCCAATGATCCATTCCTGGATCAGATTGGTATCTGCTCGTGACGCTCAGAGCATACGATACATCGGGCCTAGTACATAACATAGCATACATGATAGATCCTATTGCGGATGCATAGGGAATCTTATTCATGCTAATCCTCTTGTCTTCTGTGCGCGGACACATAGACTTCGAAAGGTTGATCCCATGCCTGATGGGAAGGTAACCTTTCTTGGATTCCGACATGCTAAACCTTTTTAGCACTCAGTCTATATATGTAGACTGTGAAAGACCAAGCAACCGTTTTGATCTATCTCTATAGATTCTAATCCCAAGGATATAGGTTGCTTCTCCCAGGTCTTTCATGGAGAAAGTTTTGGACAACCAAATCTTAACTGTCTGTAAAACTGATATATCGTTTCCTATAAGTAAGATATCATCGACATTTAATACTAGGAATACGACTGCACTCCCACTAACCTTCTTGTATACACAAGGTTCGTCAGGATTTTGTGAGAAATCAAACTCTTTGATTGTCTCATCAAAACGGATGTTCCAGCTCCTAGATGCTTGCTTTAGTCCATATATGGATCGTCGAAGCTTGCATACCTTGGTTTTATCAACTGATGTGAAACCTTCAGGTTGTATCATGTATACATCCTCAAGTAGGTTTCCATTAAGGAAAGCTGTTTTCACATCCATTTGCCATATCTCATAATCATAATGAGCTGCTATGGCTAGGAGCATCCGAATGGATTTAAGCATAGCTACTGGCGAATAGGTTTCGTCATAGTCAACTCCTTGTTTTGACGATATCCTTTGCCACTAATCTAGCCTTAAAGGTAACAACATTACCTTCCATGTCGGTTTTCTTCTTGAAAACCCACTTGCACCCTATGGGCTTAATCCCTTCAGGTGGGTTAACCAAGTCCCATACTTGATTTTCATACATGGAATCCATTTCCGACTTCATGGCCTCAAGCCATCTGTCCCTTTCTGAATTTTTTCAGAACATCTTCATAACTGATAGGTTCGTCATCGCCAATGAGCAACACGTCGTTCGATTCACTTACGAGAAATCCGTATCTCTCTGGAATGTTGCATGTCCTATCAGACCTACGAAGAGGTGGTGTAGTTTTAGGTTCAACTGATAGCTCATCACTATGAATTATCGGTTGTGGGCCTAGACTAGGTGTCTCTGTGATGTCTATTGGAGTTTCTTGAACTTCATCAAGTTCAATCACACTCCCACTGTTTTCTTGCAAAAGAAACTCTTTCTCTAGAAATACAGCATGCCTTGAAACAAACACCTTTTGTTCCAAGGGATGATAGAATTGGTAACCCTTCGTTTCCTTAGGGTATCCAATCAATAGACATTTATCAGACTTAGCATCCAATTTGTCTGATACAACCCGCTTCACATAAGCAGGACAACCCCATATCTTAAGGTGAGTTAAGTGAGGTTTCTTACTATTCCAAATCTCATATGGAGTAGTAGAGACTACCTTAGTTGGGACTCTATTTAGCAAGTAAACAGCTGTCTTAAGTGCATAGCTCCAAAAGGATTTTGGAAGAGTTGCATGATTCATCATAGACCTAACCATGTCCATCAAGGTTCGGTTGCGCCTCTCAGATACACCATTATGCTGTGGTGTATACGGCGGAGTCCATTGGGACAATATCCCATTGTCCCTTAGATAATCTTGAAACTCTTGACTTAAGTATTCACCACCTCGATCGGATCGAAGTATCTTAATACTTTTGCCAAGCTGTTTCTCTACTTCATTTCTGAACTCTTTGAATTTCTCAAAGGCTTCAGATTTGTGTTTCATCAAGAACACATACCCGAATCGTGAGTGATCATCGATGAAGGTGATGAAGTAGCTATAGCCTCCTTGTGAAAGAGTTGACATTGGTCCACATACATCGGTATGTATTAGACCAAGCAATTCTCCCACTGGATTACCTTTTCCGGGAAAGGGTAATTTGGTCATCTTGCCTTTTAAGCAAGATTCGCATGTATCAAATGAACCGGGTTCAAATGATTCCAAAATTCCACATCGGTGTAATTCGGTCATGCGTTTCTTACTTATATGGCCAAGACGACAGTGCCACGTGTAGGAGTCTATTTGATTATCTATTCGAGCACGTTTGTTGCTTACTTCGATATTGAAAACGTCACTGGATAAATCTAACGTGTAGATGCCATTGCACAAAGTTCCATTTCCCATAAAGAACGCCATTTAAAGTTATGTAACAACAATGTTACTNACCAGATCCGTGTAACCCCAAGTGCATTCATCAGGATAGATTAACACTTATACACCTGACTATCCTTATCCGATCGAGCTCTCCACCCGATCGGATTCTCTACCAAGTCAGATTAATTCCTAACCGGATCACTTCTCAATATTATATTAAAAAGGTTGGTGGTTCAGTTGCACTCCGTTTGCCAATGGGGTTTCTCTGTTGCGGTTTGGCACTTCCAAGATTGCCGTACGTGTAGGTTAATGGTATCCTTCTCCTCCACCACAAGTAGGAGGAGTCTTTGTGAATAGAAGCAGTCTCTCGCTCCTCCCTAAAGAGGAGAGAGTTTTTCCCTCTAAACGCTACCAACCCTAACGGCCTATATTAAGTGCTTTTTCATTGCATTATATACTTATTCTATATATTCATTGCAGTTGTTGTAGTTTTAATAAAAAATTATACATCCAAATTTATTTATTTTAATTTTGATATATATATATATATATTTTTAAGAACTTTGATAAAATTACTATAATGTGACTTTGAAATCACTCATGAAAATAGCCACTTCCAAAATGTAACATGAAATTACGTACAGTAAACTTAGTTCAATTCTTCCTCGGAATCCAATGCTGACGAGAACTTATTCAACGGACTACCCTTTAAATATTTCTTAATTTATAATAAGTAATAAAAAATCAGCATCCTATGGATATATCATCAAGCTAACTACAAGAAATTAAAAATCATTTAATTAATGCAATTGTCAATTAACAAAAAAAAACATGATTTTCACAGCAATTATTTTATATTTTACTTCGTATTAAATATGAAACTTTATTGTGTTGCCTAAATTTCGAAATATATTTCATCTTTCTTCACCAAACAATCATAAATAAATTTTCTTTCCTTTATAGTTTACAGGTTTAATAATGCACAAAGTAATTCTATGAAAACAAAAAGGAAGAAACTCCATCTAAATCGATAGAGAAATTTAATGGCATTCGATGCTCTCTGGAAAAATTTCTGACGATGACTTTGATTTAACTGGCCCCAAGACACAGCTCATTTAGGGTATCCATATTCAAATAATATGTCATGTATTTATTATATTAATGTCACATTTTATTAATAAATTCATATTTATTTTAATATTAATATTCATTATTTATGATATCCACGTTCTATTTATTCATTTTTATTCTTTATATCTAAAATTTATTTTCTTAATTTTTAAACATTCATAAAAGATAGCATATTTATTCAAAGAATTGAACACGATTAATATGTGGATATTATAGCACATCCATATTTATTTGCAATACCATTTAGGACCCCTAGGGTCTACTTATGGCATCTCTGACATAATAGTCAGGGATTAATTTTCAAAAAATGACAACATGATTTTACCTCATCATTCACCTCTCGTTTGTATATCCGTATTTATTTCTCTCCATATATATGAGCCCAACATCGGAAAATCGTTAAGATAACATATTTATCTTTTATTAATACCATTTAGGTATTTTAATAATCATATATTAACACTAATAGGGACAATCTTATAACAATATTACATGGTTAAATTTTATTTTCATAAAATATTAAAAAAAACTAACTAACCTGTTACATGCATATCTCTTTTAAAATTATTCGAACTAATATTACGTACATATCTCACTAATTAATTTGGAGATTAAATGAAAATTAAAAAAGAATGAGCACGGGCTAAAATGGAAATAAAAAAATATATATATGCATAAAAATATAATCAAAAGAGGACAAATAACATATATATATATATATATATATATATATATATATATATATATATATATATATATATATATATATATATATATATATATTTACCAGAAATAAAATTATATTTCTGAAAAAGAAAATCCATATTAGAAGGGGGTCAAACCTAACCTTCTAATATAGAAGTACAAAGATTCAGACTGTTTTGCAAGTATTGCGAGGCAAAATAAACTGGCTATATTAACAACTATACAAACCAGCCAGTTTGATACCATTGTAGAACTTTTGTTTATACTATTACACTTCACCTTATTCAATGCTCCTATTGCTCCTGTAGACTTTATTTCTTTTCAGAAAAATGAACCATTCCTAGTTACCCCATCCAAAATTATCATAACTGAAAAACCATGAGGACATCAAATTAAGTCCAAATGCCATTACTGTCATCTTCTATGTGCCCATTTCTGTCCTGCTTGCAATCGCGTAGCTCCCAAAAGACTTTTGCATCTGCTTATTTTTCAACAGACTGAAAGCTGAGTTTCCATCCAAGAAGAGCAGAAATGGAAGCTTGTATATAGAAAACCAATGAATATCCAAGAACCCGATGTTCGCTTTTGGCAAGCGACCAACCATAAACGGAATTGTAGTGCCTTTACCGTAGCCGTTACTACGGGCTAGATAGATCTATGGTGGATCTATTCACCCTTACAGGCTTTTGGGCAAAGCCTCAGCCGTTAACAGATTTGTGTTGTCTTTACCATAGCTGTTTGCTACGAACTAGGTAGATCTCATACGGTGGATC
This sequence comes from Boesenbergia rotunda, assembly GCA_024364735.1. Taxonomy (NCBI): domain Eukaryota; kingdom Viridiplantae; phylum Streptophyta; class Magnoliopsida; order Zingiberales; family Zingiberaceae; genus Boesenbergia; species Boesenbergia rotunda. The sequence goes on along the minus strand of JAGFNQ010003956.1, from coordinate 201,039 downwards.
TACTCACCATCCCTTCCTATTACTTTCTCCATTACAGGCTCCAAATTGTATATCAGTCTGTAGTACCAAGTATCAATCAAAACATGCAACAGAAAACAAAACCCGATCTCAATGTGTTGTTACGTCAAAGCCAAACTAACACTTGACACTCCCAATTCGAGGCTGCAGATATCCGGTTCCATCATTCAGTCCTGCTTGTATTGCTAAACAAAATTCAGTTGATGAGATTGGCACGCAACAGCACATGCAGCACATAGCAGATGACTGATTTCTAATTTCTACTTCCAGATGACTGATTACTGATTTCTATTTCTGACCGTAACTTTCCAACCAAAACCAGCATCACATGCAGCACATAGCAGTAAGCTGCACCTGATGTTCATGCCAATACATTCTGATTGTGGCACACTCGCATGACCTGAAACTCAAACTCCAAATTCTGAAAACCTCCTGCAAATAGCTTCCCTTAAAATAGCCATTGTTTCTGAATTTATAGAGGTAGATCCTTTGCCAGTCCAGTGCAGGAAGTCCTAATTCACAACTACAGGTATGCAATTCAGGTATAATTCCGGCAAAAACAGCATTAAAATCTAGAGTCATTGCAGTAATATCAGATCTCTTGACTCGCTCCCAGTTGTTTGACACACCAAGACAAAATCAGAGCCAAAATAAGTAATTCCATGGACTCCCACTGATTTCCGAGACCCACCATCCATCAAGGGTGCCACTATAATATCAGATTCTTCACATCCATCCAATGAAAATCTGCTTGATTGGGGAAAAATCTGCTTGATTGGGGACCTATCAGAGACCCAAAAAAATCCAGCCGTAAGGAGTAGCAACATTAGAATTCCCGAGAACCAATGACAATCCATCCTGCATAACATCACAATGAAAATACAATGAAATCAAGAACATTTAGTTCTGCTCCGTTTGGTGCGTTTGGCATGCTAAACACCAGCCTGACATCTCCCGGAATAACACTATTTTGGCACCAGAAATTTGCTCTCAAGGCCATTCGCAGTGTCTCTTCATTCCTACCAATAATCTCCCCAAAGCACAGCAGAGAGAAGCAGCCAAAATTAACCAATCATCTCCGAAGTTTGGACAATCAATAACTGTGGATGGAGATAAAATAGCCCAGAGGTCTAATGCAGATGTAAAACACATTTCAAAATCTGTCATTGATACATTCTCCATTATCTTCCTTCTGCCAGCCATCTAATTTCCTTGTCACATTCTGATCAGTTTTTTGAGGGAAGCTGAGCCAAAATTCCTGGGTAATGCAGCAACCCTCCAGCAAGACTGATGAGACTGTCCACACTACAATACATCAAATTCGCTTGCCCTTCTCTGCTCTCCTTTCTATTACACTTGTCTGGTTTCAATGGGCCTTCCTCATCCATTAGCTTGATTTCCTAGTGATTCTAATATATGGCAAGCTAATTCTATGCAGCTTACAGATACCAAAAAGTGTTTTATCTATCTCGGTGGCAGTCAATATTCTGTCTGTAGGAAAGTTAAAAGCTTGGTTTGCAAGATTATCCGCTGCCGCATTAGCTTCTCTGTATACATGTGTGAACCGAGCTTGATGGTGTCGCAGTATAGACTTAATTTTTAGGATCAAATTGCGATACTCCCAGGGAAAAATAGGGGATTGTAGAATCCTCAGAGCCACTAGTGAATCAGACTCTATCCAAACGGGAAAGCAGTGGTTTTCCATACACAACTCCAATCCTATTAGAATGGCAGTTAATTCTGCCCTTACATTTGATCCCACACCAATCATTCCAGCCTTTGCTAAGATGATCCGACCTTCATGATCTCGGATGATGGTACCATACGAAGAGGGCCCTGGATTTCCTCTTGAACAACCATCCGTGTTTAACTTAAAAATCCATTTTTCGGCTTCCTCCACAGCACCGTTGAGATGGTAGTTGTGACTCTGTTTTTGACATTAAATCCCAAAACTTGAGCTGTAGTGTTACACCCTTTCCAGTGCTTATGCTTGATCAACCCTGCCGCCATGCCTTGATGAATGTAGTAATTGATCTTCCAAATTATCTTGTTGGCTGCCGGTTTGATTCCACGGTGCTTAGCATCATTTCTAGCACTCCATAAGTTCCAAACAATTAAAAAAGGCATGGCTTCCTTGATATGACCATCTTTCGACCAGGATAGAGTCATCCTCCAACTCTCAAAAATTTGATATCTATCGACGCCAAACAATTGTGCAAAGTGCCTCTAAACCTCTTTAGCAATAAATCCATTAAAAAACAAGTGGTCCCAGGATTCCATAGCAGCACAACATTGACACTTAGAAGCTAAATGGGATCCTCTTCGTTGTAGCATTTCATCCAATGGTAGTCGTTTCCGCAAGAAGCGCCATATAAAAACAGAGATGCTCGGATGTAGCAGCTTACTCCAGCAGGCTCTCCATACCTCAGTAGGTTCCTGTGCAGTTCTTATACAGTTCCATGCAGACTTTAGTGTGAATTTACCATTCACTGCTGGTGTCCAAACAATACTGTCCTGGTTGTTTAAAGGATCCACCATTCGGTTTGTTCTTTCCTCCAAAGTGGGCACTACAATTTCCTTGATCTCCTCTACGACACTAGGTGATACAACACCTTGCAGTTTGGTAGTATCCCATCCCTGATTGTTAAGAAAATCTGAGACCTTGCAATTTGGGTTACCAACTACCATGCATGATTGGTATAAAGGGCCTTTATCAAGCCAAGTATCAAACCAGAAATTCAAACCTCCCTTGCCAATGATCCATCCAATGTTTTCCTCTGCTAAGTTGCGAATTTTAACCAGCCGACGCCAACAAGGAGAGCTCTTCCAATTTGCTGAGGCTATATTTGGTGCTGCTGTCCCGCAGTACATAGTGGACAAAAATATTGCCCATGGAGTCTTTTGTTCCCTGAATCTAAACCAAAGCTTCATTGCAGTGGCTGTAGCAACATCCATAAGCTTCCTGACACCTAAGCCCCCCTCCAACTTTGGCTTACAAACCTCATCCCAAGCTATCCAATGAGTCTTCTTTTTTGAATTTGTCATTCCCCAGAAGAAATTGGCAAACAACATTTCTATTCGGTGTAAAACCGATAATGGAGGGAGGAGAACCTGTAAAGTGTAGAAAGGTAGTGAGGATAATACACTTTGTATGAGTATCAACCTACCACCATGTGTTAGCCTCTTGATATTCCACCCAAGTAACCTCTTCCTGACTTTTTCAATTAGGGGTTGACAATGGCTTGATTTTCGATTCCCAGAAGCAATAGGAACCCCTAAATATGTGATAGGAGGTTGTCCCTCTAAAAACACCCGTAGTAGTAGCAATTATACTCTTTCGGGTGCTCGTGATACTTTTAGCAGGGAAGAATAAACTTTTCCCAGCATTGATGGATTGCCCTGAGCATTTTTCATATGAATCCAAAAATTTCTTGACCCGTTTGACATTATTAACTGATCCATTCATTACAATCATTATGTCATCAGCAAATGCTAAGTGTGATAATCTGATGTTGCAGCCCGAATTAAAATAAAGATGTGGGTATTTGTTGAAAAGATCATCCAACCCTCTGGATAGGAATTCAGCAGCAATTATAAATAGCAGGGGGGAGATAGGATCACCTTGCCTCAATCCTCGCTTAGAGTGAAATAATAATGTATATTTTCATCTCGTTAGTCTTTTATTTTTTTTCTTAATTAATTTCATCACTTCTGTTTAATTTTACATTTTTTTCAATATTACATATATTATAGTCTATTTTATCTGATAATTTAATATAATTTATTGAGTGAGCGATAGTGATGATTAATTGAGCAATGAGCACGAAGAGGGACTTAATTAGTCGGATGGACGGGTGATTGGAGAAGAGCTTCGATATGCTCAGTGAAAAAAATTTAATGAAATGCTTAGTAAATAATATGATATTTTATATGTACATGTCTGATTGTTGCCCGAATATCATTGGCGCCTCTGACCGCCGTCCTGAATCAAATTATACCCTATGAATATGGTGAATCCATTGGGGATCGCTTCCTATAAAGTACCACATCATTCATTAAATTTTTTCTTAAATTTTTTCTATGAGTATATTATTTTCGGCAATTTACCAAAGGGCGTACGTAACAATCCGAAATTACCAAAGGGCGTACCATGGGTTCTATTTTACCAAAGGGCGCAACCCTTTAAGTGAACTTCCTATTATACCCTTGGCGCCACAAAATACCTTTTCCATTCACAATTTCGAGACATCCGAACCACTTTTGCAGTAAAATAATAATTTGTGGTTCGGATGGCCAGGTAGTGGAAATTTTCTTAGCCTATATATATATTACTACCTTGCACAAGTCGAATCATCACAAGGGTACGTATGTAGCGACCCGCCTTCTCTTCCTTAGACGGACCGTTACTTGTATACTTCTTGACTCTAATGCACGACAAAAAATGCGAAACTTTTTTTTTAAAATCTATCTAAGAATGATATTCTAACTTTAATAGTCATGCATTTAAACTCATCACACAAGGTTCTATAATATTGCTAAAGCATTATGGAATATGAATGCAACTTTTCTAAACATATTTAAAGCAATAAAAACTTAATTCAAAAGGAGACTAACAACATCTTGGCACATGCATCAAATAGATCCTAAGCATTTCTACCTATCCAAACTCTATTTATCAGATTCTATAACATTTCCAGAACTTCATAGAATGTAAATCTTACTTTTCTACCGAATTTATAAGCATTTTAAGCACGATTAGGACTTAGTCCAAAAGGGAATAATAAGCTCAAGAATAAGTCTAAAATTCAATGTATCAACATGCTAAACTACTCATGCCCTTGCTCATCTAGTGCATTCACAAAAGTATGCATACTAATTGAAATGACATGGAATCTTCATTCTACAAAATTGAGCATGTAAAACTATCCGAAGCATAAATGTTTAATAAACTCCATAACACAATAACTTGGAACTTGGAAACCTTAAACATTGCATTTCAAATAAGCTAGACTGTCTCATCCCAAGGACCTCTCCAAGGTCAGCCACCCCACACACGTCACTCAGCACCGCCTCGTCGTCTTCCTTCAGAATTGCTTGCCTTTACCTTTATCTGCAGCAAGAGGAAATGCAACTAATAAGCATAAAGCTTAGCAAGTACTATCTAGCTCACAAAATCTCGAAATGTGCAAGCATGCTTTTTAAACAATGTGAAATCACATGAGATACTTTTATGCTTAAAAGAAACACTAAAACATATATAACTCAAAACATGCATTCTCAAGCATTAATAAGTCTTAACTCACTTTTTCTTGGCTTAACTTCAAACTTTAGCAATTCTTTAACTTTAAATCTTTCTTTAACTTCTAGAAAACTTCCTTAAACTTTAGAAAAACTTTGCTAAAACATATACTTGAAAATAATAACTCACTTGGATCCACTTAAGACGTAAGTACCATCTTATGCGCGTTCCCTAAAAGGTTGGGGTAGCGAGCCGCCAATCCTAATAGAGCAGACCTTGGTCTACCAGGGCCAAGACCTTGGAATTGGACACCTGGATTTCTTTAACGACGCCCTTGGGCGCCGGGTACTGGCCTTAGAAAATAAAATAGCTTTTCTCTCTTTTCTTTCTTATCTTTAAATGCCTTGGCATTTTATCGAACACCTTGTGTGCCCAAATCCCTAAATCTTGACTTTTGGGGATTTCGTAAGGCCTTGGCATTCTCTTTTCTTTTTCTTTATCTTTCTTTTCTTTTCTTATAGATTTCTTAGACCCTAAACTCACATAGGATACTCTATCAAATATATATAAGCATATAATGAACTAAGATCATATGCAAAATCTTAAACTAAAAGTAAATATCTCCTTTAAAACTTTTAAGGGAAAATTCTTGCGGAAAACCGCCTCTTACTGCAGGTGAGCAGTAATTACCTTGATATTTTGGACTTACAACCAAGAACGGCATCGGAGGTTCCGGAGAAACTCGGAGTCTCGGAGATTTCTTCGCGCTCATGCGTTCCTCTCGTCGTGGGGATTCCGAATATCGGAAAATCTCTCGGGGGAGAGCCTTGGCCGGCCACCGGAGGAAAGCCCTAGGCTTGGTGTGGTTGGCGTGCGCACAAGAGAGGAGAGGGATCGGGCGGAACTTGAGATCTCGATGAACCGTTCGCGCCTACGCGTTCCTCTCGTCGAGACGAACGAAACGCTCCGCACTCCTTGGTTCTCCCTTGGCCGGCGCCCCCTTAGAAGAGGAGAGGAGGTGGTGTGTTTTCGCCCAAGAGAGGAGAGGGGGCGGCGTGCGTGGGTTTGGGCGAGGAAGAGAGTTTAGATGAGAAAAATAAAATTTCTCTCTTTAACTATCTATTTATACTTAGGGTTATTTAAGTCCAACTTATAACTTAACTTAATATCTCTCTATTTTCTTTTAGCACACCCCTGCTGGGGCTCCTGGTTAACCCGACCAACTTAAGTCGTTGATCCCATGGGAGGTCTCGGGTTCAAAACTCATCCAGGCAACTTTTTGCCGAAAATTCTATTTCTTTTAATAAAATACTAAACGGACTCGGAAAATTCCATAAAAATATTCTAAAAAGTCCTAAAAATATCTAGAATATTTCTAAAACATTTTTAAATAGTTCTAAGGACTTTAAGAACTTCAATATGGAAATTTCGGGGCGTTACAACGTATATATTTTGACCTTGCACAACTCAATTCATCAAGGCAGCTGAGGAAAATAGGTGTTGAAGGAGAAAAAGCAAGCAACAGATTGGTAACAAATATAAATAGTAATGTACGTATGATTGTCATCTTTGATATGGTATCAGACCTAGTTTTATACTTATCAACTCTTGCTACAATTTTTATGTTTGGAGGAGTCTAAGGGTGATATGTATTACATAATAAGGGCTCTCTGAAATTTGTTAAACTTAAGATAAATAAATGCTTGAATTCGACCTAGGGGTGATATATTACCATATCAGGCCCTATAAGGGCTAGAAATTAAAGGAGTTCAGTCCCTGGGAGTGTATGATATCATTAGATTTCAGGCCCTAGGAGGGACTGAAATATGTTGTTTTGAGGCACTGGGAGGGCCTGAAATAAAAGGAATTTAGGTCCTCCCAGGGCCTGAAATGAAAAGATTTCAGGCCCTTACAGGGGCTGAAATCATTAGATTTGAGGGCCTGAGAGGACCTGAATCAATATAAGTCAGGCCTTCCAAGGGACTGAAATATACTGATTTCAGGCCCTGTGAGGGCCTGAAATATGATTACAGGCCCTGTGAGGGCCTGAAATATGTTTTCAGGCCCTCGTAGGGCCTGAAATCATTATATTCAGGCCCTCATAGGGCCTGAAATATAATGATTTCAGGCACTGTGAGGGCCTGAAATATGATTTTAGGCCCTATGACGCTCTGAAATCAAAATATTTCAGGCCCTCAGGCCTTCCTAGGTCATTGATTATGATTTTCAAAGTTTGCAAAATGTAATTGTAATTTATTTTTCAGGGATGATAATGTTGTTGATGAAATTCTATCCGAAATATGGAATACTCTTGATGATAATGCTGTCACGAGGAATGTATCAGAAATTAAAAGGAATTTGATAATTGATCTAAATGAAGAAGCAACTAATATAGAAGGTGAGGGTTTGAATTCTTCTAAAAGAGTTGTTAAATTCTTTGAGCCAACCTGGAGTGGGGAGGAAGGAATTGAAATTCGGAATATTGATGAATTAGAACTCATTACAAGTGTACTAGAATTCCAAGCCGATGATATGCAGATTGAGGAATATGAATTCCCCCAGATGAGTACAGTGACTTAGAGGAGGAGTTTCCATTAGCTGAAGATCCTTATATTTTAAATTCTCGATTGCTTGCTGGGCCAATTGGAGAGGTAGAGGCAAGAGATGTGCATGAATTTTTTCTGAGGCAGATATTTCCATCTAGAGAAGAATTCAATAATGCACTTATCAAACATGCCATGGTTAAGCATATAAGATATAACCCAGTTGACACCCGAAAAAATAGAGTTAAAGCAGTGTGCTTCAACCAACCATGTACATGGAGAGTAGTAGCAAGGGGGGAAGTAGAGTTCACTGTTACAAAATATATAAAGAAATACCAATGTGGAACTGTTAGGAAAAGTGCTGATCATCATGCATGCTCTTCATCATTTGTTGCTTCTTTTGTTGAAGAGCAATTTCTTCATAATGAACAATACAAACCAAGTATGATTATATCAGATATTAAAGCTAGATTTGGAGTGACCATATCATACAGAAAAGCATACTTAGCTAGGGAGAAAGCATTGAAAAAGGTTGTTGGAGATTATGATGAGGCTTATAGAGATCTTCCACAATATCTGCGTGAGTTAAGAGCTAGAGATCCTGAAACGCATGTGGCACTATGCAGGAATGGTGACAATCAGTTCTAGCGGTATTTTTGGGCTTTTAGTGCTTGCCGAAGGGTGTTCAGGTCTTATTTGCGTAGACTTATCGGAATTGATGTCACACACCTAAGAGGAAAGTATCCGGGAGTAATGTTGATTGCAACGACGATTGATAGTAATGACAATGTTCTTCCAGTTGCCTTCGCAATAGGTGAAGTTGAATGTGGGTCTGCATGGGAGTGGTTTTTGGAGCATACAAAGAGGTTCTTTGGTGTCGATAATCACTCAATCACCATAGTATCAGATAGACATCGGGGCATTATATCAGCAGTTAGAAAAGTCTACCCAAACGCGCAGCATGCCTTTTGTTGCCATCACATGTGTTGTAATATGATAACTGATACTGGAAGTAGAGCTGCTGTCGGTTTGTTTTGGGCAGCAGCACGAGCTAACACAACACTCCAATATGATATGATAATGCAGACAATGCTTGAAAAACATCCAGTTGCCCATAAGTGGCTTCACAACATTGACCCTAAAAGGTGGGCAAATGCACACTTTACAGGGAGAAGGTACAGAATGCTTACCACGAATTGTGTGGAGAGCTTAAATGCTTTGTTCAAGTCTACACGTGAGCTTCCCATAAACAGGTTAATTGATAATACAAGAAGAAAAGTTGCTCAATGGCTCTATAACCGTAGAGAGGAAGTCTCCAAATGGCATGTTGCTTTGACACCTTATGCTACAAAAGAAATGGATTCAAGGAGAGAGAAAGCAAGAGCTTATAAGGTTCACCCTTACTCTCAATCAGAAATGGAAGTAGAAACATGGGGCACTTCATACATTATTGATTTGGAAAAAAAGTTGTCATTGTGGGGAGTTTCAATTTTCAGAACTTTCTTGCTCACATGCTATTGCCGTAATCATTCACAGGAACATGGATACACTCCCATATTGAGAGCATTATTTTTATTCTGAAACTTGGAAGTGGGTTTACATGGATCGTATTTTCCCTTGTAGAAGCAAACAGTTTTGGCCTACTGGAGTAAACGACATTACAGTTCTATGTCCCCGTAGCCTTGTGCAGCCTGGTAGACGAAAGAAGGCACGGATAGAGTCCAGACACAATGGCAAGGTCAAACTAAAATGCAGTCGGTGCAAACAACTTGGTCATAATAAAAGGACATGTAGAATGCCGCCAGCCCCAAGGTCTTGAGTTTATTGGTATATGTAGTGACCCAATATTCTGATTGAAGTGTATGTTTTGTATGGAGGATAACTGAATGTATATATTTTGTATATTGTACAACTATAGTATTGTCAAAAAACTAGTTGTTGTTAATGTTGTGACTTGAAGAAGTATTTCAATATTATGATACATTTTTTCTTGTGTAAATTTATGTAAGCAGAATTGAGCAGTTGTGAAGTTTTCGGATTTTGAAACCCACAATAATGTTATTTCAGGTCTTGAAGTCCTGAAGTCCTATGGTTTGTGAATATCTATCATTTGAGACCCTCTGTTTGTTTGCTTTGTTGATTCATTGTTCTGTGCCAACTGATATTGTATTAACACGTAATTGATAATCATTAGGACTATGTTTGGAGAACAAAAATACCATCTCCTAGCTATCTAAACTCTAATTACTGGTAATGAGTTTTGAGAAATCAAAATATCATAGGTCCATGAAACAAACCTCCTGCTGTGCCAAATTCTGAAAATATGAGGTAATGATGTGGATGGAATTAAATTGTGGTGCAATGTCTATGTAGGTACTCTCCTTTTTGTCTAATATTAAAAATAATTTCACAACATGTATATTTATATAAAATATTTAATCATTCTTATATTGAATTATTTGAAATCTGAAATGAGATTATTGTGTCAGGCCCAATAATGGAATTATTTCAGGCCCACGCTGGGCCTGAATAATATCATTTCAGGCGCAGCGTGGGCCTGAAATAATCTCACTTCAGGCCCACGCTGGGCCTGAAATGATATTATATCAGGCCCAGCGTGGGCTTGAAATGAGATTATTTCAGGCCCACGCTGGGCCTGAAATGATATTATTTCAGGCCCAGCGTGGGCCTGAAATGAGATTTTTCAGGCCCAGCGTGGGCCTGAAATGAGATTTTTCAGGCCCAACGTGGGCTGTGATTTAAAATTAGGGTAGACGAAAATTAAGGTTCAATATTACTTATAGTATCGACAAGAGGACAGATTATAGATTACAGATTATACAATAACAAGGATCGAACGCAATGCTCCATTGGAGTATCAAAATGGTTTATATACATTAAAACTACAAACATATATTGTTTATCATTAAACTTACATTATACAACTAAATTATTTTGTTTCAGGCCCTGAGTGGGTTCCCTTAAATGCTTTTGTTTCAGACCCACTGTGGTCCTGAATTCAAATGATTCTAGCAAAAGCAAGGTCCAATATTACTGATGAATTCCACAACAATTACATATTATAGATCATATATGAGACAAAAACAATGATCCAAAGTAAAGTTTCATTGATTTGAAAAGGAGTACATGGATTGTATAATTAGAAATATACAATGTTTGTGATGACAATTACATATACATAGTATCAACAAAAACACAATTTACAGATTTAGCTAAATCTTCCAGCACTTGTCTCTCATTATTTTATAGCCGACCTGAAATTGATAATTTTTCATTTGCTTTTGGGTAAAATCTGTAGATCTTTGAAAAACTAGACTTTCTGCATACCGCATCATGAAAAATGCATAATCCGACCTGAAAAACCAATATTGACATTGTTGTCATCTTATAAATCCAACCATTAAATGCATTGTTATTTTTAACAAAAATAAACATCCTCTTACGATCTGCTTTGGGTGGGTCCTTCAACAAAAATTTTATTAAACTCTGTCCCAGATATGGAAGGCAATCCTTTATTCCATGTCTTGTAATAAGACCAGTTCAAATTTTTAAAAAACGCCACCTACACAGATATGACATTAGTAACAATTATATTGGTATGAAACTTTTTTTTGAGTTATATCTACGAAATAGAAAACTTACAGTTTTTTCAAATTTGGCAGTGTACCCTTCTGTGGCGCCGAAAGAATTATAATGATGGATACTACCTTCCATGAGGTCAATAACCATTAGATGACAATGATCATCTGCATTATTTAGAGGACAGATGATATATCTAATTGGCTTATCCGTATCAGTAGCAATAGTTTGTTCAAAAGCCTGAGTGTGAATTGTCTCAAAAAGTTCCTATGGTTATTAAAAAGGAAGTGTCAGTGGACTAAATCATAGAAAATAATAATAATGATTTAGTAGCTAATTGACTTACATCAAACCCCACCCCACAGAATATGGACGGCTGGTATGGTGAGTTACACGCTTTTGCTTCATTTCCTAGAATAGTCCAGTATGTATTGATGCAATCCCCAGTGGTGTAGTCATTCCAATCAAATATTGTCAAAAAAGATTGCATATCTAATGTAAAGGTCCCATTGGACCATACTGGATTCAACTCATACCTACATGCAAATAAGATAAGCAACTTAATAACAATGTGAATCATTAAATTTTATTAATGAATGCCAATAATCATCAATGTTTTACAATATTTTTCCATACGCAATAGCAACTAACTCACTTTAATTTACTAAGCTTTAATAATGTTTCAGCAATCTCTGCATCTTTAGGCTTCTTCTTAAAAAATGCCCTGGAATTCTTCAAGATTTTACTTTTGACTTTTTGAAATTCTTTAGCTTTAGCTGCGTGATGTTCAGATATGTTTGTTTGGGTGGAGGTCTCAGATTTTGTTATTTGCGTTGTAGTATCTGAGATTGATGGGGCAGGAGACTCGTCATCTTCATCATCATCTTCATCATCATCCTCATCCTGAACAACTTGTTTGCCCTTGCCTTTGGGCTGGTAGTCTTGTCTTACCTGAGTTATTTTCCTTTTTTTGGCAAGCGGCTCACCTTCATCTGACCCATTGCTTTGCAATTGTTCATACAACTTCTTGATTCTTTGGTTAGACTGAAGTATGATCTTCTCTCTTACAGCTACCCTTTTATCATTTTGCTCCTCTTGTTGTTTAAGTTGCGAATCCTTGTCACCAATTATTTTATCCTTTTCAACAATGATGTCATCTTTTTGTTTCAGCTGGGACTCCTTCTCTGCAATTATTGTTTCTTGCTGAGTAATAATTTGATCCTTGGCACTGATGGCTGATGTCGTCTCACTTTTGGCTTCCTCCATACATTTAATTGCTATATTTAATTGTTGCTGTAAGGTATCAATTTGTTCTTGTTTTTGTGTACATATATTGCAGGCTTCCATTTGTAAGGGTTGTAGCCTTCCTTATGCTGCCTGGCTTCCTTCTGGTGCCTGCTGTAATACCTCACATTCTACCTCAAGTGGTTGAGTTGGTGGAGAGTAGTCAAGTACCAAATCATGCTCTATATCAAACGAAATTAAATCAACAATAATTAAATTTGGGGCCACACGGTCTATCATCCTCTTGATAGTGTCAACATGGGCTTTAGGACAAGTCCAGCGAAGTATTCTTGGCAATCTACGAGGATGTTCAAGAGTAGCAATACTAATATGTTCATTAACCCATACCTGCAACATCATTATAATCAGTAAATAATATCCATCATGAAATTATATTAGCAGGTATATGTGCTCTCACTTACAACCAAAATATTTGAAAATCCCTTGAGCAAGGGAGACTTGGTCGGTTGGGTTGAATCACCTACATGTGGTCTATGCCTCAATGTCACCTCCTTTCCAATGGCTCCCAACTGAGAAGCCATGAAATTATACACGACATTGCACCAATTGTAGTTTGGTATATTATCAAAATCATCTTCGCAATCAATAAGTGACAGGGCAGGAATGGCAAGTATGCTGCTACTACCACAAAATAGCACTGTACAAAAAAATAGAGTATATACAACTGACAATATAGCTTGTCATTGGATGTAGACTTTATTAGCAGTTTCTCCAAATGCCGTGCAGAACAACTGGAATCTTCAAAATACTCTTTGTACAGTGGGCTGGAGGCCTCATTCAAATCAAGTTTGACTATCTCTCCATGGTCAGGTAGCCCTAGAATAACTGATATATCAACCGTTGTGAAATTGAGTTTTTTCCCATGGAATACAAAGCTCTGTTCTTCTTCATTCCAATTATCAAACATGTTCTGAACCTGGGGTCTTACACAAGAACTAGTAGGAAGGTCGAGGACCCAAGAAAAGGGTGTTTCTCGAAGCAATTGTTCTTGTACTGGTGTGGGAGGAACAGATTCAATAAAATTTTTGAAATGGCAAAGGATACTTTTCTAGTTCATTCGTTTACTTCGACCTCTGTTGGCAAAACTTGTATACTCGGTAGGCAATTTGATTTTTCGTTGTGGCAGCTGTTTTTTCCCATGACTTCCCCCAGGGACTTGCTGTTTCTTAGATTTGGTGGGAGCAGCTTTCTTTGAAGATGATCTTTTTTGACCCATACCGAACTTAGCAACCATCAAACAAATAATTATTTTACACAAACAAACAATGACACTTAGAATTCGTTCATAAACGAGCCTCCTCAAGTTCAGTCATTTACTGAAAACTATCGCAAGTTAACCCTAGGTGAAAAGCAAGAACTGAAATCACAAACTACAAATTAGGGTACGTATAATTCGACTAGTGTGATGACGAGGATGTCGCCCACAACTACTCCAATGAAGACAAGCACGCTACCTTGAAATCGCAACAAATCTAGAGCTAGAAGACGATTGCTGAGCACTAGCCTCTAAGGAACGCTATAAAGCTGAGCGACTGCTGGGCCTGATATAAAAGGATTTCAGGCCCTAGGCGGCCCTTTTTTCTTTATATGTATTATAAATATAATTTAGGTAATATCTATTTTTATTTATAAAAATCAAACTAAGTTGTTATATATCAAAACTCTGTTCTGATTTATCATGTGGATTTTATTGATTATGTATTTATATTTAATTTTCAAGGCTATAAAATTCACATATAAAATAAAATGATAATAATTATATTTTATTATAAATATAATTATTTCAGGCCCTCGGTGGGCCTGAAATAAAATGATTCGGGCCCAAGGTGGGTCTGAAATAAAATAATTCAGGCCCAAGGTGGGCCTGAAATAAAATTATTTCAGGCCCACCGTGGGCCTGAATCAAATGTTTCAGGCCCACGGTAGGCCTGAAATAAAATGATTCAGGCCCAAGGTGGGCCTGAAATAAAATAATTCAGGCCCAAGGTGGGCCAGAAATAAAATAATTTCAGGCCCACCGTGGGCCTGAATCAAATGTTTCAGGCCCACGGTGGGCCTGAATTAAAATGATTCAGGCCCACCGTGGGCCTGAAATAAAATGGTTGATCCTAGCTCAACCATATCTGGAATTGTGAAAACGCTATATCAGTAGAGAGGGTTAAGCTAGGAGATGAAATTTTTGGAGTCCAAACCTCTAATCTTGATGTATCACTATTACTATAGCAGTAGTTTAGGTGTATCAGTGAGTTTTGAGCAAAACTCACTTATGGACCTACCCTATCTGAAATTCTGAAATCCATATATCAGTAGAGAGGGTTGAGCTAGGAGATGATATTTTTGGGGTCCGAACCTCTAATCTTGATGTATCACCATTGCTATAGCAGTAGTTTAGGTGTATCAGTGAGTTTTGAGCAAAACTCACTGATGGACCTACCCTATCTGAAATTCTGAAATCCCTATATCAGTAGAGAGGGTTGAGCTAGGAGATGATATTTTTGGGGTCCGAACCTCTAATCTTGATGTATCACCATTGCTATAGCAGTCGTTTAGGTGTATCAGTAAGTTTTGAGCAAAACTCACTGATGGACTTACCCTATCTGAAATTCTGAAATCCCTATATCAGTAGAGATGGTTGAGCTAGGAGATGATATTTTTGGGGTCCGAAACTCTAATCTTGATGTATCACCATTGCTATAGCAGTCGTTTAGGTGTATCAGTGAGTTTTGAGCAAAACTCACTAATGGACCTACCCTATCTGAAATTCTGAAATTCATATATCAGTAGAGAGGGTTGAGCTAGGAGATGAAATTTTTGGGGTCCAAACCTCTAATCTTGATGTATCACCATTGCTATAGCAGTAGTTTAGGTGTATGAGTGAGTTTTTAGCAAAACTCACTGATGGACCTACCCTATCTGAAATTCTGAAATCCATATATCAATAGAGAGGGTTGAGCTAAGAGATGATATTTTTGGGGTCCGAACCTCTAATCTTGATGTATCACCATTGCTATAGCAGTAGTTTAGGTGTATCAGTAAGTTTAGAGCAAAACTCACTGATGGACCTACCCTATTTGAAATTTTGAAATCCCTATATCTGTAGAGAGGGTTGAGCTAAGAGATGATATTTTTGGGGTCCGAACCTCTAATCTTGATGTATCACCATTACTATAGCAGTAGTTTAGGTGTATCAGTGAGTTTTGAGCAAAACTCACTTATGGACCTACCCTATCTGAAATTCTGAAATCCATATATTAGTAGAGAGGGTTGAGCTAGGAGATGATATTTTTGGGGTCCGAACCTCTAATCTTGATGTATCACTATTGCTATAGCAGTAGTTTAGGTGTATCAGTGAGTTTTGAGCAAAACTCACTGATGGACCTACCCTATCTGAAATTCTGAAATCCCTATATCAGTAGAGAGGGTTGAGCTAATAGATGAAATTTTTGGGGTCCAAACCTCTAATCTTGATGTATCACCATTGCTATAGCAGTAGTTTAGGTGTACCAGTGAGTATTGAGCAAATCTCACTGATGGACCTACCCTATCTGAAATTCTGAAATCCATATATTAGTAGAGAGGGTTGAGCTAGGAGATGATATTTTTGGGATCCGAACCACTAATCTTGATGTATCACCATTGATATAGCAGTAGTTTAGGTGTATCAGTGAGTTTCGAGCAAAACTCACTGATGGACCTACCCTATCCGAAATTCTGAAATCCCTATATCAGTAGAGAGGGTTGAGCTAGGTGATGAAATTTTTGGGGTCCGAACCTCTAATCTTGATGTTTCACTATTGATATAGCAGTCGTTTAGGTATATTAGTGAGTTTTGAGCAAAAATCACTGATGGACCTACCCTATATGAAATTCTGAAATCCCTATATCAGTAGAGAGGGTTGAGCTAGGAGATGATATTTTTGGGGTCCGAACCTCTAATCTTGATGTATCACCATTGTTATAGCAGTCGTTTAGGTGTATCAGTGAGTTTTGAGCAAAACTCACTGATGGACGTACCCTATCTGAAATTCTGAAATCCCTATATCAGTAGAGAGGGTTGAGCTAGGAGATGAAATTTTTGGGGTACAAACCTCTAGTCTTGATGTATCACCATTGCTATAGCAGTAGTTTAGGTGTATCAGTGAGTTTTGAGCTAAACTCACTGATGGACCTACCCTATATGAAATTCTGAAATCCCTATATCAGTAGAGAGGGTTGAGCTAGGAGATGATATTTTTGGGCTCCGAACCTCAAATCTTGATGTATCACCATTGTTATAGCAGTAGTTTAGGTGTATCAGTAAGTTTTGAGCAAAACTCACTAATGGACCTAGCCTATTTGAAATTCTGAAATCCCTATATCAGTAGAGAGGGTTGAGCTAAGAGATGATAATTTTGGGGTCCGAACCTCTAATCTTGATGTATCACCATTGTTATAGCAGTAGTTTAGGTGTATCAGTGAGTTTTGAGCAAAACTCACTTATGGACCTACCCTATCTGAAATTCTGAAATCCATATATCAGTAGAGAGGGATGAGCTAGGAGATGATATTTTTGGGGTCCGAACCTCTAATCTTGATGTATCACCATTGCTATAGCAGTAGTTTAGGTGTATCAGTGAGTTTTGAGCAAAACTCACTGATGGACCTACCCTATCTGAGATTCTGAAATCCGTATATCAGTAGAGAGGGTTGAGCTAGGAGATGATATTTTTGGGGTCCGAACCTCTAATCTTGATGTATCACCATTGTTATAGCAGTCGTTTAGGTGTATCAGTAAGTTTTGAGCAAAACTCACTGATGGACCTACCCTATCTGAAATTCTGAAATCCCTATATCAGTAGAGAGGGTTGAGCTAGGAGATGATATTTTTGGGGTC
>JAGFNQ010003956.1:19462-183245 GCA_024364735.1 Boesenbergia rotunda | reverse complement strand
AAATTTTGGGGGTCCAAACCTCTAATCTTGATGTATCACCATTGCTATAGCAGTAGTTTAGGTGTATCGGTGAGTTTTGAGCAAAACTCACTGATGGACCTACCCTATTTGAAATTCTGAAATCCATATATCAGTAGAGAGGGTTGAGCTAGGAGATGATATTTTTGGGGTCCGAACCTCTAATCTTGATGTATCACCATTGCTATAGCAGTAGTTTAGGTGTATCAGTGAGTTTTGAGCAAAACCCACTTATGGACCTACCCTATCTGAAATTCTGAAATCCATATATTAGTAGAGAGGGTTGAGCTAGGAGATGATATTTTTGGGGTTCGAACCTCTAATCTTGATGTATCAACATTGCTATAGCAGTCGTTTAGGTGTATCAGTGAGTTTTGAGCAAAACTCACTGATGGACCTACCCTATCTGAAATTCTGAAATCCCTATATCATTAGAGAGGGTTGAGCTAGGAGATGAAATTTTTGGGGTCCAAACCTCTAATCTTGATGTATCAGTGAGTTTTGTGCAAACTCACTGATGGACCTACCTTATCTGAAATTCTGAAATCCATATATCTGTAGAGAGGGTTGAGCTAGGAGATGATATTTTTGGGGTCCGAATCTCTAATCTTGATGTATCACCACTGCTATAGCAGTAGTTTAGGTGTATCAGTGAGTTTTGAGCAAAACTCACTAATGGACCTACCCTATCTGAAATTCTGAAATCCATATATCAGTAGAGAGGGTTGAGCTAGGAGATGATATTTTTGGGGTCCGAACCTCTAATCTTGATGTATCACCATTGCAATAGCAGTAGTTTAGGTGTATCAGTGAGTTTTGTGCAAAACTCACTGATGGATCTACCCTATCTGAAATTTTGAAATCCCTATATCAGTAGAGAGGGATGAGATAGGAGATGAAATTTTTGGGGTCCCAACTTTTAATCAATCTATATCACAATGCTATAGGAGTAGTTTGCAATATGAGGTTTTTAGGTATATCAGTCGGTTTTTATGTGCACACTAAGTACCAATATTTTTAAGTTATGTTCTATAAACGTATCAGTTAGGTCAGAAAGATGGTGTCAGATTTATGCATGTATACAACTACAAATTTATTATCCACTAACATAAATCAGAAGGATTTTATGGTTAACGGATACCCTGAAATTTTTCCAGTTGAGGCACACGATGGACCTGAAGTCACTTGATTTCAGCCCCACCCTGGGCCTGAAATAAATTTTGTTGATGCCCAAGTTATGCCTGAAATGTAGCTATTCTAGCCCACACTGGGCCTGAATTGAAGTGATTTCAGGCCCACGGTGGGCCTGAATTCAATTTATTTCAGGCCCACCGTGGGCCTGTAATTATTTATTTCAGGCCCACCGTGGGCTTAAAATCATTTTATTTCAAGCTCACGGTGGGCCTGAAATCAGTTAAGTTCATTCTCACCTTGGGCATTAAATAAAATAATGATTTATAGAATAATATTCTATATTTATCTACAAGATGTGATCAAATCCTGTAATTTTATTTAATTGTTAATTTTTAGAATTTGAAACAAGTTTTTTATATTTATGGTAGAGATAATCCATCTTACTAACTAAATACGGAATGCATACCAAATTTCAATTCGAGACCATTAAGTCATATTTTCAAATTATGTATCAGAAACCCACTGATGGACCTTCAATACTTGGATATATATCACTAGTTAGAGTTAACCAAAGAGATGTTATTTTTGGTGTGCAAACTTAGTCCAAATCATTATTAGTTATGTTTTCTTACCATATAAGTTGTTACACTTCATTGCAGCAACTCGATGTGAATCATCATCACACAATTGTTTTGTTTTTCTGGACAATAAATTATATTCATACAAATTACACAATTTCTATTCAAATGGAGCTGAATCACCAGCAAAGGATGTTTTTTTACAACATTACTTCAAGAGATTGGCAGTCTTATGTTTTACAATACATGTCTCTCATAATATTTACTGTCAGATCAAATCTCATTTTCGTCATATCTCCTTGTTTGAAATCCATCCTCTCATCGTATAGGGGACATTGGACGTATTGCATAACAAAGAAGGCACAGTCCACGTTGAAAATGACAAACAGTATTTCTGATTTCAATAAGTGGGGTAATACAATACTTTCATGATTTTAAAATTTTGAAACTCTTCCTCACTTACTTACCTATGTTCTTGTTGGGGGCATTTTTGTCTGACGGAGGGTCATTTGTCCAAGGGATGATGGCTTAGTCGATATGGATGAATAGCCGTAAGTTCCTCGCGAGTATATTGTTTAAGTTCTTTTACCTGTCTAATATATCATGAATTTCAATGACATTTTTTACCAAATGATGAACATATATATGAATAAAGGTAGGTAACTCACCGCTGAGTCAAAATCATGCTTATATTTACGGCCACTAGCAAGAGAATTTAAATGATTGAAAGTCATTGCTTCTGTATCTACTGCCAACAAGTGAAAGTGTGTATTATCACTGCACAAAGGTATTAAAATATATCTAAACCCTTGTTCTATCATATCAGTCTTCATCACTTGTTGCAGGGAAAACTTTCTTGACGATCTTATTGAAGCCTAAAAAGTTGCAAAATCAAAATTATTAATAACCACATCATAATAGTAGGTCTTCTACTATCTATTAATTGATACTAGTTTACATCACTTACTGTGAAGAAGGTTGAACAATATATTGACTTGTTGTATGGCCTACCACATGTGGATGCTCCCCTAAATATAATTTTACAGAAGGCATCAATGACCTCGCCTTTTGTAAAAATCTCTCCATTGAGGATTTGTAAGAATGAATGCAATTTCAAAGCAAACGGTGCATCCTCCCAGATAAATTCATTAGCCAACCTGCCAAGTTAAATGATAAGATTATATATTAAAGGCCCAATTCTATTAACTAAACTATGTTTCATAACTTACTTTAGGTTCTCTAATTTATTTATCAGGTAGGCCACTTCTTTATCTTGATTTTTCTTCTTCGACTTCATAAAATGCTTCTTCACAAACTACATCGATACAATTTAGACCAAAATAATTAATGACCAAATTTAATAAATTTGACGTAATTTATATGAAAATAACTCACATACCTCAATGCTTTATTGCCTCATTTTGTATAGTTCAGAGGTTCTTCTTTTTTCCTCCTCTATATCTTCTTCAGACATGACTTCCATTACAGTAATGGTTTCTCTTGCTTCATCCATATCCTCCTCACTATGTTTCCTTTTTCCCTTGTCCATGACATTTGATATTTGTTCCTTTCTCCGCTTCCCCTTATGTAATAGCTGGTGTCATACTGGACTCTCAATTGGAGTATCCCTGTAATCATACCGAGTTCGGTCACGTCCTCTCCTTGTTCTACAAGATTGTAACGCCCCAAAATTTCCATTTTAAGTCCTTAAAGTCCTTAGAACTATTTGAAAATGTTTTAGAAATATTCTAGATATTTTTAGGAATTTTTAGAATATTTTTATGGAATTTTCCGAGTCCGTTTAGTATTTTTAAAAAAAGAAAAACTTTAAAGGGCAGCAGGGGGGTTCGAACTCGCGACCACAAGACGAGCAAGCCCTTAGGGGCACGCAAGTGACCGGCTGAGTTAGGGTATCAAGCACAACAAAAGGTGGAGAGAAATAATTTTATAGAGTAGTTACGTTTTTTTCATGAAGAGGTATTTAAACCTCGCTTAAGTCGCGTGAAACCCTTGGAGGAGAATTTTCGGCTGCGTGCGAGAAGGGGGTGAGGGAGGGGCGGCGAAAACAAAAGGGAACCTAGGTTTTCTTTCCTCCTCTCCTCTCCTAAGGGGCGCCGGCTAAGGGAATCTCAAGGAGGTCGGGGCGTTTCGCTCGTCTCGACGAGAAGAACACGTAGGCGCGGATGGTTCGTAGAGATCTCAAGTTTCACCCGAGCCCTAGTCGTCTAATTTCGGTTGTAAGTCCAAGAAATCAAGGTAAGTACTGCTCACCTACAGTAAGAGGTGGTTTTCCGCAAGTTTTTCCCCGTTAGAAAGTTAAAAATGAAATTTCCCTTTTGTTTTTGATTTTGCATGCAATTATTATGTTGTTCTTCAGCGTAGTTTATTAGCTTGTGTAGCTAGATTTACAGAGTAAGAACGTTTTATTGTAAGCAGTTTATATAATCTATCTATGTACGAGTTATCTTTATTTTTGAGAGCAGACTTTTTAGAGATGACATAGTTGAGCTCGTAAAGGTCGCTATTAGAGTATATTAATGTGTTAATGTGTACTAATAGCTGTTCGTAAATGAGGTTAGGGTCCAAGAAAATTTAGGAGAAAAGAAAAGAGAAGATGAAGATAAGAAAAGAAAAGGCCAAAGCCTTAAGAAATCCCCAAAAGTCAAGACTTAGGGATTTGGGCACACAAGGTGCTCGTGAAAATGCCAAGGCATTCAAGATAAGAAAAAGTAAGTATTTTATTTTCTAAGGCCAGTACCCGGCGTCCAAGGGCGTCGTTAAAGAAATCCAGGTGTCCAATTCCAAGGTCTTGGCCCTGGTAGACCAAGGTATGCTCTATTAGGATTGGCGGCTCGCTACCCCAACCTTTTAGGGAACGCGCATAAGATGGTACTTACGTCTTAAGTGGATCCAAGTGAGTTATTATTTTCAAGTATATGCTTTAGCAAAGTTTTTCTAAAGTTTAAAGAAGTTTTCTAAAAGTTAAAGAAAGATTCAAAGTTAAAGAATTGCTAAAGTTTCAAGTTAAGCCAAGAAAAAGTGAGTTAAGACTTATTAATGCTTGAGTATGCATGTTTAGAGTTATACATGTTTTAGTGTTTCTTTTAAGCATAAAAGTATCTCATGTGATTTCACATTGTTTAAAAAGCATGCTTGCGCATTTCGAGATTTTGTGAGCTAGATAGTACTTGCTAAGCTTTATGCTTATTAGTTGCATTTCCTCTTGCTGCAGGTAAGGATAAGGGTAAGCAATTCTGAAGGAAGGCGACAAGGCGGTGCTGAGTAACGTGTGTGTGGTGGCTGACCTTGGAGAGGTCCTTGGGACGAGACAGTTTAGCTTATTTGAAATGCAATGTTTAAGGTTTCCAAATTCCAAGTTATTGTGTTATGGAGTTTATTAAACATTTATGCTTCGGATAGTTTTACATGCTCAATTTTGTAGAATGAGGATTCCATGTCATTTCAATTAGTATGCATACTTTTGTGAATGCACTAGATGAGCAAGGGCATGAGTAGTTTAGCATGTTGAGACATTGAATTTTAGACTTATTCTTGAGCTTATTATTCCCTTTTGGACTAAGTCCTAATTGTGTTTAAAATGCTTGTAAATTCGGTAGAAAAGTAAGATTTACATTCTATGAAGTTCTAGAAATGTTATAGAATCTGATAAGTGGAGTTTGGATAGGTAGAAATGCTTAGGAGTTATTTGATGCATGTGCCAAGATGTTGTTAGTCTCCTTTTGAATTAAGTTTTATTGCTTTAAATATGCTTAGAAACGTTGCATCTATATTCCATAATGCTTTAGTAATGTTATAGAACCTTGTGTGATGAGTTTAAATGCATGACTATTAAAGTTAGAATATCATTCTTAGATAGATTTAAATACAAAAAAAAAGTTCCGCATTTTTAGTCGTGCATTAGAGTCAAGAAGTAGACAAGTAACGGTCCGTCTAAGGTAGAGAAGGCGGGTCGCTACAAAGATACTGGATCAGAAGAGGACTGACTACAGGATAGCTTTCTTGACCCTCCATCCCCTTTCTTCAATAATTGAAATTAATTTCTTAACCCTTTCATTCAAACATATATTCTCCTCTGCTAGCTCCTTGATTAGGGTGTCTTTAAGAATGCATTCACCACATGGCCTTACATCTTCTGTGTCATGTCCTTGTGATGTCTCCATTGCCCGTGGAATGTCATCCCCAATCTCAAGGTTCTCAAACAATGTGTTTTCATGTAGGTTAGGAATTATTTCAACAATCACCTGTCAATTATCAAGTACACAAATTTTACTGCATCTATATCAAACTAACATAGATCACAGTTTTGAATAATTACCTCTTCGTACCTGATTTAGTTGACAAGGTCCCTCACCCTACTAATATGCGAAGGAATATTCCTCCACTTATTTATTCGGGGTCTTTCAACATTGTATGGTTTTTGAATGGGTACATGCTCCAAAAACTATGCCTACACAAAGTTTTCCAGACAATTGCATTAATGACAACAAAATATTATAAAATTTATCAAGAAAATTCTACTCGCTGCCAAAAGCCCAGCAAATCCCTTTACATAAGGGAGGTTGGTGGTCCTCTGGTTTCCCTGAATTGATGAAAATAATTCCCCAATCTTAGATAATTGGGGAGACAAAAATGTATGGATAGCTTCCACCCAGTTGAATCTATCAAGATTGTCATAATCATCTACTATATCTACAAGCCCTAGAGGGACCTTATATGTACTAGACGAAAATAAAGCACAAACAAATATATGCAAAATAAACAATTTACAAACTAATAACACATCATCCTCTGATTCAACACTTTTAGAATAATGTTTAAGTAAGTCCTCAATTCTTGTTCTGGTAGGTTATTTTTCTTTTGAGAAGTAAGTACGATAGAGGTCACCCGATACTTTAGTTGAATTAATAGGGACCGAAACTCCACGGTCCACTAGACCCAATAACAAAGCAACATCTCGTCTAGTGAACGCAACCGGTACACCTGAAACAATTAAAATATTTAGTTATCATCAACAATATATGCTTCAACTTATTTCACTTTGGGCCTGAAATGAATTCATTTCAGGCTCTCGGTAGGCCTGAAATAAAATCATTTCAGGCCTACCTAGGGCCTGAAGTGAATTTCACCTGAAATTCACTCATTTAAATTGATGAAATAATCATTTAAGGCTAACTATATCCAAGTTTTATCTTACTATAGATATTGTTTATAATTCAAAATTAAAACTATTACCTGAGAATTTAAAAACTTGCGAGTTTGAATCCCAACTTTCAAATATATTAATCAAAATTCCCCGGATATGCTACAATTTTTCTATGTCCAAGGAAATACTGAAGGGCGACTCTTTAATCTTCGCAATGTGTCGCTCATTTAAAATTTCAAATGCTTCAACAAAATGTTTAAAGTGGCCTAAACCACTGCACCAATGTAATTTCTTCCCAAACTCATCTGAACCCTACAAATTTATTCAGCAAAAAATAAGTATAAACATTTTCAAAAACTATGTTGTTCTTACCTAAGTCTTTCGCTAACATACCTTGGTGATTAATGTCAATGAAGAAGACGATGAACCACCCACAGACCTTTTTCCTGCCATTATCATAAAAATCAACCCTGCATAAACCCTAAATCCTACTTTGATAATGCCGAGCAGTCTGCACCCCCGCCTCAGGATCACACACTAACACTTTCGATACTTGCCTAGGTTTTGGTTGCCCGGAGGGATTCGAGGGATCAGCTTGCGACTAAAGCACAAAGCACAACTAGAGCACGCACAATGTCCTCCTTCGACAATACCATTTACGTTGTTGCGCTGAGAGAGAATGGACAACAATTCTAAACGATGGTCATCCGAACCACAAATTATTATTTTACTGCAAAAGTGGTTTGGATGTCTCGAAATTGTAAATGGAAAAAGTATTTTGTGGCGCCAAGGGTATAATAGGAAGTTCACTTAAATGGCCGCGCCCTTTGGTAAAATAGAAACCATGGTGCGCCCTTTGGAAATTTCGGATTGTTACGTACGCCCTTTGATAAATTATCGTATTATTTTCCTTTGGAGAATAGTTAGGACAGTTGTACTTCTCTCTAATAACGTGGACGGGCATGCGGGAAGAGCACGGTGATAATGTTCTTTTTAATCTCCCTGATCAGTCTGGTACAAAATTAAGACTGCTCGTATATAGTTAGGCGAATTGAAGGTACTTTTTTTCTACTAGCTAGCTAGCTAGCTATATCGTTCCGCTGAGTTTGGTTCTTCTTCTTCATTTTATGTCTGATTTAAGCATCAAGATTTCGTCAAAGTCTGTCTTAACCTCCCTTCCAATTTTACTCCACAGCCTTCTTGCTCGCCCATCTATCATGGAAAAACTCCAGATTCAACTTTGGTAATCATCATTCCACTGATCTTCTCCTGGGTCAAGTGTACGTACAACTCTGATTGCTCTCCTCCTCTACCCCAGGTTGACATTATGTATTTTACTCGTTACGTGTAACAACTGTAGGGAAGCATGTTCAACTGTTACTGATTGGATGAAGTTCGGGAGTGACTCGATAGTGATAACTCTCAATGAAAGAATTTTGGAGGATCTAGGTGCCCGTATAGGGTCGTGGCAACAGGAGAACGCGTGCGATTAGGAGATGACAATATCAATGAGCAAGACAGGCAAAATCAAGTTTGACCCCTGTTCAAGTGACCGGAAGGTGTCCAATCAACTGGATAACTTCATTAATGTTATTGAACAGATAAAAATTGTAACCACATCAACATAAATATAGGCGACCGGAAAGACTCTAGGCGACTAGAGGAGTCCTATATAAAAAGCTTCGAGATAGAATTTAAAAAACACTTATCTATATTGAATTTACTCTTATTCTCATGCTCTAAATGCTCCTTCACCTTCTATGTTAAGACATGCTAGCTATAATGTGTGCTCTATTTTTTATTAACAACATTCAGAGTATTTTTTATTAAACTTTTAGAATTTTTTCTGTAAGGTTTTGCATGAAAAAAAATTAAAATTTAGAATCATATTTTATTACTATTGTATGTCTACATTTTTGATTTGATTAGATATTTTATATTGTTAGCTAAATCTATTAGATATTTTTATTATTTTTATCTTATTTGATTGAATAAGTTTAAATAAATTTTATTTTCGTTGTTCTAATTCTGATTGATTTAACTATCTTATTTACTATATGCTCGTTTAAAATTCGTAACATTATTCGCATTCTCTTTTTAACATCGAATTTGATCCTCTGAAAAGGTTTTAATGGATCTAAAAAAAATACCGTTTTGGATCTTTACGAAGGATCATGTTTATAGTTATCTGAGGAATATAATTATTCTTTATTCTTAATAAAAAAAATTTATAAAATTTAGAGAACTATAGATTTCTTATTATTTTTTTAGGATGTTTCTTCTTGTTTTATTTTCAATTTCGCTTTCTCGTTAATCCAATGGCATATAGCTCATATCTATCGACTACAAGTGAGATGCTAAAATCGCCACCTACACATGTGCTTCAACATATCGGAGTGCCCCCTGGGCTATGATGTAGCGATAGGATGATTAATCACTATCTTATGCATCCGCAGTTCGATCCTAACTACGGCGTATTTTATAAGAATTTTTTTTCTAAATGAAACATGAATCCTGGGACGCTTGGCTTCTATACCGTCCACACAAGTGCTTTTCGATTTATCCCGATGACCGATAAAAAATTTCCATAAAACCAAACTGATCATCTTAAATCCGTCTCGTCCAACATTTAACATATCATAGCAGTGCTTCTGTGCCTGCAATAATGAACCACATGGAGTTGCTTCCTAGCATTTGTTACACAAATTTGCCAATCAGAAACTTATAAGAAATCGAACTCAATAAAAAAAAATGATGCAGAACAGATTGACCGCCGTTAGATCTCGTGGTGGAAACAGCCGTCTGCACTTGATATAACGAAGATCGCAAGAACAGAAAATAGAGATTCTAGAGACAGAAATATTACTTTCACTCTTCAACAATAGCATAATCGAAATATCACACCGTAAAAGCTTGCTGATTCATGTCGATGTCCAAGCCCTTCAATCTTACCACGGACTCGACATGTCCTTTCAGAGTGTGTGCAGTTCCCTCAGCCTAAGTTAGAAAGCAATAAAACAAAAATGCAAGTCTCAGATCTTGGTAGTGCCATTACAGCAATGTATCACATGTAAATTCAGCGAAGTGTCAGTGGAAATAAATGCACATTGATACGTAAGATTTAGACAGGATCACACATGTAGCAATTTTGTTTTTGTTCAACTTTGCTCGAAATAGATGGTAAAAAGTAATTTATTCTTCCTCAACGTCAATTCATCGACCAATACCTAAAAGATAAATCATGAAAATTATTAATTCGGATATTATAATTAACACATCATAAGAAATGACATATTAACTTTGTCAAATTTTAATTATCATCGGTCCATTCCAAACGGGCAACTTTAAAAAGAAAAGAAAAAATCAGCAGGCAACATGATTTTTTTTTCTTTTATGAAACTTATTAGCGTGCAACATTTTTTTTTAAATAGTTACATATCGTGCCACATGTTTAACTGATTGATTGTATTTGTGGCGGGCAACAAGTTGGACTTTAATGTCAAGAAGCATTCAAAACCAGTTAAAAAGCCACATTCAAACACATTGAATGTGGCAGACAATTAGTTGGACATTAGGACTGCTAAATAGTTAGAATATGATGGTTAGATTTGATTTTTTTTATATAATTTTTGATGGTGATAAAAGATAATTCACTCGTCCTAACGTCCCCGTGATCAATCCATCCCAAAATCAACCCGAAAGAAATAAATTACGAAGGGGGCTACTAGTCCCGTGCTGTGGCTAGCGTGTGTGAAGCTCAAATTTTTTTTATAATTTTTGAGATCAGTATTAAGGATGCCCAAATAATATCATATTTTATAATTAATTATTTCCTTTCTAATTACTCATTTCATATTTAATTTAAAATTTTTTTCTCCCTCTATATTAATGATTATGTGCAATAATATCTAATTAATTTGTTAATTGGTGAAACTCATTTTCTAACCGAAAAAATTATGGCAACAGCTGATAATGGATGTGGATAATAAATTTTGCATATATGAGAAGTCAGGAGTAGGCCTACTCCTGTTCAATGGAGGCATATCCACCAACTCGAAGTTAGGAGTAAGAATTCTCTATCCCGTAACTCTCCTTATTTTCACGTCCCAACTCGTCAACGATGACCAATGAGTCATCCGATCATCGATCAGACACCACTAACGGTCTCAGACCGTTGTCCCGAATCAAACTATACTATGGAAGGTACAGTAAACCTGTCGAGGATAGTCGTAATTGTGATCTCATCAGATTCACCGTCGAATCCGACGAGATCACATTTATAACGATCCCAACCAATTTACTATTCTCCCTGGATATCATTTGATTCGGGATAACGATCGGACACCGTTAGTGGTGTCCGATCGACAATCAGATGTCAATGAGTTAGGACACAAGGATAGGAAAAATTTTAAGGAAGAGGGTCCCGTGTGAGAAATTAGATGCTCAAATTTCCGCCTACGTGAAAGCGCCATTACAGCTATGTCTCAATTCTAAATTGATCGAAGTAAGTGGAAATAAATGCACATTCATTCACACACTGAGCAATTTTATATTTTTTGCAACTTTGCTCGGAATAGATGGTACAAAATAATTCATTGGTTCCTTAGCGATCAATCTATCTTAAGATTAATACATAAAAAAAATAAATCATAAAAATTATTAATTCAAATATTATGACTATAATATATATATATATATATATATAATATTAATTTTATCAAATTTTAATATTCAAATTTAAAAATGATAATATCACACTTATTAATCATTAGTCACGATCGGAGAACATGATAAATAAAATAAATCACATGCAACATGTTGAAACTTATCGACGTCGCAAGCTGGCGAAAAGAAAATGTCACAGAATAATGATTGGGCAGGCAACTAGTTGGACTTAATTTAATGTCACATAATTATCATTTCAAAACTGGATAAGTATCTTCATCCTAAATACTCCTTATAATCCTTCCTTAAATTAGGTGGAAAAAAATAAATTACGAAATTAATTTATCATCAAATGGTTAGAGATGGATTAAATTTTTTCTTGGAAGGCATACATATATCCATCATGAATTGATATCTGTCCCACTATATTAAATTCTATCATCTTATAATCAACTAAATGGAGACAATCTCAGCAATTCTTAAATGGAGACAATCTCAGCAATTAAGGAATCTCCAATCATGCTATCAATAATTTTTTTTATAATTTCTAATATGTCACATCAATGTCACATCACAAACATAAAAACCTACTTTTTTTATATAATTTCTAATGGTTAAAATTATCATTTAATATCTTTATATAATTTTCATTTAATATTTAAAAAAAATATAATCTTTAATTTAATTTATTTTAAATTAATAAATTAATTAACTTATATTTTTTTAATTTAATTTAATTTATAATTTTTATTTAATATTTTAAATAATTATGAACTTTAATATAATTTATTTAAAATTTTAACTAATTAATTAATTAATATTTATTTAATTTTATATAATTTATATTTTCTATTTAATATTTAATTAACTTATAAATTTTAACTTAATTATAATCATTAATATATTTTTAATTTATCAAATATATTTATTTTAAAAAAATA
Organism: Boesenbergia rotunda; assembly: GCA_024364735.1. NCBI lineage: Eukaryota > Viridiplantae > Streptophyta > Magnoliopsida > Zingiberales > Zingiberaceae > Boesenbergia > Boesenbergia rotunda. The sequence continues at coordinate 170,745 of JAGFNQ010003956.1, read as the reverse complement.
AATACAATTTTAATCATTATTATTTATTCATGAAATAAAATATTTTAATTAATTTCTTTGATTTTATTTTTTAATTATTTTGAAAAATCAAACATATAATATTACTATATCATTTATTATAAGCTCCACCTACCAAAATAATAAATTTAAAAATATAAATGTACTTTTAAATTAAAAATCTCAAATATCATAATCATAATGATTTTAATTTTTTTAATTTAATTTTTTTATTTCACAGATCTCTTCAAAAATTTATATTGGAGATGCACTTGCGTTTGATAGGGATAATGTAATCGAGTCTATAATATAATCAAGTATGTAATGTAATATAATGTAATTTAATTATATTACTATATTTGATAACGAGTTGTATATAATATTTGATAACTATTATAACTATGTTTGGTAAGGGGTAATCCATCTTGTAATGTAATCAAAGATTGGCGGCTGACGACCGACGACCACGGTTGGCGACCGGCGACCACCGCCAGTCGGTCGGCGACCGTCGCTGACCTACGACCGGCGACCCGCCGGCGACCACCGCCGGCCAGCCGCGTGGGTCGGCGATCGCCACGGGTTCTGCCAATATGTTTAGGGAATAAAAGATAGGGAATGTAATCGGATTACATGATTTTAATTTTATAGTCGAGATTATAAATCTTTAACCACTTTTTATAATTGAGATTTTATTATATTATAATTTTAAAATTATTTCAAATAAAAATAACTAATTTGTAATGTAATCTTACACTACATGAGGATTACCCTACCAAACGCAATAGCATGACTTAGAATGGTTTGCAGTCCATGCAATGTTCTTGAAGAATGGGCCCACTTGAGCTCCCTCGCTTCTTATGCCTTGTAAAAGCAATCTACAAGAAGAAAAGTTTGGATTAATTAAAATTCAGTTTAATTAAAATTCAGTGTAGCAAAAAGATGTACTATTTTGTGTCTCGGTATAAATTACGTTTTTGTTCAATGACGAGATCTCAAGCCTTGCCACTCAGAGCATAGGTTGATAACGAACCTGATATCTAGTGGGAAATAGAAGATGATGCATGTTGTAAAGAGTAATAACTGAAAATTACATGCTGTTGCCCCACCCTTGTCCGCAGGCAAAATTATCCAACACGAGCCTGGGGAATTCTTCTAGAATGATTGATGAGGTTAGATAATATCCTATATCAAATAATTGATTCAGTCATATGAAAATTTTTTACTAGTCACTAGGATAAATAAGAAAGTACTCGCGACGAACGATCTAAATGTTTAACGTCTCAGGATTCGCATCTCATTTGGGTAAAAAATTCCTACAAAGTCCGTCATAGTTAAAGATCGAATCGCGAATAACGATTAGTCATCTTTCCATTACATCATGGCCCCAGGGGCTTTCGGGATTCTTGCTAGCCCGATCAAAAGGACTGAGTCATTCGCCAAATAAATTATAAATTATAACTAGTTTAAATTTATTACTTCAACACTTAAAAATTATAAATTTTATTTTTGACTTATTAATAAATATTACAAAATAAAATATAATTAAAAATTAAAAATGAAAATTATATATTTTTTTAATATATGAAATTTAAAATATTATTTAATATATTAAATTTATAATCAAAATTGATTATCATACATATTACTTCGTAATTAATAAGTAATTGATTCTGTCGCAAAGTGAGATGGACTCCAAAGAGCGAAGCTGACCTAAGTGTTGTTGACGTTGACTCCGATCTACAAGAAGATGACCGTTAACAAACCCGCCAAGAAACGTCCCCGGCAAGACCCTCCGACGGTCAGGTCAATCTTCGGTGGAAGAACAGAAGAGCAATGAAACAGTAGACCAAAAGATTATCGGGCATACCTGCGAAGTAGGGAGTGGAGGGGCTTCTATAGCCGAGGGAACTAACAGCTTCAGTCCTTCTACCAACATCTGCCACCTTTTGTCTTATGTGAGGCAAGGGTAAGGTGTAGCATGCGGGGGCAGGGTAAGGGCGCTGTCAATTTATCGATTGACGCCGTCCGACGCCGCTAGGTCTGACCCAACATGGGGCGCCATGGTACGGAGTGTAAGTGGATAGCAGGAAGGTACTGTGTCAGCGGATCATATTATGTCAGACGGTCATACTGGGTCAGACGGTCATACTGTGCCAGCGAGATATCCGCGATTCGGGCAGGGATGGCGTCAGGCCTGAGCCGGGCGACGCAGATTTCTGCACAGTTCTGATTAGTAACGAGTCAGGGAGTAGGTATTTCACTGTGAAATGATAATACCGAGCTGACGTGCCGACCGACGGCCTCGGGTGGGGTCGGGTCATGTGACCGATATCCTTCCGCGTGGGACAGGATACTTCCCGAGTCGATGGGCGCTCGGGGCATGGTTTATCAACCGTATCTCTGGGACTGGTGGTTGGGGCAGAGGAAGACTGCCGACTGAAAACCACTTAGATGCGGTTCGGTCGCTCTTTGGCAATTGACATGTCATTCAGGCGCAAAAAAAGTAGGCTCCCTGGGTGAGGGACGGAGTCAGGCTCTCGGCACTCTCCCAGGGGATCGAGTCGGGGTACGTCTAACTGATCACCCAGTCATGTAATCCGAGCCAAGTGGGCCCCAAGCTTATGCCCTTGCTAGCTAGACTAGTCAACTCACATCCAAATGCCCCGATCTAATTTTATATGGTGCCAAACTGACCGATCGAGCGATACATGAATTAGGGAATGTTTGGGAGAGCTTTTACTTTTTGAAAAGTGATTCTTGTAGTGATTATCTTGAAGTCAGTGAGAAGCTAAAGTATGGAGTGTTTGGAAATAGAAGCTAAAAGCTGATACAAGGTAAAATTTGAGTGTTTGGTGAATAATTGCTTCCAAGCTTAATTTTTAGTTAAATGACAATAATATTCTTAAACAATATAAATTATTATTTTTAATTATCTAAATATAATTTTGATACACCATCAATAATATTTTATATATTTATTATTATATTTTGAATATTATATCAAAATTAATTTTTTTTAATAATATATATGTTTAAAAAATATATAATTAATAAAAATATAAATATAAAAAAAATGACAAATTTATTTAAATTTATAAAAAAAATTATGAATATATAAATTATATGAAAATATAAAATTTTATTTAAAACTATGGTGACAATTATGTAAAATTATAAATTATTAAGGGTATAAATGTCTACTTTTAATTCTAGACCATAAGCAAAAAAGCAGAAGCAGAAAAAAGCATCAAATTCTTGCTTCCAGCTTTTGGCTAAAAGTTATAGAAGTTAAAGCAGAATCTGGTATTCATAAACACTCAAAAGTACTTTTATGTAGCTAGAATCTAAAAAACAGCTAGCAGAAGCTCTCCCAAACACTCTCTTAGGGCAAGTTCATTTATGAATAAAATTAAAATAGTACTTGCCAGATTAAATAGTGATACGACAAAACCTAGCTAACACGGTGCCAAAATAAAAATAATACTTAAAATTATTAAAAATATCTAAAAAAATATCATATTTGCGTAGAAAAACGTAACTATACTCTTATTAAGAGATCAACCTGGACGATGAATCTAAATCCATATAAAAAAATTTATCAGTCATTCGGATAAATTAAAAAATATTATAATATAGAAGTTCAACATCTCAAAATTCACATCTCATTTAAAAAAAATCACAAATATCTAAAATAACAACTAGTCCTCCTGCCACTACACAATAGTCTCGGGGCTTAAATACCTTAAACAAGATAATAAAAGACGATTCGCGCGGCATAACACCCTCGTCGGTCTCAAGATTTAAAATCACTTAAACAAGATCACAAAAAATGATTCGCTCATCTCATGACCTTCGCCAAACTATCTCAGATAAACATGGAAGAAATAAATTACGAGGACTATTAATTCGAATACTCTTATTAATATATAAAAAAGATATATATACTAATTTTATTAAATTTTAATTCTCGCATCTTAATATGATAATTAACATCAGTCCACCGTGTAAGAATTAGAATCACTGATTCCGTGAATAGCCACATGATTCATGATCGAAAAAATTATTGATACGCCAACTTTAGAAAAATAAAAAAAAAATATTCATAAAGGTCCCCTGACTATGATATGATGGTAAAGACCGTACGAACTTCTAAACAATAAAATTCTACATGGATCGGTAACTCAGCTCCCTTAGTAATAATAAGATAATAAACATTAGATATTTAAATTATTAAAAAAATAAAAATATATATAATCGATTTTTAAAAAAAAAGTCTTTAAAGCAAATAAGTGGCTCTATTCACCCCGTGCTATAGTTATTAAGTTATTTAAATTAATTTAATATAATTGTTATAAGTTAATAAACAATATTTTATTATTATAATATTATAAATTAAATTAAATTAACTTATTTTAATCTTTTATAATTATTTTAATAAAATAGTGCATTTATTTTTTTCATATATATTTTATTTAAAAAATCACTGCCACGGCAAAGGTCATCGTTGTTACAGTGACGTTTTAAAAAATATTTTAAATTGAAATCACGCATCCAAGTTTTCGGTTTGAATGTCGCTTACACCTAAATTTCATAATATAAAAATTACACCGCGCTTTGTCATTATGACCCTCCTCTTTTTACTACTCTTAAAAGTTTTTCTTTTTCGAATTTTTATTCTACCCCTAAAAAACGTATTATTCTCAATTTACATCTTCGAATTCAGATTTAAAGATATGGATACATTACAGTCTTCAACAGTATATTGACATTAAGTGATTTTAGGATTTTCTAAATACATCGGTCAATTTCGTTTGAATTTGACTGATATGATAGAGTTATACTATTTAAAAATTTACAATTTTTAATATTTTTCTAATCAATGAGTCCGCTTTTCCAAATTTTAAAATTTATTATTCTCGATTTACACTATTAAATTTTGATATGAGTACATAGATATATCGAATACATTTTCAAGAGCATATATATTTTGATTTAGAGTGATTCAGAATTTTCTATATTTATCAGTTAGTTTGAGGTAAAACTACCTATAAACTATACAATATGAAAATTTAAAAATTTTAAATCAATGGAATCTTAGAAACTCGTTTGTGGTGTTGATTTATAAATATTATTGTCTTTTCACTTATAATAAGTTTATGATAAATTTTATCATTTTTTTATAAATTTAAAAATTTACTATTCTAAATTTATAGGGTATAATTCAAGTATGAGAGTATAGATATATTAAGGAGATTTTTGGATGGATATTGATTTTGATTTAAAATTATTTAATTTTTTAGGAACAGAACCAAAAAATCTAAAAAATTATAAATCATTCAAATCAAAATCAATATGCTCTTGAAAGCAACATTAATATTTATGTCCTTGGATTTATTTTAGAGTATTTTTACTCTAAGGCTTTACTGAATTAGTCACCACATAATAGTATTATTATCAAATTAAACAAGAGTTCCCGATGAAATTAGGAAAAATACTCTTTCATGTTATAGCTTATTCAGTTTACTAATTTACTTCTTTATAAATAATTATGGGACCGATTATATAGTATGGTGTCATATGACCTTATCTAAAACCTTAGATCTATTTTGGATATCATAAATTAAAAATAGTGAATTTGTAAGTAAATATAGTAAAATTACGAAGAAGAAAGAAAGTTTTAGAGAGGGATATATGAATTTGATATTATGAAAATGAGATATGTGAGAGGAAAATTTTAGAAATCTGACAGCGTAGTTGAGTCGTAATGTCTAAATAAAAATATATAATAAACTATAATAAGAAATATTCTTTATTTTTTCAAAAATAAAGAATGAAAAAGGAAAAAGTAAAAACTATTATATATAACCTTTGTTGTCCCATTTTCCGAACTGCACTCGGCTCAGACTCGGGAAGCTCCTTGCCGAAAATAGAAGCATGAGCGGCGTGCAGGAACACACAACCATTGATACAAACAGATGGTCTCTAGCCGGGACGACTGCTTTGGTAACCGGAGGCTCCAAGGGAATCGGGTAGGTAGTAGTTACGTTCCTCGAATACTCCATCTCTTTCTATCTATTTCTACTCATCGATCCGGCTTTAGGTATGCGATCGTCGAGGAGCTCGCCAGACTCGGATCGGCGGTGCACACTTGCGCCCGCAGCCAAGCAGATCTGGAGAAGTGCCTGCAGCAATGGCGCGGATCCAATCTCAAAGTCACCGGATCTGTCTGCGACGTTTCGTCCCCGAGCGAAAGAGAGAAGCTCATGGCGACGGTGAAGTCCCAATTCGACGGGAAGCTCAACATTCTGGTATTAATTAATTCCCCCCTTTTTGTTTTCCTCCCCTTCTAAACCCTAAACAAAATCTCAATCTTCTTTGTTTAATTTGCAGGTTAACAATGCAGGAACAGCGATCTTCAAACCGGCGATGGAGCAAACCCTGGAGGATTTCAAGCTCTTGATCAGCACAAACCTGGAATCGGCGTTCCACTTGAGCCAACTCGCTTATCCTCTCCTTAGGGCTTGTGGAGGTGGGAGTATTGTGTTCATCACATCCATCTCTGGCTTAATTTCACTGGAGGATATGTCTGTTTATGCATCGACCAAAGGTACTTCGTTCGTATTGTTGATTGAATTTGCTGGAATCTCTTGGAAGATGAACTATTTTCTTAAATCTTCTTCTCCTCCTCCATTTGAATAGGAGCGATGAATCAACTGACTAAAAATCTTGCTTGTGAATGGGCCAAAGATAACATTAGAACAAACAGCGTGGCTCCAGGGTACATAAGAACACCGCTAATTGACCCTGTAAGCGAACCCAGTTTGTTGTTGTCTATAAAAGAAAGGATTATCGATCGGATTATGACCGATGAATATGGATTTGTTTGCTGTGGCAGTTTGTGCGAGACGAGGAATTCGTGGCGCGGGAGAATCATCGCGTGCCTCTTGGGCGTTTGGGGGAGCCGGAGGATGTGGCCGGAGTGGTAGCCTGCCTTTGCCTCCCTCCGTCTTGCTACGTGAACGGTCAGGTCATCGCCGTTGATGGAGGTCGAGTTGTGAACGGAAATCACTAGGTGGCTATGGAGATATCTTTGAATAAGATGGGTGTTTGGAATTATATTCAAATCCTTGTCACTATGACCCCTATGTCAATAATTTAGGTGCAAATTTGGTGTTTAAAATGGTATGTAGCCATTTGTTCAAAGCCGTGTGACTGTGACCTCTATGGCAATAAATTAGAGTAAAACTTGGTGATTAAAATGTTATGTAGCCATTATTTTTTTTTAATAAGCAGACCCACCGTAGTTTCTTCTTTTATAGGGCAGGTTTAGGTATTTGCAGTTCGATCCCCTGTTATAATATATTTGTAGGAATTTTTTTTCTAAATGGGGCATGAATCCTGGGACGCTGGGCTTCTAGACTGTCCACTGCGAACGCTTCCCGATTTACCCTGACGGTCGGAGGAAAATTTCCATGTGACCGAGTCGATCGCCCGAAATTAATTGAAAAAATCTCATTAAACATTTTTTTTTCTTTTACAGGCCTGGACCATAACCAATTGAATTACAATCCCAGCTAGATGTATAGTATATATATTTTTAATGATTTTAGTCTTATGATGTTATTTTAATGGTTTAAAAAAATCATTTTATTTTCTACATCATATCACGTGATAATTTTTTTTAGATCTCATTCCGATTATATAAAATATATCTCATTATTTCATTATAATAGGAAGCAACTTTAAATAAGAAATAATAATTTTAATTAACTTATTTTATGTATAAATAATATAATCAAATTTATAATATAATTAAGCTTGATATGTAATTCAAATTAATGTTTTTGGTCTTATAATACAGATTAACAAATTTTATTAACTTTTAAACTTTGATTATTTTACAATTTTAAAATTATATCCAATCAATCTGGTAATATAACGTTCATTATATTATAAGACATATTATCAAACATAGTCATAGCTTAAAACTTGACGAATATAAAAAAATAAATTATTAAAAAATTGAAATATAAATTTTAATTCTTAAAAACTTACCGTATTAGAATTATCACTATCATGTGATATTTAAAATATTTTATAAATTAATCTGGTAAGAGATTATAAGTAAAATCATCAAAAACAAAAACAAAAAACAAAAACAAAATTGACTCGTGAAATAGACCAACTATGTGAGCCAAGTTATTAACGGTGAAGATTTTTTTAAAAAAATACAATAATATAGAAGATCATTAAATTCTTGTCAAATCATATCCTTCTGGATCATTATCACCATTGCTCAATAAAATAATGGATAAATGATGCAATTTGAACTCTTGTCAAATAATATCTTTTGAATAACTATTATCATTAATCAATAAAATAGTAACACGATAAAAATAATAATACGGTGGGATGGATGATTGAATTTGAACTCTTATCGAATGATATCCTTCTAAATTATTATTATCATTAATTAATAAAATTGTGATGTCATAAATATTGGATTAGATAGTAGACGAATTTAAAATGACCGGTTCGGTCCTACAGAAATTTTTTATCGATCGTCAGGATAAATCGAGAAGTGCTCGCGATAGACGGTTTAGAAATCTAACATCCCAAAATTCGTGTCCTATTTAAAGAAAAAATTCTTATAAAATATAAGATAGCTAAGAATTAAATTATGAATATATGAAATGACGACTAATCTCCCTGCTATTAACGTTTAGCAAGGGGTACGGGTTGGAAGACATGAGAATGAAAACACTATTTATAAATTATTTATTTCACGTGGAAAAAATAATATCACTTTTGTGGCGTACGAATTCAGAATCAATTACACGAACTTAAATATATTTTATGTGAATACTACTACATATGATATTCAAGTATTTTCCTCGACAAATACTAATGATAATATTCAAGTATAAGTTTAGTTCACTATGACAACTTTCATAGTTTTACTAGCTATTTTATCCTGAAAAATAAGCATCTAAGAGTGACCTCTTTTAACACCATCGGATGAGATAAATTTTTTTTAAAGAGACCGTCTCGCTGTAGGACTGACGTCTTTGTTACTCTGGTAATGCTCCTCATGCAATCCACTTGGACTTGTACTCCAGGTTTGTTCGACATTTATCTCGAGCCTTCAGCATCAATTTCATTAATTCTTCATTCGGAACACTCGCTGACTCGACAACTTGGCCAATCGATGACTCCGGCAAATCTCTTCTCCCACTTAGACTTGAACAACGCTAGACAAAGTTGGCGATTGACCTACTCAGTTAAGTCGAGAACTTGAGATAATCAACTCAAGCCATTTTGACATGTAATTAGTAATCACTATCCCTCTGACATATTATGGATAGAGATCCAACAATTTTAAAATAAATTTATTATGTTGAAATGGATGCAAACAATTTTGAGATTCAACATACTCAACATATGTTGGCCCTCTCCGTTCCAATTGAAAATGTTCCAATCAATCATGGGAAAAAACCAAAAAACTTCAATGGATTAAACTTCAAACAGTAATAATAGAAAATGTTCTTCTAGCTGACCACATTAAACCTGATACAAATCTTGACTGAAGAACCTCCAAAGTTTACTGACGATATAAGTGATATGAAAACCATCTTTGTAGTGGACGGATGGAGCTAATCTGAGTTTCTATATCAAAACTACATCCTCAATAATTTTGTTGACTCGTTATACGTTATGTAATGTACGGACAAAATGATAAAAGAGCTATGAGAATACCTATATAAGAAATACAAATCAGGAGGATGTTAACGTCAAAAAATTCATTATTAGTTGCTTTCGGAATTATAAAATGGTTGACTTTAAATCAGTGATCAACTAAGTTCAAAAACTTTAGATGTTCTTGCAAGAGACTCACTTAAAAGGTATGACCCTAAGTGAATCTTTCCCGTTGACAATGATAGAAACTGTCTTTTGAATAAATTTTTAAGTCAGGAAGAAAATCCTACAGACAGCTACAATTTCCAAAAAGAATGGAAAAGTCAAGAGAGAGCTAAATAAATATACAAATACCTGAAACTTCATCAGCAATATACAATTTAGCAAAATGATCCAAACACAAGTACATAACTTATCAAACTTCTGAAGAGAGTAACAAATTAAGCAATTCTTCGTTACAGTACCACTTATGCCATTCATGTTCAGATTTCAAACTGAGCAGGCATAGAGGTATCTTCCTTTTGATGGGACAAAAGGGCTCAAAGTAAAGAAATCCTGTGATAGGTGGAAAAAAAAAATGAAACGCTCATCCTAACACCCCCATCAGTTCATCCCAACCCCATCAGTTCATCCCAAAATTAATTCGGAGAAGATAAATTACGATGACTGAAAAAGTAAGAAGTTGAAAAAGAAAATTTTTTACATAGGATGTAAAAATTTATATCCCACCAATCAAGTGATTTGAACCCAAAACCTTTATAATAATTTATTAATTCTTTACCACTCAGCTACACCGGTGAAGGCAAAGAACCCAAAAAAAAAAAAATCAATCAGTGGGCTGAGCTGTCATCCACCGGCTGGTTTCTCAATCTTCCAGGCTCGACCTGCCAGAGACAACGGACTGGATTTCAGTCTTTCAAAGCCGACTAGTTTCCCAGTCTGGCAGCTGCGGTCCAGCTGTTTTAGTGTTTCGTCAACACGATCACCAAGCTGATGTAGCTGCATAAAAAGAAATGTTAATTAGCGAGCATACACAAAAAAAATTGAAAGAACCCAAATAAGGGTTTAATAATGCTCATTCAGCTAAATTGGTATATAGTTAGATGCACATCTAGGGTAAAATTGAGAAGTATCATCTGGATGATGCCATGTTCAACATTGTTTCTATGATAATACTGAGGCAAAACATAGTTTGGTATTAGCAAACAAATGATTTTAGTTAGTAGCCCAACAAATAAATTCATGCTATGAAGGAATTAATTGTTTAAATGAGAAGATCAAACCTCACCAAATCTATAGCTTGAGTTCAACAAAAAACACACAACTAATAGAAATCTTAATTCTTAACTACATTTGAATGACAAAATATCCAAAACAAAGCATCACTAAAGTTGGTGGCCTTACCTTGTTCTATGCTTTTGCATGTGTACATACTTCATCATATCCGGTGAAGACAAATTCTCACTGACAAAGACAGCAGCAACATTTACAGAAGGGTCACTATCAAGTTGGTTGAACTTTCTAAGCAAAATATCATACTGACAAAGATTTTACTCTGACTTGAGTTATAGGCACAGGAAAATTTGCAATATACCTCAACAACAATGGGTATTCTTGGTTGAAATAAAGATTCATCCACACCCATCATTGTTCCTGATTGAATAAATGAATTATGCAGCTATTTAGAATCAGATTGAGAAACATAGATAGATTTACAAAGAAAGAAAATTGACGCATCAATTTTGCTTTCTAATCATTAGTGATGGCTGAAATACCTGCACAAGGGGCAACAAGGCAGCCAATAACAGTGGTGTAGAGTGAAGAGCCAGCCTCAAATGCTTCACCGCATCAATGTATTGTTCGTTGACCAAACCTGTATACGAGTGTATGGCACACTCTAGGTCTTCGTTCAAGTGATCAAATTGCAAAGGGAGCAAAATTTTTTTCCAATCCTTTCATGGTAAATGTACTACAGTCAATCATAGGCACAATTCGTTTTGGAGCACCGGCAGCAAAAGTTTAGTATGCTTAGTTTCATGTCAACAACATTTTTAGAACGAACACAAAAACCAATATTAGCATTTTTTTACTACTATACTATGTTTACAAGGCATGTAGAAAAATTATCGCTTAATAAATCAAAAGCCTGAGCGCAGAGGATAACAAGCTAATTTTTATGCAAAAAAATGGTATTGAACACATTCATTTAGACATCATATTATTCATATCCATCTGGTTTCTTAGAGATAATTGATGGTAATTGAAATTGCCCATTTAAAAGTTCACGTTTGATTCCCCATCAAAGATGGATTCGGATGATTTAGAAAATCAAGTTTTAAAATGCCTAGATTCAGTAAGAATAATTGTGTAGTCAAATTTGTACGTGCTGTTTAAAGGATACAGAGAATAGAAAAGAGATCCTTGACTTGCATTACTTCTCGACCAGTTAAATTTCAAAAGAGAACAGACATGTTCCATGATGAACTTCATATAAGTAAAGCAACATATAAATGCAAGTGTCATCCGTGGGTAAAATAAACTTATTTATCCATGTACAAGTTCATGAGTAAGAGTGAAAATACTAATCACGAATGAAATATGATGAGTAGTTGACTAGTTGTGCACAGTGTTTGAAGGTGAGACATCGTTCAAATCATATCTGATTGAAAGTTCAGTGGCAAGAAAGGCACCATTATTTTTTTGTTTTGTTCTCTTTAAAATCAAGTATATTCTTTTCAACACAAACTGAGCTTTCAGATACAACTATAGAAAATCCGTTTTCATCTTCAACATTGATGGCATTATGTTTTGAACTGACAAAAGCATCAGGTTCTTCATAACTGTTAGCAATGCTTTTGTCAGAAATCTGTGATGGTATATGAACGTCACAACCTTTTATTTCATGTCTTCCAGCAGACCAGAATACCACATCTGGTATAGTATTAACCCATGGATTAGGTTAAAAGTTGGTTCATTCGTAGAATCAGGATCTCGTAAAAGATTGAGAATAAAAGTGACGTTAGTGCAATATAAGCATACGTGATAAAGGCGTCTCAACTCTAGACCTTCCATCAGTTTATAGATCAAAGCTCTACAAAAATAGCCAAGTAAAACATATAGGCTGCGTTTGGTTAGGGGTAATGTAATTCAGTTTGTAATGTAATTGAGCCTTGTAATCCAGATTACAACACTTTTACTAATTTTTATAATATAGATTACATTACATTACAGTTTTAAAACTGTACCAAACAAAATAATCAATCTTGTAACGTAATCCTGATTACATTACAAGACTGATTGTCCCTTACCAAACATAGCCATAATAGCTTTTCTCATGCAACGGGTAGGAAAGTTGTATCATATCTAGATCAGAACATACTTATCAAGAAATTAAAAGGAATTAGGGATATAATTATAAAGATAACAATGGTTAGAGCAGCTTCCCCTTGGTAGTCATTTTACCTACATTTATATTTGTCAATATAAAGTTAAAATTTAAACCTTGTGATAAATGATGTTTACAATTAAGCCAATAGGATTTAACATAGGTCCCTAACAGTTAATAGTTCCCATCGAGGTTCAAAGATCTTAAGGTTGATTGACTAGGTAACCACTTCTATCAAAAGCTCAAGCTATTGGAAAAAGAGTGTGTATATTGTTTACACTCCACCTCCATGTGTGGGGTGTGTCCTTGTCTTGATTAGCCTAAACTCAACATTCAACGTAATTAGATATATTTTTGACAAGTCGCAATTTAGACTCCTAACCTCCTGTTGTGATACTAGTTAAAGTTGATTTGCTAAGCACTTACCGCTTTTAAGTCCTTAATGATACAAGCATCTCACATGGCACAAAGACTAATGTTAGAATAAGTTAATAATACTTGAAACTTGAAAGCATATTACGCAAATATTTGACAAAGAACGTACAATTTTGTGTTACATTATAAGCCTCTTCTAAGTTCCATTGTGAAATAGAAAAAAGAGCCAATTCCAACAGCACCGAGTGCCTCTGCCCAACAAAAACAAGGCAAAAATCAACTGCAGGATACATGTTTATACAATTATGATATCAAAAACCAATTGCAAAGAAGAAACATGAATGTCATAAGTATAAAAATACAATTAGTACAGAAAACATTAAGGATAATAGACATTTATCTATAAGAAGCCAAGACAAGGCATGAAAAGCTCTTGTACCTATTAATCATTTCAAATAAACGAGATCTATAAGCCATGTATGATATTGTAACAAAAAATGATTGAATTAATTTCAGTATTATCAGTAATATTACCTTGCATGCAGCTCAATGGAGGGTTTGATTAGCCAATCCTAAATTTAAGCACGATAATGACAATGAGGGCAAGCCAAGTTTTATACAAGTATATTTACAAACTATAAGAAACATAGATAAATAACAGTGTAGGTATGAACAAAAACTCTAAATTTTGAGTAACTATCTTTGCTTTCAAGGAGCAAGACCATCACATGCAACAAATAAGGTTCAAGAAGTTTAGCTAAATGTCTTCATTTCTTTAAAAGCATAATTGATACGATCTAAGCGAACAAATCTGAATTTGAAAATGATACTTTTTGTTCTTTGTTCATTCTTAAGCTTCTACAATCTATATAAAAAAATATTAATGAGTTTGGGTAACATCGAGCCTCGGGCGACTAGTCCGGTCCCATGGAAGTTTCCCACTGGCCGCTAGGGTAAATCGGAAAGTACTCGCTACAAGCAGTCCAGAAGGCCAGCGTCCTAGGGTTCGTGGCCCATTTGGAAGAAAAATTCTTGCAAAATACGGCGTTAGCTGAGGATCGAACCGCGGATACCTGGATGACAACTGATCGCTCTTTCATTGCACCATGGCCTCAGGGGCTAAAACAATTAATGAGGTTGGGATCGAACCTCGGGCGACCGGCCCGACCCTACAGAAGTTTCCCACCAGCCGTCAGGGTAAATCGGGAAGTGCTCGCTTCGGGCGGTCCAAAAGCCCATTGTCCCAAGATTCACGTTCCATTTGGAGAAAAATTCCTACAAAATACATTATAGCTAAGGATCGAACCGCGAATGCCTGGGATAACAACTAGTCACCCTTCCGCTGCACCATAACCCCGAAGGCAGGTGGGAAACTTTCGTGGAGCAAGCCGATCGCCTGAAGTTCGACGTTACCCAGCCTCGTTAATTATTTTTCTACAATCTATATAGCAGTTAAGCTAGATACATTCAAATGCAAATAATCTAATATAATTGAGCCATCAAGGTAAAAGAAAAAAGAAACTAACTTCTTGGGTGCTTTTTCATCCACTGGAGCTTACTCATCCAAGCACCATAAATCCTCTTGATCATAGTCTGACAACGGCTCTTTGCTCCAGCAAAATGCCTTTCTCCATTGCAAACTGGCAACGGACACTTAGCATCAAAAAAGGGACACGCGGCAAGTAAGAGTCTATTAGTTTTATACAACTGACCAGGAAATTTCGCCGATCCTCCAACAAGGAGCTTCTCTCAGGAGACCCCTTCAACAGAAGGCTAAGGACTCCGCTAGATTCCTTCGAGTTGTGCGACTTGGTGAGGCTGTCGAGGAGGCGGCTTAATATTTTCCTGTTTTGATACAACAAGGGCTTCGATGCACACCGATCTAGATGGCGGCGCCACTTCTAAGATCGAAGCATTCGTACCATCTGCTGCTGAGCAGCTTTCTCAGTGTTAACAAATCCATGGTCATCCTTCGCCTCTTCCTCGTTTTGATGTCTGCTCTTGCAATTGCTGCTACCACCGCGATCCTTACGGATTTTCTGTGTCATTCTCGAACCAATCTACAAAAATGCAACTGCATAAATCATTGTCCAAGTTCTGCAAATTAATCCATATTTTAAGTTTCGTTCCGCCCGCCACACGAAACATATCAGCACCAGCCCCAACCGCGAGAGAAGAAGAAGAGTAAAAGGGAGGGCGGCAGCCGAATTAGGAAAGGACCGCCGCTCACTGACAATGCGATTCCGTGTTCGGCTTCATGCGGGCGAAACAACGTAGGCGCAGGAGAGGCCGAGGCAGGAGAGATAGACAAATAGAGCCAAGACAAAAGACGAAATCGCTCGCCCAGCGCACCGCCGCATCCGTCCCGAGACCATCACGACGAGGAAGGTAAATCACGGTCCCCGAAGAGATAGACAAATAGAGGGAGAAGAAGAAAGGAGGAGAGAGAGAGATACTTACCAGTGGTCTCCGCCGGAGCCGCGCGAGGATTTGGAGGCGGGACAGCGACACCGTGCAGGTTCGCCCAGGAGGAGACGAAAACGAAAAAAAAAGGCGACCGTCCCGGCGCACGAAGTTTCCCACCGCCACGTGGGAGTGTTCCAAAAATTCTTACAAAATCATAAGCCGGGGGCAGGAAGAGACGAAAACGAGGAAAGACAATAGAGATTTATTTATCAAAATCATAAGCCGGCTTATCCAAAATTTAGTTAAACTTTAAAATTAAATTATTTGTACAAATAAAATTTATTATTTTGTACTTAATCAATTTTAAGCATTTTATTTTATTTTATTTTTAGAATATATTCTAAATTTAAGTTAAAATTAATTATATTTATAAAATTAAAAATTCACACTTGGCGTGCTTTTATAATTGTTAAATAAAAGTCCAAATACATATATTGGACAAAAATCATCAAACTATCATTCAAAAGTCTTAAAAAATTTTATCAATCTCATTCCGACTCGACTGGCTGCATCATTCCCTCAAACGGCAATCAATGCGGCTAACACAAGCACAATCAAACACATTGATCGACTAATTATTAGGACGACCGATTCGCTTTCATAAAAAATTTTCATCCGCTAAAAAAATAAATCGAAAATCACAGTCAAACCATGACGAACAACCCACCGTCACAAATAATTCAAACTCTTTTAACTGTAATATACTTTATGTAAATTTTGAACCCTCATTACTTGAAAATCCCACTCCACTTACCATCGCACCACTAGCCGGGAGCACAATCAAACAATGTAGAGGATCAAGTAGGCAGAGCTCAATAATGCAAAGCAAGGAGAGGATGGAGCAGGCAAAGTTCGACCAAACAAAGCTAGCACGACCAGGAGGTTCCGTAAAACTGGAAAAATTACTGCACAAATAACAGGAAATATTTAGCTTCTATTTTCCTACATTTAATATTCAAATATACCTATCGATAGTATCACTTCATCCCAAGATGGAAGCAGTTTCAGCAATGGCATGAGCAAGCAACAAAATGAAAGTCTAGCCATGACTACTAGAAAATATCCATCGATTCAAAACAAGAAACAATACAGTACCGTCACCATAAGAGATAGTATGGGGATTAATGTAAGCTAATAAAAGATCAAGGTCACTACTCTGATTCTACAAATGGCAGACGGCTTGCAGAACTAAGAGATATTTGCACGAGTTCTAGTGGGAACGTTTTTGTTTGCCCTTCAATTGTTAGCATTCATCGCTTCCGCTTGTGGGTTTTCCATTGCTTCAGGATGAACTGTATTCCTTCCTGTAGCGAAGCCTTTTTGTCCTCTTTGAAGTTCCACAGCTCGGGAACAGGATATCTACCGCTCGGATTATACTCGTTCATCTCAAGTAAAGCTGTGGTTATAACTTTGAAAGTTTCTTCGCCCAAATCTTCCTTAAGAGCTTTTAACTTTTCGTCGTCCTCCTGTATGATTTCCTGTAATCAAGCATCACCATCAATCACACAATGTGATAGTATAAGGTCAATTACAATACACAATACCTTAGCTAACAGGAAATTGAATTTGAAATCTCAAAGTAGTGTTGTGCTTTTGCCTCTTATTACCGACCAATACTTACCTCTCAAGTATCAAATCATACAATTATTTCATACCTTAGGCTTCCCTTCTATCGTAATAACTTTAAAAGGATGCCAACTTGGCTTCCGCAATTCCTCCTGCCAATGAGAACAATATAAGGCAGACTGAGACTCAGCTTCATCTTTTCCGAATTTTTGCTTGCATGTAGGTAAGAATTGTTTCACGTCAAGTTCGCCCATCCTCTTGATGCCAATTGTGGCACGCACGGTACCCATGTCTTTCAGACCCTACACAATAACATTAGATTTGTGAATAAAGTTCTTCAATCAAGAAACGCAATGCGGAAAGATGAAAGGCATACATTAATCAACTCTTTCCGAGCATGTTGAAGTTCATCATTACTTTGGCGCTCTTTGACAATGAGAGTCTGGTTCAGATCCTCCAACCCTTCCATTTCTTCAACTTTTTCTCTCAGTTGCTCTGTCATCTCATCGATTTTCTTCTTCATTGCCGCATCATCCTCTCCTTCCATATGCTTCATAATTTTAAGCTGCCCCTGCATTTGTTGTATTTCTAGTTCCAGCTTCTGCTTCTGGTCGAGTTGCCTTTCGAGATGAAGTATTTTATTCAACGCAATCACCTTTTCCTTCTGTTGAAATTAATACCATACAGAAATAGCTTATCCCAACATGTAACAAGCTTAATTGAGTTTTCCTGATAAAAGAGTCGATCAAGAAAAATACACCTTTTGAACTTCAAGAAGCCTCAGTACTTCTTCATCAGCCTTCTTTTGTGCCATTGTTGCCAATTTAAGTGAACTATTCTTCATTGCGTTCTGCATGAAAAGGATCAATATGTCACCAGAAATCATGTTATTCATTCACATTGGAGGGCATTTGATTTGAGTTATCTATGAATAATGCCAAGCGCCTAAAAATTATTTTGGGAGTTAGGATAACAGCTAGCTGTGTTATCCGAAATTAAAGCTTTATAATGTGGTTAAGAAATATAATCAAGGTTACAATATAAGGACATATTAATGCCAACAGCCTAAAATATTGTTTTGGGATTTAGGATACAGCTAGCTACGTTATCCAAAATTAAAGTTTTAAAATGCAGTTAAGAAATATAATCAAGGTTACAACATAAGGAAATATTTAGCCAGCCCCAGCATGTAGTCAAAACAGTCAAATGAACAGATAACATCTTATAAAAAATGAGAAAAAATTCCAATTATTTGGACTCTAACACATGGATAATCTCTCACCATTGAGCAATGTCTAAAGGTCATATAATATTATTACCGTATCATTAATATTTCGTCTAATTATATTTGTGTTCTCTCTCCCATATGAATCCCTAACTTAAATCCTAGTTCTCAAAATTGTCATCTCTGCTACACTAGTTTGTGTAGGTATTCCTTCTCGACCAGAAAACATTCTTAGCAACCCAAAATGTTATAGCATTGTAAATGAAGCGAGAAGCTGTAACACCAGAGAAACATATCATGAAGACAAAAATGTCCCTTATTGAAGACAATTTTAAATGGCATGATGTTGCGGCAAAGGAAAAAAACAAAGATACAACAAGATATTGGGTCAAAGGAACAAAAAAATCCATAATAGTAAAACAAAGAAAATCCTAGGAAACCCGAAAAAGGGGAAAAGGAATTTTAGCACCTTTAACAAGAGGTAAAGCAAGTTAAAATTAAAATAACAAACTCTTAAACAACAATGAGATGAAAATTCTAAAAAAAATTAGTTTGAGTTTATGAATCCAATAACCAAAAGTAATGAACAGAATGAAATGTATTTTCTTTTTGGGGCATCCTCTTGCAAACCATATCAGTCAGTTCAGTGCAAAATGTGCAGAGCATATATCATAATTAAGCTTGATATGGATGAAATAAATATTGGTTCCTAAGGGGAAAACACTGATTATAAGCGCAAGTTCAAAAAGGCAAATTTTTTGCTAAATAACTGTTCTGAAGCATATTTAGGGATCTTGTCAAAACAGAAAATGCTACCTTTTTCTTCTCAGCATCAAGTTCCCTTCTGTCAATATCATTCACAACAACTAGCTTATCAAGTTGTTTGCATCTAACTTCAAGTTCTTGCCTTTTGGTGTCCAACTCTGATCGTAGCTTTTCATTCTCCACAATTATCTTACGCGAATGATCACGAGCAAGTTGCTGCATCTTTTTAATTTCTGATGCAGAAAAGGTCAAATGCAAATTAAAATGGCAGTTCACGATGGAAAAAAGATGAAAAGAAACACAAAAATGTCATCCATTACATCAAGGGTCAACAAACCTTCATTATAAGTCTGAACTAATGAATCCCTTTCCTCCATCATTTTATCCAACGACAAAGTAGTTTCATTATATTTGCATTTTAACTCTTCCAAATGTTTGTTTTTCACTTCAATTTCGCTAGCCAAATTTGCAACAAGCCTACTTGTTTTGCGTGATTCTTCATTAGAAAGGTCATCAACAGTTTTCAAATCTCCATTTTTCCTTAAATGATCACCAACAGGACCAGGACTATTGTAATCATCTGCTGTTGCAATCCAACCATAAATTTCTGATCCCCGATGTTTATTCTCTAACCAATTTTTTTTCCCAAAATGTTCTGCTTCAAAATGATTTTCAAAAGCCATTGCATCCCTAAAACCATTCCAATCTTTCGAAAAATCGACAATGGCATTTCCTGTGTGTCCTCTGAAATTCCACAAAGAATGCACTTTTAAAGGATGAAATCTGGAAAGTTGTTCCTTCAGTCTGTTTCCACTTTCACCTACATAACGCCCATCCTTGCATTCAGTTGGAACATTAACAATAATTCCCATCCATGGAAAAACAAATTGCTCATTTGATTTGCTTTTAGGGGTTTTTGGCTGTAAAACAACTGCTTGAGAGGAAGTTGCATCGCCTACCATATCTTTGTTCAAATATTTTGCCAAGGCACGATGCTTTGCCTTCACATTACCATTCCGGTTGGATGCACCAATTCCAGTAGCATGCTGAAGCAACTCATTATATGCATAATCCTGCTTCTTTTTACCAGAACAAAATGGGCAACGAGATGACCCATTAGTGTTTCTAACTTTATAATGACCTTGTTGGAGACGTTTGTAAAGTTTCTCCTCATAATCTGGAATGTCTGAGTCACTTATATCAGATTCCTCTGAACTCTGATCCATTTCCATTAAACTGTGGCAAATTGAAGGTGAGAATAGGGGAACAGAAACATAGAAAAAAAGTCAAGTGAAGTCAACATATTGACAAATATACGGAAAATAATAAATAAAATATTTGAAAATGAGAAACAAGATTACGATTCCAACTATTCCCCAATAATACTGTCTATCAAAAAACAAAATTAGAAATATTCCTGGTTTAACTGAGAATGGGGAGTGGCTTGCTGAATGGAAGCATTCAACTAGAAGTGTATGGCAAGGAAACTAATACCCTAGAAGTAGTTTTACTTCTCTAAGATTCATTTTGGCCCGAAACAAAAATGAGGGTTCTAGATAACAAATCTCTAGCAAATTAAACGTATGCGCAGATCAACATTTACTCCATTCAGTATCACTAGCGATTAGCACAGAAGCAAACAACTACAGACATTTTACAGGATTAAGAGAGAAGCATAGGGTATAGATCATATATCCGCCAGAAATGTGGAAAAAAAGATCTAACCCACTGTTTTTTCCGATTCGTCCCGAAACCGATGCTCCCTTCCTTCCAGTCCGGCTGATCGCGACGCTAGGAGAACTAGTTGCCAAATAACAAGCAGATCAAAAACATTCGCAAAAATTTTTTGAAAACGAAAGAGGAACCAGGGATTAGGGCTCTTACCAAGACGGAGACAGAAGCAACAAATCAGTCGCCGAGCAGAGAGAGAGAGTGCGCGTTTCGCGACGCGTTTTGTACGATTTATATGTGTTGCATATGATTTTTAGGGTTAACGATTTTTGAGCCCTTGTTTTCTTGAGTAAAAAAAATACATTTTTTTATTACTGTATTTTACAACCGCGTGACCAAATTTCATTATTGTACCTTTCACAAAGCAAAATACAGAAATATAATATATATATATATATATATTATCCATTTTAACTTTTTATATATTAAAAATTTATTATCATGAATATATTAAAAGACATGTACAACTATAAAGCCACTTGACTTAGGACTATCCTGGATTATAGTTTAAAAAAATTATTAATGAAATTTGATAACCTCCAATTTGAACGATTTATTCGGCATCATAAAAATTTAAAATCTTGAAAAAATAGTTATTAATATATTAAATAATATGATATTGGTCATTAAAATTATGTAATTTTTTTTAGAAAATTATATCTATTTTATTTAATTGCCTTCACAAAACTTAAAATATGTAATGAATTTTGTTTTAATTTAAGCATAATTTTGCCTACAAATCATTTCCCCATTGTAAAAAAAAATATGAATTTAACATACACAAAAAAAAACTTAAAATTTAGTGATGAAATTTTGAATCATCCCTAAATTTAGGGACAAATTCACAAATTTAACGTCCAGATTAAATCAAATATTATCCCTAAATTTTAAATTTGTTTTAACTCTAAATCTTTGTTTTATGGGAAAATATAGGCTGTGTTTGGTACGCTTATTTTTTCATTTTATTTTTTATAAAAAAAATATGATTTTTTAGAAAACGTGTTTTTGGTTTACATTTTTCATCCTTATTTTTCAAAAAAAAATATCATTTTGTGAAACAATAGAAAATGAAATAAAGTCATTTTCTAGAAAATGAAAAAATATGAAGGCGCTTGATTTGTTTCATTTTCTATTTTTATTTTTTAGAAAATCATATTTTCTCATTATTTGAAAAATAATTTTATTTCATTTTTTAATTTTTCAAAAAATATTATATTTTTTTCTAAAAATTAAGTCTGAAAAATATAAACCAAATATATATTTCAGAAATTCAAATTTTCTATATCAAACACAGCCTATAATTTTTGTCAAAAGTTTGCGACGGATTCGTTAAAGATTGGTACCTGAATCCAATCTCCAATTTTTAGCCATAACAAAGCGCCACACTTGGCTCTTTCTCTTCCTCCTCCTCTACTTCTCTTGGACCTTCTTCCTCTTCATCCACTCGTGGCACCACGCTCCTCCTCCGCCGGGTGGCTGTCGCGCTGTGCTCATCCTTGACGTACGGAGCCGTGTTCAGGCTACTGGCCATGGGATCCACCCTCTGGGTGGCGGTGCCCGCCACGCTAGTCACGTGGATCACTATCTTGGTGTTGCTCGCCTTCGCCGAGAAGTCGTGCCAGACGCTGGTGAAGGAGGGGTTGGGCATCACCGTCGAGATCGCACCCATCAACTTCTTCGTCCTCTCGTTCACTAGCCGGAGAGGGGTGGGAGGAGACAGAGATTTGTGAGATCGAATTGCTTCAACCACCTCTATGGTAAGTCACCCAGTTCTTACTCATCCACCTTACTCTATGTGATCTTCTTCTTTTTTTCCCTCCCATTCTTTCTTAGGCTCCATTTTGTTCTAATCTTCTGGTTGATCCTTGTGTTCTTCGTTAATCAGTGGATGCTTATGTAAACTACTTTGGCTTGGTAATTTGTTCCTTGTCATGTATGTTTGGAGATTTGAGGATGTGATTTCTACAGGGTGAAAGGTAACTCTCACTTGAAGAAAATTATAATAGGAGCTGAGGAATCAATGTGTTTTACATATTGCCTAGCTCATATAAGTTTTTGGTCTTTCCTAGCTTCCATCTTGTTATTGTTGATCTTTGTGTTCTTTGATACTTATTAAACTTGTTTGGGGTTTGTAACTTGTGTCTTTTCACTCATGTTTGGAGATCGGAGGATGTGTTGCTCCATGGCTTGATGAATTTTGGAGGAATTCTGACCTACCTCATGGAACAGTTTGCAAGCCTCAACAACTTTATGTGAATATAATTGCATCAAACAAGTGTTTTTACCAGATGCATGGTGCATTAACGTTGTTGGAAATGTCAGCTTCTTCTGCCCTTAGTTCTGAGGTAACAAGCATTGATCTTCCAACTAGCATCATATTTTTTTCACTTGTGTTTTGGTGTTAAATGCACTATGAATGTTCTCTATACAATGTCACTAATCAGGCTAATTGTTTTCTCAAATTTCTTCAGTATTTCAGGACTCAACTGTATGCATGTGAACTATCCAGCTTACTAAAATATCAGCCCAACAGAGAGTGATGCTGCTGGAGATGAAGGTGTCCTCAAAGAGCCTCCATGTCAAGGACTACAAATAGGGAGGGATGCATTGTGTCGCTCTTTTGCTGCTCATTTGCACTCCTTACATGATTGGTTTTCCCATACGTTATAAAAGTTCTGTTTGGTACCGAAATTTTCTTACAAATAATAAAACAGTTGACCATGAGAATAGATTTGATATACTTTATAAAATATATGGGATATAAATAGCTCCGAATAAATTTTAGAGATATAATAGAGACTCGATTAAAATATTAGAGATATTTTAATAATTATCGTAGAGATTCCGTTACAGATAATAGAAGAGTTCACTAAAAAAATTCTTAAATAGCGACGGAATTTTTAAATGCCCGTCACTATTAGCGGCGGATAAATTAAATCCATCGCTAATTGAGGGTTACAGGTCAAATATCCTAAAATAGCGACGGAAAAGGTCAACGTCGTCACTAACAGCGATGCAAAAGTTAAATTGTCGCTAATAGCGACGGAAATGACTTGTCTGTCACTATTTTAGGTTTTATTTTTCCCCTCCACCTCCCCCTCCCCCTCCCCCTCCCCCGTCATCACACGTTCAGAGAGTTTTCCCCCGGCGTCTCCGTCGTCCCCGGTGTCTCCTTCTCCGATGATCCTCTCCTCCAGTCATAGGTACGCAAATAGAGTACGCCCTCCCCTCCTGCGGTCGCACGCTGCTGTAGCTTCCTACTACGGCCGCACGCGGCCGCAACAGCCTCCTGTGGCCGCTAGGAGCAACTCCCGCCGCCACCAGAGGTAATTAATTAATTATGTTAATTAATTAATTTTTTTATTAATTATTTAGAATAATTAATTAGGATAATTTTGTATCCTAATTAATTATCATTAATTTAGATGGATAATTTTTGTTTAATTAACTTGTGTTTGATTAATTGGATATTAATTTAGGATCCTAATTTGATTAAGTTGTGTTAATTAATTTGTGTTTGATTAATTTGGTAGTATCCTAATTAAATTTTCAAAATTAGGATATTAATTTGTGTTTGATTAATCAAAAATAAAGTTGGATAATTTAGATTGTTATTCGTGGTTGACAAATCAAATTGCAAGTTAGTTTAGCTATTTTGTTAATTGTTAAAGTAGTTACGCTGAATCTTTTTGATATAGATGTTTATATGAGTTCAATATTGAATATTTTGTTGTTATTAGGATACAATATATACGATCAATGCATGGATGTATAGTAGATTAGATAATAGATTTATTCACAAAGAATTTTTTACTGGAGTTGAAGAATTTGTGAACTTTGCAAATTCTACAATACTAAAAAATTAATTAAAGACTTGGGTTCGAATCTGGGGAAGGCAAAAATCCACTGCCGGAAACGGGAAGACCGTAGGAGGCCTAGAGAGCCTCCTGATGGGGCTAGAGGGGTCGTGTCGCTACATAAAAAGGCGCTCACTTAGCTACCAGATTCAAGGAACCTTTATACTTATCCTGGAGGTCTAGGGTTCGAATATGGGGAAGGCAAAAATCCACTGACGAGAGTGGGAAGACCGTAAGGCACGACCTAGAGAGCCGCCTGATGGGGCTAGAGGGGGCGTGTCGCTACATACACACTCACTTGGTTACCAGATAGAAGGAACCTTTATACTTGTACTGGAGGTCTTAGATTCGAATCTGGGGAAGGCAAAAACCCAATGTCAGGAGTGGGAAGACCGTAGGGCACAACCTAGAGAGCCGCTTGATGAGGCTAGAAGAGTCGTGTCGCTACATAAAAAGGCATCTTTTTATTGTAACGACCCGAACCCTCAACCCCTTTGGCGGCCAAATCTCATTTGACGACCCAACAACCTGGCCCTCGGTCGTGCCGTTACTCACTAGGACTTTCTACCCCTGGTCGGTGGATTTTTGTCTTCCCCAGGATTCATAAACACTAGTACTTAAGCTTGGAGGTCTAGAGTTCGAATCCGGGGAAAGACAAAAATCTACTAGCCAGGGGTGGAAAGTCCTAGTAAGTAACGGCACGGCCGAGGGCCAAGTTGTTGGGTCGCCAAATGAGATTTGGCCGCCAGGTTGTTGGGCCACCAAATGAGATTTGGCTGCCAAAAGGGCCGAGAGGTCGGGTCGTTACACTGCAGATAGATTTCAGTCATTTTGAAAATTATACACAACAATATTCATCATGGCCAGGATAGATTTGGGAAACTTTGTAAAATATGAGGGACATAAATAGTTCTGAAAAAATTTACGTGACATAATCAGGACTCAATTGAAATATTAGGGATATTTTAATGAATTTTTTAGAAAAATTTATAAGTATGCCATAAATTTTAAGCTGAATTTGGGGACGAAATCATTTGTTGATAATATTGCGACGATTTTGGCAATAAAATTTGCAATGAAAATGGTTTTTGTTGTCTAATGTTGTGATGAATTTGACGACGAATATTATTTTTGTGCTGATTTAAAATGAATTTTATTATAAACTTTTATTTATTGGAAAATTTGCGACAGTTTTTTATTTTTTTATGTCAAATTTCTCGACGAGCTATTTGTGATGAAAAAAATTTCATCCCAAAAAAATTTGAGATGATTTTCTCTTTTTGTAAAATTCATCTCAAATTTGTGATTTTTTTTTTTAGTGATCTATCAAATAGATATGAAGATAAGAGGTATGCGGATCCAAACTAGACTTGAAGTATGCAGATCCAAACTAGAGTTGAAGTAGAGTTGGATTTAATTTAGTAAAGTTATAATCAAATCATATTTAATTAGATTAAACTAATTTATAAAAGAGTTAGGAATTTTTAAAAATATATATATTCTCTCTTTCTTTTTTTTTTTAAAGAGTTTGGAGAATTTATAGTAAAGTTATAATTTTTTTATGTTAGGAAATATTATTATACAAAAATATTTTTTATTATCAATCACAATTATGCAAATTTAATTAAAATCACATTAATTTTATTTAAATTATTTTATAATAATTTTAAAGTGATTTAAACTAAATTAAAATTATTTTGATTAATTTTAAATTATGTTAATAAAGTTGATAAGAAAAATATTTTGAGTTATACGTTGCTAAAATAACCTTCGAATATAGGCATTTTTGATGAAATTATAAAATTTAATCAACTCCTTCCTTTGTTCAACCATGGTTAACTACTATGTAGGCCTACCCATGGGTCATGTTCAAATCGAATACGACACAAACTCGTAACTAAGTCAACAGGTTGATTACCTATTGACTTGATTGTCGAGCCTGAACCGTAATCGATCGAGCCTTCAGTTGGGCTAGTTACGGTTCAATGGCCCATAATTAACCGTGAACTGTTGGTTCAATTGATTTTTTAAATTTATTTATAGATGATTTTTTAAATAAATTAAAGATCATTACTTTGTGGGAAAATTGAAAAGTATGAAAAAATAATGAACCAGATAACAGCGAATCTGTAATGATCAATCCGACCCACAGAAATTTTTCCTAGTCGCTAAAATAAATCTATAAATGATCACGGTATTAAATGTGTTATAGTTAAGTATTGAACCGTACGCGTATGTATAAATTTTTGCCCTTGTATTATACCATAGCCTTAGAATAAGAATTGAACCGTATGTATCCTAATCATCTAGATTATAACAAGTTGATATTCGTATATATTAGTTAATTTTTTAATAACTGACTATAATTTTTTTTAAGAGAGTAAATAATTATTTTAAATAGTTGAGATTATTTAAATTTTTTTATCAATAATTAAGTTTTAGAATTTTGTTTTTTTTATAATTCTATAAATAAGCAGTATATTTCATTATTGTTATATCATCTTCATGCACAATAAAAGAATTTAGCTAATGACTCCTTAACTACTTCATTTTATAACGTAAAATGGTTAAAAAGAAAAAGAAAAAAAAAAAGAGAACTATGGTTTTGAATCTCCTGTACTTTAAGCTTTAAGGCTACGTTTGATAGGAGATAATATAATCGAGTCTGTAATATAATCAAGTTTATAATGTAATATAATGTAATGTAATCAAGATTACATTAATATGTTTGGTAACAAGTTGTATGTAATTTTTGATAACCATAAGCTACGTTTAGTGAATGGTTATCCATCCTGTAATGTAATCAAATATTGACGGCTGACGACCGACAACGACGATCGATGACCATGGTTGGCGATTATCGTCGGTCGACTGGCGATCGACGACCATGGTTGGCAACTGCCATCGGTCGGCTGGCGACCGACGACCGCCGCCGGTAGGCCGGCGACCGTCGATCGCTGCCGCCTGCTGACCAGCGACCGTCGCCTGTTGACCGGCGACCGCCGCCGGTGAACGACCGGCGACCAGCGACAGGCGGCTGGCCGGCGACGGGCGACCGCGACCGACGAGCGGTGGCCGACCAACGACCGTCACTGCCCGGCCGACGACTTTACAAGCTGTAATGTAATCGGATTACATCGATTTTATTTTGTAATCGAGATTACAAATCGTGAGTCACTTTTATAATCGAGATTTTATTACATTACAATTTTAAAATTATTCCAAATAAAAAAATCCAACTTGTAATGTAATTTTGATTATATTACAGGATGAATTATCCCCTACCAAACGCAGCATTAGGGAATAAGTATGCGGCGAGTCCATTTTTTTCTTTTATGAATTTATAATTTTAATTTTTTTAATATAATAATTTTGAATCGTGATCAATCATATCAAAATCATGAATCGATGACTCCAGATTGTGAGCCGTAATGGTTAATGTTAAAAGTTGATATCTCAAAAACCGTCGAATCGATAATTCTAAATTGTTAAACCACCGATTCTAAATCACGATCGCATCTACTAAAATGGTCTTTACATTCAAGATTGGATACGTCGACCTTCACCATCTATTTGCGGTGAAACAACCCTATGACTTCTTGAAGAGGAGAAGGAGGTGAATGGTCGAGATTAAATTGATTTCGGAATAGATGACTTTAAAAGGGGGTATCATACGAAACTACTCAAAAGCGTTTTATGTAGATGTTCGATCCGAGTTCATGAGCAAACGACCGATTATGTTGGATATGAAAAATCACAAAAAAGCTTCAACATTTGACATTTCATTTATTTTTCACTAGTTTGACAGTTGTATACAGTTATAAATAACAATTTCTACAATTGTCAACTTGAACAAAAATAATTTAAGAAAATGAAATGAAATGACAACCTAAATAAAGAAATCAAATGATATAGTACATGCTCCTCGGACGATGGTATAGCGGAAGAACAATTAGTTATCATCCAGATATCTACGGTTCGATCTCTAGCTACAGCGTATTTTGTAGAAATTAAAGTCAACAAGCACTTTCTGATTTACCTTAGCGGTCGGTGAAAATTTTCGTGGGATCGGGCCAATCGCCCGAGGTTGAAAAAACCTCGGTAATCATTTTTTTTTCAAATGATATACTACAATGAAAGGGCAACTAGTTATTTCCCAAGTACTCGCGGTTCGATCCCTAATTACTTAAATTTTGAAAAAAATTCCTCTAAATGGGATACGCAATCATGGGATGTTGGTTTTTTGACTGTCCACTGCAAGCATTTCCTGATTTACTCTGATGATCGATTCGTCGATGAAAAATTTATGTGGGATCAGTCACCTAAATTCGACATTACCGAACACGATGAATCATCAAATGATAAATTTGAGGAGGTCCCACGTGATAATAATAGACTAATGGCTAACAAATTAGCGTTGTCACCCTGAAATTTAAGGATCAAATTTGGGATGGGTTGGCGAGGGTGAGCACAATTTTTTTTATATGATTTCTAACCATTATTTACATCTTGAAGAACAAAGCAAGATCCTTTGTGAGCAATTAGATGGACAACAAATGATCGATCTCTTGTTCAGAGCAATCAAATTTTATGAGTTTGAATGCAGGAACAGAAAAAAGGAGCAATTTTTACCCAAAAAATTAGAGAGGAATTAAAAAATCATATCTTGGATCGCGATCTCAGAGCGACGCCGCCGCCGGATATTGCAAGGTGATGTACAATGCAATCGAATCGAGGTTGCTTTTGAAGAATTCGTAGGGAGACAAAAAGGGAACGATTTTTACTGAAAATTTTCTCATCTTGGATGGCGATCTCAGTGCGCCACAGCCGCCGGATTCTGGAAGGTGATGCTCCGGTGGCTGGGTAGGGCGAGCATGGCGGTGTGATCCAGGAAGTCCTTGAGCGCGACGACGGCCTCGAGGATTCTGCGGAGGTCGTCGGCGCAGGCGAACCCGGCTGCGCCGAGGCGGCGCACGGCGTAGACGTAGAAGGTGAGGCAGCCCTTCCGGAACTTGAACCGCGACATCTCGCATCCGGCGAGGTCGCGGATGAGGCGCCGGTTGACGTCGCCGAGCGGCAGGACGCGCGGCCACTGCGGGTCCACCGCCGCCCGCATCGCCTCGCTCTCGAACACGAAGATCACGACCTTGGACTTCCTGGTGCCGAGGCCGAGCGTGAGCGTTCGCCACGCGTGCTGCGCCAGGACGGTGAAGTTGGTCGGCACGAAGACGGCGGTCGACGGGAACGGCAAGCCCGGCCACTGCGCCAGGCGCGTCGGCGGGATGTCCAGCAGCCGTAGCAGCTCTAGCGGCGCCGCCTGCCGGACCGTGAACGACTTCACCACGAACTGCCCCCCGAAGCGGATGCCCTTCACGTCGCCGCTCGCCTTGAAGTGACCTTTTGCCCCCTTGTGCTTCTTCTCCTCCTCCTTGTGCTTCTGCTGCTTCTTCATCTCCTCGCCGGCGGCCATGGCCAGACGCTGATCCGGTGGCGGAGACGAAAAAAGGTATGATTTTTAAGTGGCAGATACATGGGGTTTTTCTTATTGGCTGTTAACTTTTTCAGATCGGAAGATGGAGAAGAAGTCAGAGGGGACAAAAAAAAAAAAGAAAAAAAAAGAAAAAACGAAAGATATGTTCTTTTGCAATATTTTTAGTTAATTTTTGTGTTTATTATTTCGACATTATTTCATTTTTTTAATTCAGATATAACTCTTCAAATTAATTAATCTAAAAGGCTCTTGATTGGAGATCCTCCTCCCATTCTACCAATTGCCCATCATACCATATTTGATCTATGATCTTCGAGTGTGTTAAGAACTAAAGTAGATCGTAGACATTTCAATCACCAAATAGTTAAGTACGCAGACAAAGTGGTGTTCCACAACGATCAAGCTACCCCAATGTCCCTTGCTAGTGACCTAACACCTCTCCTCCAAACATGATAGGAACCCTCCACCTCTTCATCTTCCAAAGAAATGATTGAAGTTTGAAAGGGTTCCAAAAGAACACATGCATAGTCATAGTAAGGACTTAACAATATCGTTCGATGACTTGCATAGAAGCTTGAATATGCTTACAACTAACATGATCAAACTTGAAGGACACCGCAATAGAAATACAAAAGCAATAAGTCCAAACGTTGCCACTCGAAAGAGAACAAA
This sequence comes from Boesenbergia rotunda, assembly GCA_024364735.1. Lineage (NCBI taxonomy): Eukaryota > Viridiplantae > Streptophyta > Magnoliopsida > Zingiberales > Zingiberaceae > Boesenbergia > Boesenbergia rotunda. The sequence goes on along the minus strand of JAGFNQ010003956.1, from coordinate 139,519 downwards.
GAAGGCAAATGATATAACCACACTTCAAAACAATGCCAATTAGGCAAAATAAGTTTGGATCGGATTAGAATGCACTTACTCAACTACATATTACTAGCAGCCATCAAAAGATTGTCTAGAAGCACAATTCAGTTACCTGCTAAAGCTAACTAGCAGACCTCCAGCCAATATAACAGATTTCTACTGAATCTTTTACTCATATTCGTATTACAACTTGCAGCCACACCAAAATAGAGTGCACAGATCATAGTCATTTCTCGTTCAGGTGACCTTCTTGACAATATCCTTGATCACTTCGTTCATGTCAAGCTTCCTCATGGGTGTAAAGGGCCGCGGCATGTTCTGCGAAGAAACATAACAGGATAAAATATATTACCAGATAAGATGTTGACTTCATCAATCTGATGAAATATGCTCAAGTTTTGTGTGGTAGTAGAGAGAGATGATTGATAAATTGAATCAATTAAAAATAAACGAAAGTGAACAATAGGCCAATGTGAGATTGAAGTACAAGTTGTCATGAACAACATATATGCAGCAATGTTGTAAAAGAATCACCAGTAAAGACACAAAAATTTGACCGTCTTCCTTTCGTATCTCAAAGCATCCTCGTCGTGGCTGCGAATATTTGATCAAGATACCAATTATATAAAGTAGAATAAACAGCAGATATGGAACATAATAATGAAAGGAGCTAACCAGTACATGATTTATCATTTGAGCAATTGAGTTCCCAACTATGGAAAGTTACAAAATTGATATGCAAATACATATTGAAATATGAACCAGGAAGGCCTATGTTCGACATATTCACTGTGTTACAGATCTTATCCCTCCAATGTTTAGAACACATAACATATGAATGATTTGAACAAATGATTTGGCCAACATGGAAATTAGCAAGACTAAACCTAAGCAAATACGGAATACACTCCATGATCATTAAAAGGAGTGCATGCAGTCCATACACATCAAGAAACTATTTGAATGCTCAAATGCAAGACTCGAAACAATAAAAAAGAAATCTATTCAGTTAGACAGTTTCAAAGTAAAATGATGTGCTACTCTGTTAAAGAAACAAGAAAAAGAACTTTTAACAAATGAAACTTAGAAAATATTGACACATAGAAGGCATGAACATCTAACAACATTTTCTTAAAAGTGAAATAATGTAATAAGTTCCACACCCAAGTGATAGAACAAGCGGATCCTCCAGATGCAACACAATCAAATACACACAGATTGAACAACAATCAACATGGTAGGGGAGAATAATGGTTACTATTAGGAACTAAGAGTGCATTTTATGAGTATACAACATGCAATTCAGTGTCACTTGAATTGGCCAAGGCAGAGAGATGGGTCGGTTCAAATGAGATTCTGACAGTAGCAATATTACATTGACAGGTATTAGCCCATTTTCCTTGTATCACAAATATATATAGTGATGGAAACTCAGACATAAAGAATTAAAAATAAATGATAGTATTGTGGAGGCAAATGCCATTTTGAATATCATAGGACTATAACTTTAAGCGATATTTAATTAATTCACATTAGAAAGCATGTAGACAATAAAAACTGATGGTTGAATAACAAATGATTTGAAAGTCCTGGTCCTTTCAGGTTGCATTCATCTGCCAAATGAGCACCATTTTTGGTTGAATATTTTTCATATCGATTAACATCTACAGGCATGTGGGAAAGAGTGTTGGGTAGCACATCTGCTACCATGAGGGAGAAGCGTGGTAGTATTCATACTCTCATAATTCCACTATTCCAGATATTTCAGAAAGCACATAGGCCTTTAAACTTTAAAGGGCTGTATGACAGATCGACAAAATGATATTGTTTTCAACACAAACCATTAGATGTGCAATGCTCAGAAGCATAGGAACATACTTTATCAGGGTTGATTGAAACATCTATTCCAGGAACAGCATTTTCCAGTCCTTCCTTCACTTGCATGGCCCTTGTCTTGAAAGAATTGCATTGCTTGCTGGAAAAATTAGTTATCAGAGAAATGTATAATGTAGTTGAAATCGTCCAGTTCACGTAAGAAGTGTGTATCTTGAAGAGACCTTATCATATCCACATTCTATTCATATGCAATGCCTAACCAAGAAAAAAAAAAGCCAATATGAATAAGACGACTATCTCAATTCCTTGCAACTTTAGCCTATAAAATTTCTTATGAATACATGCATATTTTTGTGCATCAGCTTACATCTGCGAAGGAGCATTTACAATATTAAAAGCATAAATATAAAAGGTTGTTTTGTATACCATACCAACTTGCTCATAAAGACGCATGCTGCTAGATGGTCAATCAGTGTAATACATCTTAGCATATTTTTAACAAACCCCGCATGAACTGCAAATGCAATAGTCTAAGTGAATTTTGAAAGGGACTATATAACAGTCAACATATGCACTTGTGTATGCAGTGTGAAAAAGGAAAAGAACCAAATTAACTTCATCAAACCGATTTAGACTAAAAATCATGTGTCACCGCATTTGGTAACTTGTAAATATTGATTTTTTTTATTAATGACCTATATGCAAAGATTATTATTTTGTGTTTTGCATTGTATAATTGATAAATATTGTAATATAATATACTTCATTGTATGCATGCCACACTTTTTATGGATATAATGATTTCAAAACCCAGAAGCATATGCTCCCACATATGCCCCATATGCAATATGTGGTGAGTTGGTGGTATGCAGTTTTTAAATTGTATCATAGCACAAATTATCTCCCATGTTAAAAATAAACCAATAAATGAAAACAAAAGCATACATGAATTAAGTAAAAAAAACAAAAGACAACACATAAGAAAGGAAAGCATACATAAAGAACCTAAAACTAGCTAAGTTATAGCAAAGTAATATCTGGAGAAATCAAGAAACTTGAACTACCTTGGTTGAAGGTTTTAAACTTGAAACTGCTAGATTCTATCATTCAAACAGGTCATCTAATATAATTGTCTTGTTTTATCATCAATTAGGATTACAGCTATTTCCTTATATAATACTATTTTTTCGATTTTATTCTCAATAACTCCAAATATTCATGGCGCAATGCCCTCATCTTTTCCTACATCTTGTGCTTACTTTTTCCAGCTATTTGAGTGTCAATGGGATGTGTGGGACCCTACCCCATATTTACACATGCCTGGTCATGGTCAAAGCCGACATGGCCAGATTTAACTAGATCATGCCCAAGCTAGCACAACTGTGGGGGCGCTTGGTATAAATTTGGCAATGGGAACGGTAATGAGTTTGATTGAGGGGTTTATGGGTTTGGTGATAACCTAGTGGGGGTGGGTTATGAAATCAAGGGTATCATATCCTTATTTTGATTCCGATTCCCGTATACCAAGCGTCATCAATGGGAATGAAATAGATTTCATTCCCATTCTGATGCAGGAGGGGATTTAAAATAATATTCAAATTTATATATTTAGGGGTTTTTTAAATTGGTTATATATTTTTATTTAGTTTGTTCCTAAATCTTAGGAAACCAAGCCTTGATGGGTTTTTTTTATTGGTTATATATTTTTTGTTTAGTTTGTTCCTAAATTTTAGATAACAAATTTTGTTGGTTAAATTTGTTCCTAAATTTTAGGAGATTAAGTCTGGTTTGTTTAGAGTTTTTTTAGGGATATGAGTGCTATATAAACTCATACTTAGATGATGTTTAGGACATGTTTTTTAGATATTGAATCAATTTGCTTCGCTTAAGCCACGTTACGGCTATATCTCTTTTTTCTCCTCGCTTTTGTTTTTCTCAATAAGGTTTAAGCCCAATTTTGGCTACTCCTTATCTCGTTATTACTTTCTTATTCTTTTCTCGTAAATCCCTCTGAAACTTCTCGCCCCAGAATAATCTATATTCTGCCCGGCGTCAGTTGGTATCAGAGCTCATTAAGATCCAATGGAGGGTCATCGTGGACGTGGTCGTGGTCGCAACAGGCAGGTTCCGACTGAGGAAGCCCAGCACCGTGATCGTAGTATCCAAGATATAATGATGATTGAGGATTTACAGAAGCAAGTTGCGGAATTAACCCAGCGCGGGATCTTGAAGATCATGAAATCTCTGACGGTAACTCTGAGTCTCCTTTCGAGAACCCGTATCATCGTCGTGCTACATATCGGGAACACCATGGTCGAAAGGAACGATTTGGGGACTTTGGTTTCCGAGCGGATCTTTCTGATTTTTTTGGCACATTACAAGCAGAAGGCTTCGTTGATTGGATCAACGAAGTAGAGAGGATTTTTGAATATAAAGAAGTACCTGATCACATCAAAGTAAAGTTGGTCGTTATCAAGTTAAAAGGTCGAGCTTCAGCATGGTGGGAGCAACTTCGACAATCACGGGAGAGACAAGGTAAATCCAAAATCACTGATTGGGAAAAAATGAAGAAACTAATGAGAACACAATTTCTTCCCTTCGGCTACACTCAAACATTGTATCAACAACTCCATACCTTGAGGCAAGGAGCTAGAACCGTTGACGACTATACAGAGGAATTCTATCAACTTATTGCTCGGAATGATTTGTCCGAGACCGAGGAGCAGATGGTAGCGTGATATTTAGAGGGATTACGTCAACCCTTACAAGACACCCTGAGTCTTCACTCACTCTGGACCATTTCGGAGGCCTATCAGCGAGCCTTGACAGTTGAAAAACAACTAAACCGAAGACCGACGACTAGGAGCGATCAAAACAATCAAGTTGTTCGCCCTCAAGAGCCGCTCCCTTCTCAGCAGCCACCACAAGGTAACCCTAAGACCACTATCAAGTGTTTTCGATGTGGTGAACAGGGGCATCGAGCTTCGGAGTGTAAAAGATCCCCAGATCAAAAAAACAAGATTCTGCTAGTTGAGGAAGACATAGAGGATGAACTCGAACAGATTGGTGAGCCGATTTATGATGACTATATTGATGACGAGGTTCTTTATGGTGATGGTCATGAGACTCTCGTTGTACGCAAGAGCCTACTGATCCCTAAGGAAGAATCTGAAGATGATTGGCTGAGAACCAACATTTTTCACACGACGTGCACAGTTGCAGACAAAGTTTGCAAGATGATCATTGATAGTGGAAGCTGTGAAAATATTGTATTCGAAGAAGCTGTTCAAAAGCTACAGTTGAAGACAGATCGTCATCCAAAACCTTACAAGTTATCATGGCTAAGTAAAGGAAGTGAGGTAACCGTAGACAGGAGGTGTCTTTTATCTTTTTCTATTGGCAGCAAGTATTATGATCGAACATGGTGTGATGTTGTGTCAATGGACGCATGTCACGTATTGTTGGGACGACCGTGGCAATATGATCGCAGCGTCATTCATGATAGGCGGAAGAACACATACACCCTCAGCATCAAAGGGAGGAACATAGTATTGGCTCCCTGACGAGAAGGAACCCCTTCAAATTTGGTAACTAATAATTCTACACTACTTTCTATGTCCAGACTTTTGAATGAGATGAAGCACAGAGATGTAGTCTATGCTTTGCTTCCTTTCAAAAGCAATGTAATAGACCCGGACTCAGATCTACCAACTGAAGTGCAACAACTCTTATCAGACTTCGCTAAGTTGATGGTCGAAGACCTTCCTCCAGGACTGTCCCATGCCCCCAGCACATTCATGAGATTCATGCATCAGGTCTTGCGGCCTTTCCTGGGAAGATTTGTAGTTGTATACTTTGACGACATCCTTATTTATAGTCCGACGAGGGTTTTACACCTTGATCACCTCCGAACTGTTTTTGAGAAGCTAAAGGTGGAATCCTTGTTCGTCAACAAAAGGAAGTGTTCTTTTTTCACGATTACAGTTTCTTTTCTTGGATTTATAGTTTCTACTGAGGGTCTCCGTGCAGATCCATCAAAGATAGAGGTAATCTTAGAGTGGCCACAGCCAAAAATCATTCGGACGTCCGAAGTTTCCATGGATTGGCCTCTTTCTATCGTCGGTTCATTCAGAACTTTAGTACCTTAATTGCTCCTATAACTGAGTGCCTCAAGGAGCGCGAATTCAAGTGGAGTGAAGCAGCTATGACTAGTTTTCAGCTGGTGAAACAAAAGATGACCGAAGCACCTGTTCTAGCACTTCCAAATTTCGACAAACTGTTCGAAGTAAACTGTGACGCATCTAACATTGGCATTGGTAGTGCTCTAAGTCAATCAGGACGCCCTATTGCCTTCTTCAGTGAGAAACTATCTGGTGCAAAGAAAAATTATTCTACCTATGACCTGGAATTCTATGCTATTGTGCAATCCTTAAAGCATTGGCGTCATTATCTCGTGCAGAAGGAATTTATCTTATTCACAGATCAGGAGGCTTTGAAGTACATCATCGGTCAACATAAGTTGAGTAGTCGACACGCTAAGTGGGTAAATTACTTGCAGGAGTTCACCTTTACACTATAGCATCAATCAGGGAGACGCCGAACTCGAGGACGAGTTCTCTCAAACTCCGGGAGACTGATGCAGGAGGGGATCCAAAATAATATTCAAATTTATATATTTAGGGGTTTTTTAAATTGGTTATATATTTTTATTTAGTTTGTTCCTAGATCTTAGGAAACCAAGTCTTGATGGGTTTTTTTTAATTGGTTATATATTTTTTGTTTAGTTTGTTCCTAAATTTTAGGTAACAAATTTTGTTGGTTAAATTTGTTCCTAAATTTTAGGAGATTAAGTCTGGTTTGTTTAGAGTTTTTTTAGGGATATGAGTGCTATATAAACTCATACTTAGATGATGTTTAGGACATGTTTTTTAGATATTGAATCAATTTGCTTCGCTTAAGCCACGTTACCACTATATCTCTTTTTTCTCTTCTCGCTTTTGTTTTTCTCAATAAGGTTTAAGCCCAATTTTGGCTACTCCTTATCTCGTTATTACTTTATTATTCTTTTCTCGTAAATCCCTCTGAAACTTCTCGCCCCAGAATAATATATATTCTGCCCGGCGTCACATTCCCACCTTCTAAACCCGCTTACCAAGCACCCCCTGAGTACAATGATATCATGCTAGCGTCAAAAATAGAGAACTGATCGCGACCCAAATCATGTTAGGGCCAACATAGGACAGCTGAATCCCAACCTAAATCATGACAAGTCGGCCTAAGAGCAGACAGCCCATTTGACACCTTTACTATCCAACACCTAAAACCATAAAATGTGATAATTCATATCACAATTATATTTTTTTTTTTGCATTTTAGCCTAATGGTTGCATAGATAACTAGGGGCGACAATTTCAGTGAACTAATCATTACTGATCTGGTCATATTTTGAACTAAAACAGATCAATATAATAAACAACTTAATTTAACATTGTTTAAATAAAATTATATTCATTTTAATATAAGTTGAAATAAATTTATTATAAGATTATATTAATTTAAAAGGATAAATAAAATTATTTATTTTAGGCTTATGTCATATGTTTTATATTTTTGACAAATAAACTTTTAACATTTAACATTTCCTCCCTCTTTCTATCTATACAAGGAAATGACCGGAAGGAAACCTCTATTTCTTTCCGTCCTTCCAAGGAACCAAAACAAGAATGTCTATGGGCCATTTGCCCCTGAAAAAATGATCAGAACTAAACATTATTTCAAACGTGAACTTATTGTTCATGTGCAAACAAATTTTCCAACCATGGTCTGAACAGAAAAACTCAAAACAACACTTTCATGACACTTCAATTAGGGATAGCCACCACTGGTTGGTACACTTGATACCTAGGATAGTTGTTTAATAAGTCGTGGGGTCAAATCTCATTAGATGCAAAATGCTTAGTTAGGCGTCTGACTTTCTCAAGCAAAGAGTAATTGTGTTAGATTGTGCTAGTCATAGTGCTAGGGCAAAATATCTCCAATAATTTACATGCTTATATCAAACTGGGGGGCCGGCGTCCATCATCACCTTTTGGTTCAATTCAATTAGGGATAAATAAAAAGGGAAGCCATAACTCAACCGTTCTAGATCATAGTGGCTACAACAGTTTTCCTCAAATTTTTAGGTTTGACATAGGATTTCGTATAAGCAAAAAAAAAAATGATTGCTCGATTTTCCTTACCAGAAATCATCTTTTTTACAATAGTAATTAGGATCACTCACCACGCCTCGATGATGACAGTCTTCGACGGCACAACGGCGGCAGAATCATCCTTTTCCGCCGGAGAAACGGCCGCCTCTTCAGCATCGGACGTTTTCTCCTTGGCCGTCGCGTCCTCGGCCTTTCTCCTGCCGCCTCTCGCCGACTTCGGCTCCCCGTTGGACGAAGGCTTCAACTTCTTGGCCGGCGGAGGATTCGCCCTCTTCCCGGCGGTGGCGCTCCTCGTCTTCCGCGGCGATAGAACCGGCGTCGGAGCCGTGGGTCTCGTCTTCCTCTTCTGCGCCATAGTTTCCTTCGGCTCCACGTTGGCCTCCTTCGCCGGCGGAGGATCCGCCCTCTTGCCGGGGGTGACGCTCCTCGTCTTCCGCGGCGATAGAACCGGTGTCGGAGCCGTGGGTCTCGTCTTCCTCTTCGGCGGCATGGTCTCCTTCGCCTCCCTCTCTCTCTCCCTCTCTCCTCTCTCTCTCGCGTACAGGCCGCGTCAACTCCCCCGGCGCAGGTCGACTTCGAAGTGTGTGGAATAAGCCAAGCCCCACGATCATTTTCCCGCCATTTTACAATTGGATCCGGAAACTCCCGGTAAAAGTAAGTTTTTGTTAACCGGCTATCATCGCAGACAGTAACTGAAGTAGACATTTTTAATTCCATCCACTAAAAATTAGAATGATATTTTTTATTATATTATTTATTTTTTAATAATCCAATGTTCACCTTCTTTAATTCGCGGCTAAATTCATAACACAATTATTATTCGATCATGTTAAAATTTTATTAATATTTATTCTATTTTAATCAAATTAAAATAATTTTAAATTACTTAACAAATATTTTATTGAAAGAATTTTGCTTTTCATTTTCATAGCCTATCTTTCCCATGGTTATTTACGAGTCCACTGTTTGACTTACTGAGTTAGATGTTTTAACAAAGATACGTATAGGTTATCAAATTAATAAAAAAAAATATAACACTTTTATATTTATCAAAGAATATATTTATTTATTTATTTTTCTTATTTTATCTTCCTAGGTTTTCTCTCTCTTTTCTCTATCAATTTTTTTCTTTTTTTTTTCTTCTATTTTACATGCGTACATGCATAACGTAAGTCCCACAATATTTAGTGTTTAGATAATTTTTAGATTTTATATGAACCTTAGACCTGATATACACTATATCATACCTAATATTATTTTGACCTATCATCCTCACGAATATGTTACGGGCTTATAAAAAAAACAAAGGTGTTGTCTTAACGTTTTTCTATAACACATTCTAAATAGATTTATAAACGATGGATGCATAGTAAAAAAATCATAGATCATTAATGTTTTAAAATTAATCTCTAATTATTACATTAGAATTAAAATATATTCATATACTATGTGATCCCGGGCTAACTTACGTAGCCCGACCCGGTAGCCTAGCGCTCAGTCAGAAGGAAGGTGACCAGTGATTGGGACTATCTCGTGGAGAAGGAGGTCCACAGGCTTAGTCCCCCTGGGCTTCCGTGTCAAGGTACACATAGTCTCGTAAGGGCCTTCTCTGGAGATAGATGGTTGGTGACTTGTTCAGCCTCGACTCCCCGCCTACGCGTGGTGGCCCACGCTACGGAGATAAGCCTGAGCCACAGAGGACGTTACTCAGTGCCCCGGTCAGCACCCTCATAAGCCCTCAGCCGGCCTCCTTACTCAGTGCCCCAGTCGGCACAACCACTCCCTGACACCAGACTACCAGACGTGGTACAAGGTCGGCGCAGGGCCAGAGCCGTTCTGGTCCCAAGCGGCGGATATCTCGCCGGGGTACTGATTTGTCTGCCACACCTTGTCCCTCATATCTCGACCACATACTTTGGTGTCAGGTCGAGCGGCGTCCAACGACGCCACCCTTAAGTTGACAATACTCCTTTCCTTAATACAGCATGTGCTACTTTACCCTGCCATCCCTGGGCATGCATTATCCTGTCCTCTCCACATAACGGCAAGGGGCAGGCGGGACAGAACCTGTCAGCTTCCCCGATCATATATACCTCCTACTCCGCATTTCCCAGGTACACGCGATAGTGCAATTCTTATACTGTTCTATTGCTTTCCATTGTCATCGTTGTGTATTGACTTGACCGTCGGAGTGCCTGGCCGGGGACTTTTCTTGGCGGGTTCTAACGGTCTTTGTCTTTTAGGTTGGGAGCGACCTAGCTCGTCACGTCACTTTAGCGATCTCACCCTCCTCGGAGATTCGTCCAGCTGTAGGATCATCCGACTCACTTCGCGACATGATGATCGTTATGACATTAGGATGAAAAGGGATCCTCTATAATATTGGGTGAGAAAGGATCCTGTATCTTTAAATTTTCTTATTTTTTCTTTTAAATTACTCATTTATCGTCGACGACTTATTCGATTGTTTTTCGCCCCCCTCCCCCCGCCGCCAACCTTCGTTCTCCGCCCCTAATCAAATTATATCCCGGGAAAAATGAACCCTAAGTGATCATCGACAATTGCGATTTTACAAGATTCTTATCGTATTCCGACGAAATCATAATTATCGACGATCCTTAGAATTCACCTTGCCTAGGAAATAGTATCATCGGAGCGCAACAGCTAGAAATCGTCGGTAGTGAGCGGATGGTAATCGACGACGGTGAAGTGAACTGACATTTTTAGATATGGAGATAGGAAATTTGCGGGATAGAGAATAGGACTCTGTTGAAGCATGTTGTTGGTTTATAAGATTGCCCTTAGAAATGTGCAATCCATTAATCGTTATACATATTCAAACGGCTGATAATTTAAATATGGTTTGTCGAATTGATCGGTCCGTCGAATAATTAGATGGAACAAATTAAATTTTTATTAATTCATTTAAAAATAAATCTAAATTAATCACCCTCATGGGTTGCGGATATAGCGGGGCGCCCCGCCCGTGACAGATTGGAGTAGGTCAAAAAAATCAGAATTTAAATTTCAACTTAAAATTATAATATTTAATATCTTTTTAAAAAATCTTGGAGAGGCTCGGAGGCTTGATCCATGAACTCGCGACGATAAATTATAAAAAACTCTTCAATTTCAAGTTGATTTTTACATATATTTCCTATTTGATAAATTTTCTATATTCACTTTCTGACTACGACGTATTTTGTTCCTAACTACGATGTATTTTGTTGAATTTTTTTTTTCAAATGCGATGTAAACTTTGGGACGCTAAATTTCTAAATTATTCATCACGAACGTTTTTCAATTTATCTGAATGATGGATACGAAACTTCAATGAAATCAAATTGATCACCTATTACCTGATCCAAATATTTATTTTTCCCAGTTTTACGCTAATGTACCACAAAGCCCTGAAAAACAAAAGATAAATATAAAAGGGCATAGTAACGATTATATAAATTTAATGAATAAAAAGATATTATATATGGGCTGGATCAGAAGTGTACTGATGGACCATGGGAAAGAGCTGTTCCCACCACATGCTGCCGACTGGACCGGTCATTTTCTTTGAACGCTGTCTCTCACCGTGTGCACGATCCTTTGGAGAGATGCCCACCCTAACGGGCGATCTGAACCGTCAATCACCACACCGTTTAATCCAACGGGTCTGATCGAGTCAGGCTAACCCCGTAATTAAGTGTTACACAAAGGTCTCTTTTTGTCCTTTCAAATACACCGCCTGATATTTAAGACTTCTTCGTCTATACAGCCAGGGTCGAGAACGTCCGCCGCTAGGGCTTCCGACCTCAGAGGCAAGAGCTCATCGCTTAATGATCACTCTCACTTTTCTCATGTCGAAATCTGCTGCACATGTGATATTTTAACCGTCAATTGGATTTCTTTGGATTTTTTTTTTGGTTTGATTAATAGGAATCGAGAATTCGAGAGATGGCCCCTCCTCAGCCGAAGAGCGGGCTCTTCGTCGGGCTCAACAAGGGGCACATCGTGACTAGAAGGGAGTTGCCTCCTCGGCCTTCGAGCAGAAAAGGGGTATGGATCTCGAACTCGTTGGAAGTGATATTCTAATCTGCTGATGGTTGTCTGCAATCTCATTGTTTTATGCTTCGTATTGGAGTCGCATGAGCTTGTAGTTTCAAAGCTCGTGTATTACCTTTTAATCTGTAGCTTGTTTGCAGATAAGCCACGATGTTGTTGTATGAATAGTTATAGCTGAGAATCCTTTAGATGTGTTAGTAATTATCACATCTTTAAACTGTTTCAATGCATATTTATCGCTGTACCTAGCATTTGAGTTATTATTGTTCCTTTAATCCCTTGATTTCATGCCTATGTTCATACTATGAAATATGATGAATGTATGATTCTGGAACCTAGGTAATTTGATTGAGTGTCTATGCTGTGCGTTTCCATATTCTGTAATGCTTGGGCTTTGCAATGTATGCCGTTATTATTTCCATTCAGCGGCCAACTCCATTCTCACGTTTGGCAAATTTCTGATTCACACTGCAAATTCATAAGCACACAACTTTGTTCTTTGTAGCTTGAATAAATTGGATAGTTTAAGATGTATCTTTTGGAATTCTATGCCAGAAAACAAGCAAGAGAGTGCATTTCGTGAGGAGTTTGATCAGGGAAGTTGCTGGCTTTGCTCCCTATGAGAAGAGAATCACTGAGCTTTTGAAAGTTGGGAAGGACAAGCGAGCACTTAAAGTTGCCAAAAGAAAGCTAGGCACACACAAGAGGGCCAAAAAGAAGAGAGAGGAGATGGCTAATGTTCTCCGAAAGATGAGGTTTATTACTCAATCTTTTGACTCATTTTTTTCTGAATGGTCTGAGTTAATTATTTGCTACCTTAATCAAAATGCAACAATCTATCAATATCCAATAAATGACTCAAATTGATTTTGTTTTTCTGAGTTTTTTATTTTTCTTTGTGCATCCATGCAAGTGAGTTTTATTAATCAGTAATTATCACACTTGCTGAGCCGTTTAATCTAATATATTGTAGCAAAAAAGTTGATTACGCTCATCTGGCAACCCTCACAAATAATATATTGATATTATTTGTCATTGTTTGCCATGCCCTTGCAATTAAGGAATTATCATCAAGGTTGTAACAATCGCTAGGCGATAGTTAGGCGGAGGACTATAGCCTAGCGCCTAGGTGGCGCTAGGCGGCGTTAGGTGACACCAAGATTGGGTGCCGCCTAGCACCTAGGCGGCTGCCCAGGCCGACTTTTGCAAGGCGGCTGCCCAGGCCGACTTTTGCAACAGAGATTATCATTGGTTAGTTTTTTAATGAGAAATTGAATCTTTGACTAATCATACTAATGAAAGTGGCTTCGATATCAGGTTGAAGACTGCAATAAGACCACTTATTAGTTTCTAAGTTACCAAAGATATTCAAATGAAAGTTTTCAAATGCAAAGATATTCAATCACTAACTCCTTGTATATTTAGGTCGGCTGGAGTGAGTGACAAGAAGAAATGAGGCTGTCTGCAGGATGATCCGTAGCTTCAATCTTAATCATACATTGCTGGTGTTTTAATTCAGTTGATTACAAAAGCAACTTTTGACTCGTGGTAGCTATTATTTTCAGCAGCTGATCTGCTTCATCTCTCTTTGGAACTGTTCTTTTATCCTGTGGTTTTGATAACTCTTGTAATTGTTAGCCTGTCAAAGCTAGATCCCAAGTATTAACCATGATGAGGTCTGGTATCATTTAAAATTTTATGTTATAAACAGTCATCATCCAAATTTTGGCATCAATGTTTCACTTGATTGAGCAGGGACTCATCCGGGGAATTGAGTCTAGATTACAAGACTGCACTGTTTATTACCCAAAGGTAAACAGTCTTCAAGAATTTTGTGTGCATTTGATAGTCTTCAGTGAGAATCAAGAGTATGCATTGACAAATTTTGTGGACGCTGAAAGTAATGTTAGGTCGGGTAATAGTTAGATATTGTAGAACATCAATTGTACACTCCGAAAAAAAGTAGCATCCAAAAAGAGGTTGCCCTTAGGATAATTTTAAACCAGACACTAAGGATGTAGGCAGAGGTTGGACATCATTCATTTTGATTTTGACAAGTATATCTTGAATGTACATGGCTTAAGACAGAAATAAGTGATCACTAGATAGTCTGGCCCAAAAAAATTTGACAAATTATCTAAGAGTTTTAAAGTGAATCAAAGATTTAATTGACAAATAAGTGACGAGATTGAGTAGGGTAACAGTTAATAATGAAAATGTCATTAATATAAAATATGATTAATGAGGTTAGATAATGTTGAATCTCGAGAGATCGGTTTGGTCTTACGGAAGTTTTTCACCAGTCGTCAGAATAAATCGGGAAACGCTCGTGGTTGGCGGTCTAGAAGTTCAGCGTCTCAGGGTTTGCGTCTCATTTAGAGAAATTTTTTTTATAAAATATGTCATAATTGAGGATGAGATGATAATTAATTGCTCTTCCGTTGTACTATAGTCTCAAGAGCCAAATTATTATTAATAATATAGACAAGTGTATAAATAGCTAAAATGAGAGTGAATTTAATAAAGAAGGAGGCATTAACCTTGGAAGCATCAAAATCTATAATGTGAAAAGTGGTTTGAAGTTTATCAAACCAAGCAGACCATAGATAACCTTGCGCACCCAACAAACAAACGAATAGGGCATAGAAAGTTGCTCAAAATCAGGTCTTTATTACATAAAGATAATCATTTGTGTTCGCATCCTATTTGGAGAATTTTTTTTTACAAATACGTCATAGATGAGGGATCGAACCACGAATGTCTGAAATAGTAATTAATCGTCCTACCGTTATACCATAATTCCAAGGCAATTTGTAACTCGTCAAAACTAGGTCTTAAGTATTATCATGATTAAATGTGGTTCATCATTTAAAACTTTATGTTATAAACCCCCATCATCCAAATCATCCAAATTAAAAAAAAAATTAATTAACTAAGTTAAGCGGATAGGATAAATCGCTGACGTTAAAAATCTAATATCCCATGATTGTTATAACTGGAACCAAACCACATAGGTTTGGGAGATAAACTCATCGTCCAAATGAAAGAACTTTGGCATCAATGTTTCATTAGATTGAGCGGGGACTCATCTAGGGCATTGATTCTAGTTTACAAGACTGCACTGTTTATTACCCAAAGACAAACTCTTAACATAAACTCTCAGTGAGTCAATCGACTGCCTCGATCTTCGGCCCTGCTCCGGCACCAGACGAGGCATCCATGCCAGCAGCTGCCCCTCCCTGATACATTTTGGCTATGATGGGGTTGCAGATACCTTCCAGTTCCTTCATCTTGTCATCGAACTCCTCCGCCTCTGCCAGCTGATTCCCGTCCAACCATCCAATGGCCTTCTCCACTGCGTCTTCGATCGTCTTCTTGTCTGCCGGGGGCAGCTTGCCGGCGATCTTATCGTCCTTGATAGTGTTCCTCATGTTGTATGCGTAGTTCTCGAGGGTGTTCTTGGCCTCCACCTTTTTCTTGTGATCCTCATCCTCGGCTTTGTACTTCTCCGCCTCCTGGACCATCTTCTCAATCTCTGTCTTGCTGAGCCTGCCTTTGTCGTTGGTGATGGTGATCTTGTTCTTCTGCCCTGTGGTCTTGTCCTCTGCCGACACGTTGAGGATGCCGTTGGCGTCGAGGTCGAAGCAGACATTGATCTGAGGTACGCCTCTGGGGGCTTTAGGAATGCCTGAGAGCTCGAATTTACCAAGGAGGTTGTTGTCCTTGGTCCGAGCTCGCTCGCCCTCGTAGACCTGAATCAAGACGCCGGGTTGATTGTCGGAGTAGGTGGAGAAAACTTGCTCCTTTTTGGTGGGGATCGTCGTGTTTCTCGGAATCAAAACCGTCATGACGCCGCCGGCGGTCTCCAGCCCGAGCGAGAGAGGTGTGACGTCAAGGAGCAGCAGGTCCTGCACCTTCTCGTTTCCCTCGCCGCTCAGGATGGCGGCTTGGACAGCGGCGCCATAGGCTACGGCCTCGTCCGGGTTGATGCTCTTGCAGAGCTCCTTGCCGTTGAAGAAGTCTTGCAGCAGCTGCTGGACTTTCGGAATTCTCGTCGATCCACCAACGAGCACCACGTCGTGGACACTGTTCTTGTCCATTTTTGCGTCCCTCATACACTTGTCCACAGGTTCCATGCATTTCCTGAAAAGGTCCATGTTGAGCTCCTCGAATCGAGCTCGAGTGATGGTGGAGTAGAAGTCGATGCCCTCGAACAGAGAATCGATCTCGATCGTGGTTTGGGCGGTCGAGGAGAGAGTTCGCTTCGCCCTCTCGCAAGCTGTTCTGAGCCGCCGAAGAGCCCTAGGGTTGCCGCTGATGTCCTTCTTGTGCTTTCTCTTGAACTCCTGCACGAAGTGGTTCACCATCCTATTGTCAAAATCCTCACCGCCGAGGTGCGTGTCGCCGGCGGTCGCCTTCACCTCGAAGATGCCCTCTTCGATGGTGAGAAGAGAAACATCGAAGGTCCCGCCACCGAGATCAAAGATCAGAACGTTCTTCTCGCCGGAGCTGCTCCCCTTCTTGTCGAGGCCGTAGGCTATGGCTGCGGCCGTGGGCTCGTTGATGATTCGCATCACATTGAGGCCGGAAATGACTCCGGCGTCCTTGGTGGCCTGCCGCTGAGAGTCGTTGAAGTAGGCAGGGACTGTGACCACGGCGTTCTTCACGGTGGTTCCGAGATAGGCTTCGGCGATCTCCTTCATCTTGGTGAGCACCATGGAGGAGATCTCCTCGGCGGAGAACTGCTTCTCCTCGCCTTTGTACTGGACGACGATCATGGGCTTGTCGCCGGGGCCAGCAATCACTTTGAAAGGCCATAGCTTGATGTCGCCTTGAACGGAGGGATCACTGTAACGCCTCCCGATCAAACGTTTGGCATCTGACGAAACATAGAAACTTCAATCAGAATCTTATTTTTACGATTTCATATCAGTAAATTGTTAATCACATTGCTACAATTCTGAAGATGGAGCGAAATGTACCTTTAATCCTAACTAAAATTCGTCTTGCAATAAAAAGTAGCTAGTGGCAAAAAAGAACTCGATTATGGACACCAAAAAGGTTACTTGCAAGTACGGCAAATGGAAAACAAAACACATCTAAAAAAGGGAAGGGAAAACCACCGTAATTGTGAACAAATCGAACACACTCAAAAGTTCACACTGACAACGTTGCTAGCAAAGCGAGAGGCCAAACTTAAATCAAAACACCACATCCATCGAAACAAGGAAAAAGAAGAAAGGGGAGTCTTCTACTTACCGAACACAGTGTTGGTAGGGTTCATGGCGACCTGGTTCTTGGCGGCGTCGCCGATGAGCCGCTCGGTGTCGGTGAACGCGACGTAGGAAGGGGTGGTGCGATTGCCCTGGTCATTAGCGATGATCTCCACCCGGTCGTGCTGCCACACTCCGACGCACGAGTAGGTGGTTCCCAAATCGATCCCGATCGCCGGACCCTCACCCTTGCCGCCAGCCATTGCCTCCGAGAATAGAAGAGATTCCGAAAGAGAGGAAGAAGAAGAAGAGATCGATCGCTTTGTTCTTCTCTAGAATTTCGATCGCTGAAACAAAACGCTACGAGTCGAGAAAGAGGGACAAGGGGCGTGTTCTATATATAGCCTTCGGGCGAGAATTCTGGAAGCTTCCCTTGGTCGTTTGTGGCCGTTGGATTCGTTTGGTTGGATATTGGACGGCGATGGATGATACGTCCGGGATTCTCCTGTTTCTTCCCGAACTATCGAGCCATCATTCAAATTCAATGTCATGACACGCGGGATATTTGATTAGGGATGGAAACAGGCCAGGCCAGGTCAGGCTTTCACCTTAACAGGCCAGGCCTGTATAATAGCAAACAGGCCTGAGCCTGGCCTGTGGCCTGTTACAGGTTTTATTTTAGGCCTGAGCCTGGCCTGTTCAATAGCCTGGCCTGGCCTGTGGCCTGTTTACAAAGCTTGTAATTTAATTCGATTATCCAAAATATTTCTAATATATAAAATATAACAATTCAATTCGAATATTCAATTATCCAAAATACTAATTTAACAAATTAGTTAAAATACCATAAATATATATGTTTCTTCCAAAGTAAATATATAAAATATGTATGATATAACGAAAATAGATTTGTGGTGTGTTGGTTAGTAGGGTGTAGATAAGAGTTTGCTTGCAGAGGTCTAAGGATCAAAACTCTGTTTTGATAATTTGTATGATATAATTTTAGCAGGCCGGCCTGTCAGGCCTCATAGGCTTTATATTGAGCCTGGGCCTGGCCTGATAAGAAAAATAGGCTTTTAAAAGGGCCTGATTGTTATTTTATTTTTAACAGGCCCAGGCCAGGCCAGGCCAAATGCAGGCCAGGCCACAGGCCCCTGACAGGCCGCCTGGCCTATTTCCATCCCTATTAATTTGATTCCTAATTGGGCCTTGATGGATTCGAAGGCCCAGCCCAACTAAGTTGATATATTCGAACTTTTCCTCTTCGTCGCCTTTCTGTAACGGCGGAGCTCCGCCGTCGCCTCCATCTCACCTTCGCTTCGATCTTCACGTCGGGTACTCTTACTATCTCCTTTACAGTCGTCCCTAGTTCAAACGATGGCGTTGTTGGATCGGGTAACGCAGGGGTTGACCTTGTCATCGTTGTCACCTGCGTCTCCCGGGCAATTGGGCGGTGGCATATTCAACTATGATTCGCTTTGGATTCACACGGATCGATTGGTAATGTTGCGGTGCGGGATCGGGTAGATGGTTTAGATGGGATTTTGGTCGATTTAAGGGATATTTGAGGTGGACGCGGTCGTTTTGCTAGGGTTAGGATTTGGGTGTGATAGAACGTGGGGCTATAGCGGAAAAGAGGGATCCTTAATTGGTTATGCTGATTGTTCGTGACTTTAGGTATTTGGGAAAATTGGGAGAGACAGGGAAAGAATAGAGTCGTTTTTTGATATTCTCCTCCCCCGCTAGCAATTTCTTCTCTTATTGTTGTCACTCTTTCTCTTTGATGATGGAATATTGTCGTAATTATCTTCTATTCCTGGAGAATGATTTTTCTTTTAAATTTGTTGCATCGGACCTAAGCTTATTATCATTGCCGCATTGGAATTGAAAAATGGCAGTGGTTTTCCATTGTGCCTCCTTGTATATCTCTTGTTTAAATGGTTTTCCATAGTTCCTCTTTCTATTTCTCATGTTTAAAACTCTGCCACATCGAATTTGTTTCAGTCGAGATTGTGGTTTTGCTTAATATTAGTAGGGATTTGGAGTTTTGGACTAAGTTTGTCTGTAGGAGAGCAGAACAAGAATTGCCAACATAGTGTTCGGTTGGTTCTGATTCAAAATGATAAATTTTGAACAGATCAATCAACTGCCTCTGAACGTTGGAATTAGTATGGTGGAAAGTATAAAATGCAATGAACTTTATCAATAGTTAAGATGGATTGATTTTTTCTTCATTAAGAATAAGTAGATCCAAGAATGAATATGTAAACTTAATTATTTTGTAAGAAAAGAATCTCTCATTCTTGTGAGTAGGACATCTAGATATTGGATCTATTATTTCATAAGAAGGGATATTGATGAATTTATCATTTAATAGGATAGAGAACATTTGGTTGAAACGGAGTGAAGTATATATTTTTTATGTGCAAATATATATAAAAAAAATATTATTATCTGATATCAATTAAGTACAGTGCCAATAATGATAAAATAAGAGAAAATAAGTTGAGATGATTTTTACTTATTCAAAGATGATCAATAGATTTCATAATTTTAAAAGTTGAATCTAGAAGAGAGATAAGGGTATGGAGAGGTAAAATAAAATGTTACTTGATGTAATAGAATTGATATAATTCGAGTAAAACTAAGATTCGTGTAACTGGCTTCAAATAGTTGGGATGAATGTGCTTGCCTCAAAGAGGGGAGTGAGACTAATATTTCGGTGGTTAAAGGATTGTACTCAAGAAAATTCTGCATTTATCTAGAAATGATATACAATAGTTGTTTATTGGAAATCTGGGCGATGTTTTTTTGGATTGAGAGCCTTTGCTTCTTGATTATGGTCTATTTCTATTCTAATTCTGACTACTCCATTTATACCATCCATTGTTTTTTTTTTACTTTCTTTCAAGTTGGCTTTATAATATCGTTTCTGTTATTATCATTATAATTGCACATCTCTATGCAATAATCCTGCTCTTCTTATCAGTTCTCTCTTGGGGCTTATCTTAACTATTTCTATACAATATTGTGCTATATACTGTCACAAACTTACAACATAAACTAATAATTAAATATACTTTCTGACAGTGGAGGCTATCTTGGTAGATCCTGTCACTACCAATGGCAACTTCTTTGGATCAATGGATGAGGGAGTTCAGTGAAGCATCAAGGATTTCTGACGAAATTAATTCTATGATTTCTCAAAGGGGCTCTTTGCCTCCATCAGGTCCTGAAACCCAACGTCAATTACTGCAATGAGGAGGAAGATAACAATTCTTAGGACTCGATTGGAGAACTTGGAGGTCCTTCTTTCAAAACTTCCTAGCATACAGCCAATGTATGTGTTTCTTGTTCCTTTAAGTGTAAAATGTTAAAGCTTGTTTTTCCAGAAATCATCCTGGTTTTGTAATAGAGTCCTTATGCTGCAAATATTTCTCACAAGTTCATATTGTTTCACTTATCTACTACACTCTAGTTTGCAAGATTCTGTACCATCCTTTTTGGTACAATATCTTAATTGATCTGCTTATCCTGTTCAAGCGTAAATTGAATTGGTTTATTTTTTTGGTTGTACATTTAGTATCACCCATCAATTCCTTTTTGGAGCATGATCTATTTTGACACATTTTAACTGACTTCTTAACACAGAAAGGATAAAGAGTTGCACAAGCGGCGAGAGATGCTATCAAATCTAAAATCTAAAGCAACTCAGATGGCATCCATGTTAAACATGTCCAACTTCGGAAACAGGTTTGCTTAACACAGTGCGATACACTTAGATGGCTTTACAATGCTGTACCCATACCTTTCAATTTTACCACAATAAAGTCTCTGTTTCAATTCAAACTTGATGGATTGCATTTAGATAGTTCTTATGCATGTGATGTATTTTTGTCAGTTACTTAATTAGACATTGGACTAACCATTTATCAAAGATAGGGAGGACTTGCTTGGAGATAGTAAAAAGCCAGTTGATGTAGCAACAAGAACTGCTGAGTTGGATAATCAGGGTATTGTTGGTTTACAGAGACAGATTATGAGAGGTATAATCTTCTCTTTTTTCGCATCTTCAAATAAGTCTATTCAGCACATTATCACCGATTTATCTGATTTCATAGAGCAAGATGAGGGCCTTGAAAAGTTGGAGGAGACTGTGCTAAGCACAAAACACATCGCATTAGCAGTTAACGAGGAATTGGATCTGCACACAAGATTAATTGTATGAAATGTCATGATCGAGTAGTATACTTCTCTCTAATGCAGAATCATTCAGCAACAACTTTCAAGCTTTAAGGCATCCATTTGATAACTGAACATTTTCCTAATGATGCAGGACGATCTGGACCAGCGAGTTGATGTAACAGACTCAAGGCTACAGGTAATATCAGCTTTTCTCTGTTCTAAATTATGACCTCATTGTCCTTTTGAATTTTGGCAGCCAATATATACACTACAAAGGTAAAATGGTGCTGAAAAGACCACGCTTTGTGGATATTGTTATACTTAACTGCTTATCTTAGAGTCTAATTATTTTTGTAATATTTTCTATTATTGTATTTGATGCCTAAAACTTGTGAACCAGTGTTATTTGACGATTTGCCGGTTTCACGCAGAGAGTTCAAAAGAGACTAGCAATCCTCAACAAGCGCACAAAAGGCGGTTGCTCGTGCATGTGTCTGCTCTTATCCATCGTTGCAATTGTAGCTCTGATTGTTGTGGTTTGGGCTCTCATCAAGTACTTGTAGTAGGCTGGGGCATCAAGAATGTTACAATCCCATCTTCAAGTGAGTTAAGTTCCTGCTAGTGTTTGTTCCGCGGCTTTATTTGTTGAGTTGCACTCGATACGCGAGAAAGTGTGGATACGCAATGTCATATTCAAGTAAGCTAATCATTCTCATGTGTTTTACTGGTCGAACTTGCATTAGTGAAAAGTGAGGATAACGTTGGGTGTCTTTTGCATTTATTCAACACAAAAATGAAATTTGAGGTACCGCCTTAGGATCCGAGCAGTGTTGGGACCTTAATTGTGCTATATGATGCGTGCATTAGATTGTGGAACTTAAATGTTTGGATTGAAATTGTAATGATGAATCTCCCCTTTCTTCTATGATGAATGATTGAGCTTTGTTGTGAATACTTTGCTTCTTGTTTTTATTGAGCACATCCACTTTTTTTTAGGGTTTTTGTTTGTTTGTTTGTGATGCCTTCATGAGCTACCCAAAGGCAATGTTGAGAAATCTATCTAGTTATCTGTTTTTTTTCTCTCTCTCTCACAAAATAGTATTTTATTTGTGGTTGTGGTTGGAACATGACACTCTGTCTTACTTGATTGGCTTTTCCTCCTTTAGCCCTGTCAAGCATCCAAAAATAAATAAATTGACGAGGGCATTCTGGTTCTTTTGATTAGGGCATCCGTGGACTTATAACGTGAGATTTATATAAATCTTCCATCATAAACTCTACTCCTATAAGGATGAGGTTTGTAATTTTTTTATAAATTTGTCTCAAAATTTAGAATTGGGTTTATTTTTTCCCTTTTATTACAAATTATTTAATATTTATAATAGTGGGATAATAAAAAAATTGTTAGAGAGATTTATGATAATAGAGAGATTTTTAAAAGGAATAGGATTTTTAACTTAGACAGTGATACGATGAGCATAAAATTTTATAAGAGATTTACACAGATGTCCTTATAAAACTATTAAAATATAATAATAAAATTTATAACTTCACTATAAAATTCTTCTCATTTTTTTTATTTTCAAAATTATCTAATTTTAAATTTTAAAAATTAAATACAAGGATCTATTCACACGCATAATATATATAGTATTTTTTGATATTTTCAATTTCATCCCTCCTCTTCTCGCTGGATACTCCATGAAAATAAATCATTTTTTCACTATATGTATATATATAAGTAAAAGTTTATATATAAAATAAAATAAAGTATATTTTAAAATATCTTTATTTGATTTTAGATGAATTTATTTTTTTAAAATAACAAATATCCAGCAACATTATGCGACAGACTATCTGCAGCATAGCGCATTACGCAGTGGATTGTCTGCAACATAACATTCCATACCACTAGCTCAGACACTTGAATTATTTAAAAAATAATTTCTTAATCATTAATCTTATAATATCTCTCATTAACATTTAAATTTATTATCTTGAATAATATAATTAAGAAGGAAGCATGAACTCTATCTCAAAATTCTAAAATTTTAAATGCTAAATATATATAATATACCTCGTGAACATCTAAATTTTTTTTATCTTGAACATTATAACTCAAGAGGAAAACTTGAACCCCAGGAAAAAATCTTATTAGTTTAAATTCACTATAACCCAACCTTTATATCTTAAATCGTAAACCCTAAATATACCGTAAAAATTAAAAAAAAAGATATTCTAAATTCAGAATCGCACAGGCACCTATATCAAGCGCATCGAGTCCGCGATATATATATATATATATATATATATATATATATATTATGGACCAACTAGTTCATTTAGAAATCATCTTCTTCTCTCTATCATAAACAAAATTCATAAGCATGGCAAAATGGGTATACATGATTCACCCTAATATAAGATAAGATCTCCTTGCGACAATTTCAATCTACATGATATGAAAGTATTCTGAGTCCCAGTGGAGTGATTGATAAGATTTATGACATATGTCAGACTTTTTGTTTGGTCTCCGAAGCATCCACCAGTATCTTGGGCTAAGATTTGTATTAATAAACAAGAAGGAGAATATGGACTTCGGGACCTTCAAGCATGGAACAATGCTCTACTAATGTGTTGTACGCTTTGGAACATTCCGTCCTAGACGAACTCGTTGTGAGTAAAATGTGTTCATCAACATTACCTTAGAGAAGCGGACTTTTGGCAATAGAGTGTGAAGGCCCCCCAGATTCCTCTTTGGTTAAACGACTTGTGGACATACGAGATCAGTTGGTCCAGAACTGAAATGAGCAAGGGGCGGCAAACATGAAGTTGCTAGAATAGTTTGCAACGGAAAAAAACTGGGGTAGCAAATGCATATAAATTTTTTAGACCGCGAAAGCCTAAGGCATCATGGGCATCAGTAGTATGGAGGTTGGGAAACTTACCTAAGCACCGATTCAATATCTGGTTTCTAGCTCACAGGAAGCTAAGGACGGCAGATAGATTCCCATACGAGCCATATAAAAGTTATATCTTCTTTGATTCCACCATCACCTGAGCCCTATGGAGCAATGTTGGATGACACATGCGATACGAATGGTGGAGGGTTATTTCTAGATTTTCCGGTAGCAATATATGGAAGGGGGACGGTTGATGAAGGCCTAACACCTTGTTGTTTCATATATGATTTACCTTATATGGGAAGCCCATAATAGATGTCGTTTTGAGAATGATGCGTCTGATATTGATACGATATTCCACAAGTTGCAGATATATGTCTATCAGTTTGTAGACCTTCGGTAATTGAGGGATCTTGAGTTTATGTTACGGGATCGTCCAGTAGTAGATTGTGATGATTCTGTCTTTCATCTTTCATTTCATAAATTGATTCGAGATTTGGAATGTTGTTATTCTTGTGATCCTTTGGACACACACACAGAGGTCCCTGAACAAAACTGATAAAAAATTCTTAGGATAATGGTACAGTAACAAAACACTTTCTCAATTTTTTAGGTATTTAAGGATCAAATCTCAACTTTGGTGAATTAACGGATGAATAAATGTTCGATAGATGGGTTGGTCAAGCTTCAATAAATAAATAAATAAATTCCTCTTACAAAAGGTATTATGATGGTGTAGCTCATATGACAGAGTATCCTTTTCGCTATATAGGCACGGGGTTTGATTCATTGCACCTTTAATTTTTTTTTTTTTTGTGTTACCCACATAACATGAAATTAAAAGTGATGGGGCTACGATATAGGTTGTCAAATTATCATGCACTAGTTATAAAACATTTGAAAGAATTTTTCATCTACATTGGACGCGCAATTTCAATCCAATTTCAATCCACATTACATGAAATTAAAAGTGGAGTAATGATTGGGACAGTGAATTTGGGACAGTGAATGACGTGCAATTATTGTGTACACGTCCGATCGCCGATCGGACACCACCGATGGTCTCTGATTATCGTCCTGAATCAAACTATACCTTCAGAGGACGGTGAACTCGTCAGGATCGCCGGCAACGGTGAACCTATCGAAATTGATGGTCAATGATGCGAGATCGCAATTGCGGCGATCCCCGACGGGTTCACCGTGCCCCCCAGGGTATAGTTTGGTTCGGGGCGGAGGCCGAATGCCGCCGGTAGTGTCCGATCGACGATCGGACATGTACACAATAATTACCACGTCATTCACTGTCCCATTCACTATCCCAAATTCATTGTCCCTATCATCACTCTTAAAAGTGAGGGGGTTATGATGTAGTGAAAGGACATCAAGTTATCATCTAGGCACCTGTCATTCGATCTCCGACTATTATATATTTGTAAGATTTTTTTCGTCCAAATAATATCAATCCTATCTGGTTCATTTAGAACTATTTCGTCAATAACACACACAATCCTATCTAGTTCATTTAGAAATCATCTTCTTCTCCACCAATATTATTATTTTTTATTTTAAACAAATAATTCGTCAACAATATAAATGAAACAATAAAATCTATATATATAATATAAATTTACAATCCTACATAGTTCATTTAGAAATCATCTTCTTCAATATATCATAATTTATATATCATAAGAGCAATGATAGGAAGAGTAAAAATGGGAGAGTGAAAACCATAGTGAATGATGTGGCATAACATGGCACTTTACATGCACACATCCGATTATCACTTGGACACCATCGGCGGCCTTCGATCGTCACTCTAAATCAAATTATACCCTGAGAGGCACGGTGAACTCGTCGGAGATCATACATACAAAGTATCACGTCATTCACTATAATTTTCACTCTCCCAATCATTATTCATATCATAAATGCAAGACTTTGACAATATGAATCAAACAATAAAATCTATATATATAAATATAATATAAATTTACAATCTCATTTAGAAACCATCTTCTTCTCCACCATTATTATTTTTTATTGCTATTTTAAGCAAATAATTTGTCAACAATATAAATGAAACAATATAATATATATATATAATATAGATTTACCACCCTCTTTAGTTTATTTGGAAACCATCTTCTTCTGTCGTCATAAACAAAATACGCAAGCAAATGTACAAAATGAGTATTTCATGATTCACTCTAATATAAGACAAGATTTCATTGAGAAAATCTCAATCTCTATAACATGAAATTAAAAGTGATAAAAAAAAGGAGACAATGGTACAATGACAGAACGTCCTCTCAATTTTCCAAACATTTAAGAATCGAACTTTAGTAAATCAGAATTTCTCTTAATAGATTATTAATCTAAAAATATTAGGTTCATGAGCTACTCGAGTTTCATCAAATTAACAAATATTTTTTTTTAATGGGCGGTTGATCTAAAAACACTGGATTGATGAGCCACCCGTTGCAAACACTTCCCGATTTACCTTGGTGACCGATGAAAAATTTCCGTAAAACTAAGCCAGTCACCCCAATATTAGTCTGCCAATTTAAAAATAAAAAAAAACTCCAAGGTTGTCTAATTCCCTCCTAATAGATGTCTGTACTAAGATACATGGACTAATGCTGCTTCTCTGCAAAAGCAAAACTTGAAAAATTAGTCACTAAGCTAGGACAGGACAGTTAAGGTAGAGAGTCGATCATTGATTTCTTTCTGAAGTCAATTCAGAAATAATATTGGTCATGCAAAGCTAGATGTGTAGTTTTGTAAGTATGAAAGCAACATTTTCATGAATTGTCACAAATTTTTTAGTGGTAATTCCAAAAGTGAATGAACTCTGAGCGATTCCATATGTATTTATTGGAAGAGCCTATCAATGCAAATGCAACACAACCAAACAACCAAACAAAACAAAACAAACAGCTACTGATGCCGAACAAGTAAGAAGCAAGTCGAATGGTCAGTTCATGGTGGCAATTCACCAGAGAGATACTCACACAACTTGTCTCGCAAAGCAGTTCCATTATTGTCCGCTACGTCGCAGAATCGTTGATTGTAACTCGAGTCGTGTTCATGTGACAATGGTATCTCGTCTATCACTTCATCTTCCATGTCTATGACAATGTTGTGTAGCAAGCAGCAAACAAGGATTATTCTCGGCAGTCTGTGCTTATCCGGCCTCCACATCTCCCCGCGAATGATACTCCACTTTTCTTTCAGTCTTGCGAATGCTCTCTGTGCCACAATGCCGGTTGCAGAAAGTCTTCTGTTGAACTCTACTTGGGTGTGTGAAAGATCCTTCCCTTGATAGGGGGTGAGAAGCCATGGAAGAAGGGGGAAGCCGGCATCTCCAATGACATATTCTTGCACTTCTAAACCTCCAGGAAGCTTCACTTTTTCTCCGTTCAACCTCGTACCTTTCTCGCACATTTGGAAGAAGCCTGAGCTGCGCAACACCGGCAACTCACTCATGCTACCCGGCCAACCAGCGACTATGTCTCGGAACTTCATCCCTGGGTCCACAACAGCCTGCAATACCATACTGTGGTTCTTCTCGTAATCAAGCCATGTTTTACTTGCTGTGTCCATCGAAGCTAGGCACATCATGATATGGGTGATATCAATGACACCAAAACAGTTTGGCAGACCATTGAGCTTCTCAAATTTGGATTTGATAGTTTCTGTCTCATGAGAGGTCGGCCATCGTAGGTGGTGAATGCCTCTCTCCTCCATAGCCTCCACGAACCGCCAAGTAACCTGGGCAACAGTTGAATGGTTCAACCCAAAGGACACTCCAATATTCAATAGCGATTCACCAGAGCCTAATCTTCGCAGAGCAACAGCCACTTGATCCTCAATAGACAAGAGTTTCCCATCTGTAAATACGAGGTGCGATGTTTTTGCCATCAACTCATCCCTGACTATCGAACATATGTAATGGAAGGTCTTCCTTGAAATCTTAAAAATTGATTCAAATTTTCTTGGTTCTTTGGAAGACAAGTGCCCTGGAAGTTAAGACAATGGTCATTCTATGCATGAAAAAAAGATTCAATGTATGACTTGGATATAAGTGCTCTCCAAACAAGATTTTCATCGATTAGTATCTCACAAAAATTGAGAAGTAATTGGTTGTTGAGTAGAAACTAAATTAGCCAACGAAGACTGTGGAAAGCAAGCCATTGAACCATCTAATTTTCAAAAATTTCAGCCTTTGAATGTTTGCTCAGAGTTTTTGACACTGTTTGTTTAGATGTTTGAGACTGTCAGGTACCATATTCAAGCAATAGACTTTCCAAATAGTTGACCTCAACAAAGAGGGTTGCTGTAAAGATCGTTTCCGTTGGATAAAAGATTTTGGAAAATTCAAATTTTTTAGTGTATAGGGAGTGAGAAATAATTTTACACGCCGGTAAAATTCAGCCTTCGTGAATTCAACAAAAAGATCAAAGTGATGGTCTTCGAATGATAATTAGTGTACTTGTATATTATGCACCACAATTAGATTTAATATTCGTTGGCCTTTTACCAAACAAATTAGTCAGCATAGAAATGTTTTGAGTTGAATTTCTGACAAACTTTGGACCAGCTTGACAATCTTAATGAAAGAACATGAATCTGTAAAGAAGTAACTAGTTCGCAAAGATTAGGACCTATCCAAAAGGATTTACACAAGAAGAATTTCCAGTTAAGGTCACAAGGTGAATGAACGAAGAGGTAAAAAAAGAGTGAAGACCTCGCTAATTGTTGATTGGTTTAAAGATATTCTCTGTATCAATCTCAGCCAAAACAGATTCTGTCATTGATCCTTGAATAAAACAACTGAGGGCTTCCTCATAAGTAAATCTTATACCAAATTTGAGCATGCTGAAAAAGCATCCACTTAAAACTATTCATGACTGCAGAAATGAGTTCTCTTCTCTACCAAAGACCAGAGTTGACCATCTAAGAGGAATAATACAGAATAATAATAGCTCCATAGCACCAACACATCCATCACTATCATACTCATTAAGCACATACCATCGAGAAGTTTGTCTAATAACTCATTGTTTATCCTACGTACAATGGTTAACGTTGAAACAGAAAAGAAGATGAAGCACAGAGAAAAGAAACAAGCAAAGAAATGTAAGAGATTTATCTGGCATGCTCTGGTATCCTAACCAACATTCATAATCCTCTTCTCTCGTGTTAAGGTTTTTGTTTGCCATACAATCCACGAGATAGTTGGTATATATAACTTATGAATTGATTTAGCAGAGTCATGACCTACAATAAACCATGTCAGCCTTAATAATTGTATGACTTAAGGCCCTCAATCTCTGACAATATCTAATTTGTCTAGTCACATATTGCTCATATATTAAAATTGTAAAATTTAGAGATAAAACCAAATGCAATATCAAAGCCTATGGGCCAGTAATATCAAGACATAGATGATGGCAAAAAATAACAACAAAAAATTTTAAGTTAATATAGACAAGTCTCATTCATTGTAAGCTCATTAATGTTTATAAGCTCAATGAGTTTGATATCTCAATTGAGTACCTATAGAATATCCTTCCGAAAGTGGCGGGAGCTACGAGAAAGATGAATGAAGAAACTATCTTCTCTAGAACATCGAAAAATTTAAAATATTGAAAGTATAATAGTTGCACCTGTTGTGGATGGCAAATATAGAAAAGATAGTGAGTTCTAAATAAGTTAGTTACAATGCAGATTCTCACATAGCACTTCTTTGTGAAACACAAACTTTGATTCTTTTTTTATCTGTGATTGTTGCAAGAACATTTTTTTTTCATGATCTTCTTTTCTCATTAGTTTTTAGTATCCTACTATTTATGCTCACTATTTCAAACAGTATAGTGCAGTACATGTTCTCTGTGTCTAATTCACCTTAAAATAATTTGAACAAATGTTAGATAATGAAGTTCCTTGCTGTAGGAGAGAATACACATTAGACTGGATCAAATGCAAGCTTCTCTTTTATGAAATCTTGATACAACAACAACAACAACAACAAAGCCTTATCCCACTAGGTGGGGTCGGCTATATGGATCCTTTTACGCCATTGAGTTCTATCCCCTACTATATCATCATCTAGATTTAAATAAAATTTATCTTGTTTTATTGTTGCCAACCAAGTCTTTTTTGGTCTTCCTCTCCCTCTTTTAATGTGCGTATTTATCATAGTTTCACATCGTCTAACAGGGGCATTTATTGGTCTTCTAAGTACATGTCCGTACCATCTCAAACGTGTCTCCCGAAGTTTTTCTTCAATAGATGCAACTCCGACTTTCTCTCTAATACTCTCATTCCTTATTCTATCCATCCTCGTATGTCCACACATCCACCTTAACATCCTCATCTCTGCAACTTTCATCTTTTGCTCATGTGCTCGAGTCATAGCCCAACATTCAGCACCATATAACATAGCAGGTCTAACTGCCGTTTTGTAGAACTTCCCTTTAAGTTTTAGAGGTACTTTACGATCACATAAGACACCCGATGCTAATCTCCATTTCAACCATCCTGCTTGTATTCTATGTAAGACATCTCTCTCAATTCCTCCATCACTTTGCAAGAACGATCCTAAATACTTAAAGTTCTCGATTTTAGACAACTCATCATCTCCTATCTTAACAATTGTTTCACTACGTCTAGCATTGCTAAACTTAAATTCCATATATTCAGTCTTTACTCTACTAAGCCTAAAACCTTTCATTTCTAGAGTTTCCCGCCAAGATTCTAGTTTAGCATTTACTCCTTCACGTGTCTCATCTATCAAAACAATATCATCTGCAAACAACATGCACCATGGCACTGTATCTTGAATGTGCCTAGTGAGTTCATCCATGATTAGTGTAAAAAGATAGGGACTTAAAGCTGATCCTTGATGTAACCCTATCCTTATTGGAAATGCTTCAGTCAATCCACCTGAAGTCTTCACTCTAGTCGTTACATCTTCATACATATCTTTAATTAGGTCAATATATGTTACGCTAACGCCTCTCTTTTCTAGAATTCTCCATATAATTTCTCTTGGTACCCTATCATAAGCTTTTTCTAAATCAATAAATACCATGTGTAGATCTTTCTTTTGCTCCCGATATTTTTCAATTAATTGCCTAAGAAGATGTATAGCTTCTATTGTCGACCTTCCAGGCATGAACCCAAATTGATTTTCGGTTACCGTGGTCTCCTTCCTCAATCTTTTTTCTATTACTCTTTCCCAAAGTTTCATGGTATGACTCATTAATTTAATACCCCTATAGTTTGCACAATTTTGTATGTCTCCTTTGTTCTTATATAAGGGAACTAGACTACTTACCCTCCATTGATTAGGCATTTTTTTTGTTTTCAATATTAAATTAAATAATTTTGTAAGCCATTCAATACCTTTTTTCCCTAAACATTTCCATACCTCTATTGGGATATCATCCGGTCCCACGGCCTTTCCATTTTGCATCCCTTTCAAAGCTTGTTCTACTTCTGAAGTTTGAATTCTCCGATGAAAATTAAAATTTCTATACTCATTTGAAATACTTAAATTGCCTAAGTCAAGTTGGTCCCCTAAACTTTCATTAAAAAGTTGATGAAAGTAAATCTTCCACCGCTCTTTTATTTCGCTATCATTTACTAGTACTCTATCGCATTCATCTTTAATACATCTTATTTGACTAAGGTCTCTTGTTTTCCTTTCTCTTGCTTTAGCTATTTTATAAATGTCTCTTTCCCCTTCTTTTGTATCTAAATTTTGATATAATCGTTCAAAAGTTTTATTTTTTACTTCATTCACTGCTTTCTTAGCCTCTTTCTTGGCTATTGTATATTTTTTTAAGTTTTCCTCGTTCTTACAAATATATAATTCCTTATAAGCTATTCGTTTTTCTTTCACTTTCTCTTGTACTTTCTCATTCCACCACCAAGATTCCTTCCTTGGTGGTGCATGCCCCTTTGACTCACCGAGTACATCCTTAGCTACTATTTTCAACTTTGATACCATCTTATCCCATGTCGTATTAGAGTCGCTATATATTTCATCTAATGCTTGTATTCCTACCTTCTCCTTCAATATGTTTTGCTTCCCATCCTTTAACTTCCACCACTTAATTCTAGGAGTCGTGTATATTTTTCCTCTATTGATATTATAACTAAGGCGTATATCTAACACTACTAATCTATGTTGGGTAGTTAAGCTTTCTCCAGGGATAACCTTACAATCTTTACAAATCTTCCTATCTCTCTTCCTAACCATAAAATAATCAATTTGTGATTTATTATTCCCACTTTTGAATGTGATCAAGTGTTCTTCTTTTTTCTTAAAAAATGTATTAGCTAGTATAAGGTCATATGCTATCGCAAAATCCAATATAGTTTTTCCTTCTTCATTTCTTGTTCCAAACCCATAACCCCCATGTACTCTCTCATATTCTTCATTTTTCGCTCCGACATGTCCATTTAGATCGCCTCCTATTAAAATCATTTCATTTGGCGGAATGTTTTGTAATACCTCATCTAAATCGCTCCAAAATCTTGATTTAGTTTCTTCATCTAATCCTACTTGAGGTGCATATATGCTAATTACGTTCACAACTTCTTTCGCCACTACTATCTTGAGAGCTATAATTCTATCCCCCTTTCTAACTACACCAACAACTTCATCTTTTAAAGAACTATCTACAAAAATACCCACTCCATTTCTTGTTTTACTCTTTCCTGTATACCATAACTTAAAACCCGAGTTCTCTATCATTTTTGCCTTCTCACCTACCCATTTTGTCTCTTGCACACACAAAATACTAATTTTTCTCCTAATCATTGTATCTACTACCTCCATTGTTTTACCAGTGAGAGTTCCTATATTCCATGTTCCAAATCTGAGACTATTACTTTTCTTATAATGTTTATTCTTAGTCCACCTATGGTGTGAGAACTCTTGCCTATTTAACACTACACCCAAGTTCTCATGGAGATGTAGCGGTCCTTGCCGAGACGTTACAGTCGGACCCTGCAACGCGAACCCTTGCATATTTAGCACTACACCCGGGTTCTGGAGATGTAGCGGTCCTTGCCGAGACGTTACAGTCGGACCCTGCAACGCGTTCCTTCCGGGGAACATCCTAGCATTAGCATAATACTTTAATGGATCCATTCATTGAGTATTTGCCATAGTTTTTTTACGCTGGCTGGCAACCTAACGCAACCCTCCTCCTTTATCCGGGCTTGGGACCGGCCATGACTAGGTCGTCACAGGCGGATTTATGAAATCTTGATGATTTTCTATAATCATGCACAAACTGCATAAGAATACAGCTATTCTTCAAGAAACTACTTTCATTGTTAGAATATTATAAACACACTTAGGAATAATTTGATGTATTCTAATTTATATTTTATCTAAAATACAAATTAGTCCTTAGAATAAAATCATGATTTATTTCCTAGAATAGAATTCTAATTGTTTCTTAGAATAAGTCCTAACTTTGTATATAAATATGACTTATATCTTGTAATATTTGATGAAAGAAATTCTTTGATATGATATCAGAGCGCAAGATTTAAAATTTTTTCCCTTTATCCTAAAATTCTCTTTTATCCTAAATCTTGGCCGATCCGTTTCTTTTTTTACCCTCTCGCGACTAGTTTTGCTTGCAACTCCTCTTTTTCCCTCTCTCCAAGCGACACTACTGTTCTTCTCCTGCACGCGACGCTGTTGTTCTCTAGAGAAGCCGAAGCTGCTGTTCTTCTCTTGCACGCATCGCGAGCTCCTGCAACGCGTCGCTCTCCACACGTGATAGCGTTCTCTCTGCACCGGATCGCATCGCTCCCCACTACCTGCTCGCGCAAGGCAACCCTTCCTTTTCTTCCTAGGCTTGCGACCTCCATCTTCAAGTGCGCTGAAGGCTTCTTCCTGCACGCCGTGTGTTGTTCTCCGCAGTGTGCTTTCCTCCGTCGAATGCCAAAGGCTCCTCCGTCGTGTGCGTATTTCGACGCCTATTCCTGACGCTGACAACCTAAAACTGATCAATGGCCACTTCTGGCACTCCAAAGCCGGATATCTCAATCTTTACCAACCACATCACTACATCGCTCTTTTCTAAGCAGTTGGATGGTAAGAACTACTCCTCTTAAGCCTCTCACATTGAGCTTTGGCTTGTTGGACAGGGTTATGAGACACATCTCACCTAAACCGAAGAGGATGCTCAAGTCGTCGATCGTCCTATGTGGAAAAAGGTTGACGCTCAGTTGTGTTATATTATCCAAGCCACAATCCATCCATCTCTTAGGGATGTCTCTGCACTCACAAAATCTGCAAAGCTGTTTGAACATAGACACAACAACTCTTTACAAATACCTCTCGGTGACTCTATCAAGTTTGTGAAGATCTCATGAACATCCTCAGTGCCCATCAGATTAAGGATTCTATGCCAACTTATCTGGGTTCGGTCTCTAACTTTCTTTGTGACTTCAATGAACTGCTTCCGCCTGCGGCCACTCCTGTTGCAGAGCTTGAAAATCAAAAGAAATTTTTTATATCTCTGGCTTTATATGGTTTACCCACAGATTATTCTCATGTTCGTGATCAGATTCTAGACATCCCTACAGAAACTACCATGGGCAGTGCCTGGGCGACTGTCCTTCGTGTCCCTGCCAAAGTCTTGACGTTACCTCCTTTCGTTCCTGTTGATTCATCAGCTTTAGTCTCTTGAAGCAACACCAGACCTCCACCCCGTAAGGGTTGCAAAGGGCGTCCTTGATGTGATCACTGCCACCGACCAGGACAAACGATTGATAAATGTTTGAGTCTACATAGTCAACCCCCTCGTGCTGCTCAGATTATCCAGAATTCTGTCGCTTCTTCAGCTTCCACTTCAAAGTTGCCACTGAATCCGACCCCACCGCCTTCCTATGACGACTTTATGAAATTGTATGAGGATCGACAGGTTTCTGATTCCACTGCTACCGTTGCACACACTGGTAATTCCTTTGCTGGCATATCTCGATTTTCAGATCTTTGGGTTCTTGATTCTGAGGCCACCGATTATATCACTGGTAATAAATCTCTTTTTTCTTCTCTCACTACTTCTAGTTATTTATCCTTTGCCACCATGGTAAATGGTTCTCAAATTCAGTCCCAGGGTGTTGATATTGTGCATCCTTCTCCATCTCTCCCTATTCATAATGTTCTTTATGTTCCCGAAGCTCCCTTTAATTTGTTATCAATAAGTAAACTCACTCGGTCTCTTAATTGTGTCATCTCTTTTACTAAAACTTATGTTTCCTTACAGGACCGGAGTACGGGGAGGATGATTGGTTTCAGATGTGAGTCTCATTGCCTATATCGGCTTCACCGACCCTCTCTTGTCGGTTCGGTGGCGACATCTCCTCTTCTTATTCATAATCAGTTAGGACATCCAGGTTTTGATAAGTTGAAACAATGACATCTTAGTCTTTCTCACTTAGAGTCTTTGGCTTGTGAATCATGTTAATTAGGAAAGCATATTCGTAGTTCTTTTTCTCCTCGCACTATGAGTCGGGCTACGCCCCCTTTCGCGTTGGTTCATTTTGATGTCTAAGGTTCGAGTTGTATTTCTTCTACATTAGGGTCTCGATATTTTGTTACTTTTATAGACGATTTTTCCGTTGTACTTGGTTATATCAGATGAAGGATCATTCAGAATTGTTTTCTATTTTTCAATCTTTTTTTCATGAAATCAGAACTCAATTTGGTATTTCTCTTCGAACCTTGCAAAGTGATAATGCGGGTGAGTATTTATCTACTTCGTTTCGGGTCTTCTTTGCATCTCATGGTATGTTGTATAGGATGTTTTATCCTCAGACCCCCAACAGAATGGAGTTGCAAAACGCAAGAATCGTCATCTTCTCAAGACCACCCGGACTCTTATTTTCCACTCTCATGTTCCTTATTGGTTTTGGGGTGACGTCGTACTTACTGCGTGTTATCTCATCAATCGCAT
The DNA here is from genome assembly GCA_024364735.1 of Boesenbergia rotunda. Lineage (NCBI taxonomy): Eukaryota > Viridiplantae > Streptophyta > Magnoliopsida > Zingiberales > Zingiberaceae > Boesenbergia > Boesenbergia rotunda. The sequence goes on along the minus strand of JAGFNQ010003956.1, from coordinate 103,097 downwards.
TCTTTCCTCCACTCTACAAGATAAAACACCTCATCACGTACTTTATCCTCATCAGTCTCTTCATCCTTTACCACCTAGAGTCTTTGGTTCTGTATGTTGTGCTCATACTCTTGATCCTGACATTAACAAACTCTCTCCCCGGTCTCATAAATGTGTTTTCATTGGGTACACACGGTCTCAGAAAGAGTACAGGTGATCACTTTGAGGGGATCAACCTCAAATAATGATCACTTTGAGGGGATCAACCTCCAATATTGATCACTTCGAGGGGATCGACCTCCAATAACCAAAGTAGTTGATTATTTAATTAATCACTTTATTCTCTCCTCTAAAGATTACATAACGTCTCTTTAAATAAGCACGTAAGAATACCTTTCCAAGAGAAAAAGTCTAATAACCTATCTAATATTGTAAAAAGCTAAATAATTAAATAAATGTAATGACCTTATCTAAATTAATAACAAATCTAATAGCATATTCTAAAGGATAATATTTTGAAGGAGTTATTTGAATAAGTCTATCTAGAGATTCTGTCATTCCACCGTCCTTCAAAACAACCTTGTCCTCAAGGTTGATCTTTTTCTTTTTCTTTTTCTTTAGACGATTTACATAAAACAACTTCTTATTGTGCACCAATTGAAATCTCCTTTTGACGAAAACAAATAACCTTTTATGATTTTTTCTCAAGTCTGAAAAATTCCTTTGGGTCTTCGTCTAAAATTTATGATCATTCCAATACTTTCTTTTTCTTCGCTTAGCCTTGCGTCAGGTTCTCATTGAGTTAAAAGGAAAAAAGATTCTATGATTTGTCGAATATTGTTGGAGACGCCAAGTTATTATTTCTTTGTTCATTTGAATGATGGAAGTAGAGATTGTTGTAAATGCAATGACTTCAATTATGGATGTTGTAAGGTTTAGCTCCTCATGTACATTATCTCTGCAACTATCTTCTTGTTGTTGGGTGAATCCTTTTACCTTTATTGTTTGTGGAGATTGTAACCCTTCTAAGGCATGAATTGATTTTGTCATAGTGACATCTTGTATTCCATTGGTACTTTCTTGTATTTCTTCTTCATTGATATCATCTTTTTCTTTTGAGTCTTCTATTGGTTCATCCATCAATATTCTCTTTTGTGTACATTGATGACTTTGATGCCACTTATTACTTCCCCATTGATTTTCTCTTCTTGCAATGGTGCAAAGGACAATGTAGCCTTTATATGCGAGGATCGTACATCTTCACCTCTTTTTGGATGTTAAGATTAAGTCCTTCGATGAAAATATTCAATAATTTTCGTTCCGATCAATCACGAGTTTGGTTAAAGAGTCGAAGAAAGTGACTATCACATTTTACTACCGTTGTGATCTGTTGAATTTTAGATAACCCCTCATCTACATTATCATATTCTTGAGATTTGAATTGAGTGAGAAGACCATCTAGAAACTCCTCCCATGTTACAGATCCATGATATGCCATAAATAATTGATACCATTGGAGAGCCTCTCCATCCAAATGTAAAAAAGCTATCTCCACCTTCGAATCATTTGATGTGTCGTGTAAAAGACAATATCTTTTTTCTTATGGAATAAATCCAGTAGGATCTCTTCGTCGCCAACAAGGAAATTCATCTTCATAGGATCTCCAATTTGTCATAATATGAAATTAACCTTGTTCTAATGCCATGTTGATAGGAACTCGTGCCCTATCTCGTGGGGAAATAGAGAAAAGGATGAAAGAAAAGGAATGGGATAATCGCTTCAAGGGGATCGACCTCCAATAATGATCACTTCAAGGGGATCGACCTCCAATAAACAAAGTAGTTGATTATTTAATTAAATCATTTCATTCTCCCCTCTAAAGATTACATAATGTCTCGTTAAATAGAAAAAGTCTAATAACCTATCTATATTTTAAAAAGATAAATAATTAAATAAACCTAATGACCTTATCTAAATTAATAACAAATCTAATAGCATATTCTAAAGGACAATATTTTGAAGGAGTTATTTGAATAAATCTATCTAGGTTGTATCATTAAAAAAATGAGGGATTTGGGAAAAGATTTTTGAAAGGAAGGGATAAACAATGAAGAGAGAGAGAAGAAGGAGAAGAAAACAGAGAAGAATGAAAGTTTTTTTTTCCTTGCTTGCTGGGAAAGAAATAAAAAGAAGTGAAGATTTTTTTTTAAAACTTGCTTGGTGGAAAAGAAAGAAAAAGAAGAGCGGCTTGGAAAAGAAAATAACAAGAAGAGTGGAAAAAAATTATGTGAAGAAGAATAGCATAATACAATCAGAAAAGAAGAGAGAAAATGATATATCTGGGTGAGAAAACAAATCAAAAAATAAGAGAGAGAGGATAACTTAGCTGGGTGAGAAGAAGAAGAGAGGATCACCACTTCGGGAAGCAATGAAGAGAAAGAGAGAAGGGGATGCCCATTTGGGATGGCTACTTTGCATGAAGAAGAAGAAAAGCGTCGGGCAGAAGAAGAGGTAGCGCGTGAGGTAAGAAGAGTTATGACTCTGATATCATAGTGAGATAATAGAAACAGAGAAAATAAAAGAGGTAACAAAATAACTTTTTTGAATTAATAATTTTTCCATGAGGTATACAATTTATAGAGGTCGTAGGGTGCTTGGTCAATTGACATATTAGCAAAGAAACTGCCAATTAATGTATTAATAAAGAAAAAGTCTAATCTAATAATTAATATATCTAATATAAATTTAATTTGATTCGCATGATGTGCCACGTCATGCCACGTCATTACTTGCATATAATTCTCTTTTAGAAGTTATATTTAATAGAGCATTCACTCTACGATTCAAGAAATATAACATGTATCCTAACAGTTGATATACTGAATCTGGTATCTCTAGCAGGAATTATTTGGCCCCCACGGGCATAGCTGAGATGGTAAGGGGTTGATAGATTGCCACTAAAGGTTTTGGGCCACGGGCATAGCTGAGATGGTAAGAGGTTGGTAGATTGCCACTAAAGGTTTTGGGTTTTCTTACCTTCTCAGTCACCGTGATTTACCTCCTCCGTGTTGGTACTGGGGCGGACTTGCGGCTTTTGCCACTCTAGCAGGAATTATCTGGATAAAATGACAATCACCAATTTGAACTAGAGTGAAACCCTAAACATTTCCCCTTTGACAGGTTAATAAAGAATTAAAGGCACCAATTCATCTCCGATGCGCTTTGACTAGTTACGTCCTACTTCAATTATCTCCAAGACAACTACACCACCAATAACACAACTCTTCGTCGTAATTTAAAATCTCTTGTACTAGAATGCTAAAACCTAAAATACAATTTTGATGCGCAAAGCTATCCATACGATGAAGAATCAACAATCAAGAGCAGTCACAAATCAATCTGAAGTAAAAGAAACGGGCTTACAAATTCAGTGAGCTGTAAGATAACATAAGCAAGCGAGATCGAGAGACAAGGCATCACGAGAAAGACGAGAACCTGTAATCCTGCAGGAGAAGTCATCCCACCAGTCGCCACTCCCCTTCGACGCGTCCGCCGTCGACGCGGCGCGCTTGTCGGCTCTCTTCCTCTTCCTGAAGCCTCTGACGGGGCCCATGATCCCCCGAAGGCCCCGCCTTCGCTGCCGCCGCTGCGAGCCCGATGCAGAGGGGAGATCCACCGACACGGCGGAAATCAAGTGGGGAAAGGCGGAGACGGCGGGCGGCTTAGCTGGCCGTGGAGGGAGATGAGGCGAGCGAGGTGGGAAGGGGAGGGAGAATGCAGAGCGGGAGGTGGCGGAACGGCATGCAGAGGAGATTTGTAGTCGCCATGGACATGGCCATGGCATGGATGATGATGGGTTTTGTGAAGGAACGGAAGGGAAGCAACAAATGAGAGTAGTCTTTTGTAATGGTACGAGAGGAGACTTTTGTTCTTTCTTTTTCTTTCCTAAATATGGAATTATTTATTACAGGCAAAAATCAAAATATATTCCATTTTAAAATTTTATTTTTGAATTATTATTTTTTATTTAACTAGTACAAACTGTTCTATGATGAGCTATTTTATTCAAAATTATTATAATAATATAATTAAATTTAATAATTAAATAATATTTAAGTAATTTTAATTAATAACTTTAACTAACATTAATGTTTAATTTTTGAGAATATTATTTGATGATAACAATAATTAGAGGTGATCGGCCCATCAATATTCTTAGGATTGTTATCTCAAATAAAGAAATTTTTTATATTGAGGAGCCTAATCGTTGCACCATTATTCCCGAACCACGAAAAAATATCTTATTAAAATTTGAAATTTTAATTTTAAAATTTAAAAATATAATTTGAAATTATCTTTTTTAATTTGTTAAATTATTTTCTAAAATTTTTATTTTGTATAAATTTAAATTTTTTTTAAGATTTGTAATTATAATTTATCTTTTAAATTTGTATGTGTAAATTTATGATTTATTTTTTAATTTTAAATTTAAATTATAAGAAATTAAAATTATTAATCAGTCTTGAATTTTTTTAAAAAAATATTAACGTAATTTAATTTTAAATTTTACTAAATTAATTGGCATTGATTAATAAAAGGTTAGATTCTTGATAAGATGTAGAATATATTAATTTTGATAGCTATATAAACAAGTAACATTTGAAGTACACCTATGATGATTCGTAAAATTCATAAAATTATTAGAGCACAATTTTATAAATATTTATGTTTTATTCATAAAAATAATATTTATGTTTTATTCACAAATTTAACTTTGTATAAATAATGAGCCAGTGAAAATTGATTTATGAGAGTAGATTAGAAAGAAAATAACATCGTGATATTATTCATGTATATATTATTTATTTTAATAAATAATATTTTTATTTTTCATTATAAAAATAAAATAACCTTAATAAGTTAACTTAAAGTTAAAAATAATAAATTTGAAAAAGTAGGAAAAGGAGAAAAAAATATATTTTGAAATAATATTTAATTTGGCAATTTGAAAAGTAGAATTTGTAATTTAGATATTTATAAAATTTAGTGGAGATTATTTTAATGGTAAATTGCAAAAAATTTTCCAATTCCAAACTGATCTTTACATGTACTCCCCATTTGATAAATTTTTTACATTCACTCCACGATGGATTGAGTATAAAAAAGTAAAAATTTAGTATATATTATAAAGATTTAAGTATAAATTATTTGAGATTGAATACTAATTTAGTAAATTTGAGTATACAGTTTCTTGATGTGGTGGATGCAACCTTACATACTCAATTTTTAAAATTTTATATTCAAATTTCTTTAAATAATACTCACAAAATTGTCTTGTCAATCCTATCAGATACAAAGAAAATTTTGAATGGGAACTGCATGTAAAGGTGAGTTTGAGATTGGGGAGTTTAGGAAAATTTACGTTTGATTTTTTTTTTTTTTTTTAGAAATATTTTTTTTTATAGATGATTTTTTTTCTAGTTTTCAGAAAATTATATTCTGAAAAAAAAAAAAAAACATTTAAAAATATTTTAGAAATGAAATAAAAACAAGTTATAACGCCCCTATGATCAATAAGAAATAAAAATAATCAATTTCAATAGGCAAAATAAACAGAGTAAACGTGAAACATAATTTATCTATTTCGGATAAATGCTAAATTTATATATAATTTATATATAAAGAAGCGAACTTTTCCTCCATATTGGTGGCGGGTCGTTAGTCGTCGACCGTCGTCGTCGTCGCCTTGTCGCCAAATGCAGTGGCGGTGGGGCCGGCGGCGTTTCATTCTCTCGGTGGGATATCAAAAGGCCACGAGGAAGGAAAAGAGCTCGAGACGTGCGCATTTCACCCTCGTTCTCCTTCCTCCTCCTTCCTCCCCTACAACATCGCCATCAGGCCCATCACCACCGCGCCCCCCCCCCCCCCCCCTGCCTCCTTTTTAGCCTCCCTCCTCAGTCGTCCCCAATCGCTCCCAGAATGATTAATCAATTCCATTTGCCGCCCGCCGCCGCATTAGAGCAGCGGCCGTCGCCATTAACGTCCATGGCGGCCCAGAAAGGTACCGCCTTTGCAGTTTGTACCTCCCGGAGTGATTTATTGCCCTTCCGATCGTAAATTTGATTCCTTTTTGTCGCAGAGGAGGAGAAGGATCTCAAAATTGGGACTCCGGCGCTGGCGCCGTCGAGCTCCGACAATCGGATGGGCCAGAAACAGCAGCCGAAGAAGAAGTACGTAAAGCAGGTGACGGGGCGGCACAACGACACCGAGCTCCACCTCGCTGCGCGGCGAGGCGACCTGGCGGCGGTGCTGCGGATCCTGGCCGACGTTGCTGAGCAGATGGAGGAGGGAGAGGGGGTTGACGAGATGGCGGCGGTGATGACCGCGGTCGTCCAGGAGACGAACGTGTTCGGGGAGACGGCCCTGTTCACGGCGGCGGAGAAGGGGCACCTCGCCGTGATGGCGGAGCTACTCAAGTACTTCGACAGGGAGGGCCTGCTGCGGAAGAACAGGTCCGGCTTCGATGCTTTCCACGTCGCCGTCAAAGAAGGACGTCAAGGTGGGCAAAATCAAACCTTTCGATCTTCTTCTCCATTAAAACCATGCTTAATCAACAAACAATGTCTTCGATCGATCGATCGATCGCAGACGTCGTGGAGTTGCTGCTTCGCCACGATCCGCTCCTCAGCAAGACCTTCGGGCCGTCGAACACCACCCCTTTGATCTCGGCGGCGTCGAGAGGGCACACCGAGGTGATCAAGCTGCTGCTCGCGGAGGAGGTGAGCATGGTGGAGGCGGCGAAGCGGAACGGGAAGAACGCCCTGCACTTCGCCGCCCGGCACGGCCACGCCGCCGCGGTGAAGGCTCTGCTGGAGAAGGACCCGCAGCTGGCCCGGAGGACGGACGCGAAAGGGCAGACGGCGCTGCACATGGCCGCCAAGGGCCGCGACCATGACGTTATAACAGCGCTCGTGGACGCCGATCCCGCCATTGTTATGATGCCGGACAAGTTCGGGAACACGGCGTTGCATGTCGCCACCAGAAAGAAGAGAGTAGAGGTACTCTGGATCTTTACGCCACCAGAGAACGTCAATTCCTACGAAAGATTAGTTTTTTTTTTAATATATTTTTTTGTCGATTAATTCAGATAGTGAATCTTCTTCTTCTACTGCCCGACACGCACGTCAACGCCCTGACGAGGGAGCACAAGACGGCGTACGACATGGTCGACGAGCTGACGTTCTCCGATGAGTCCGCAGCCATCCGCGAGATCCTCTCCCGCCACGGCGCGCTCCGCGCACAAGACCTCAACCAGCCCCGCGACGGCGAGCTCCGCCGCGCCGTCAAGGAGATCAAGGACGACGTGCTCACCCAGCTGGAGCAGAGCCGGAAGACGAACCGCAATGTCCACGGCATCGCCAAGGAGCTCCGAAAGCTCCACCGCGACGGCATCGCCAACGCCACCAACTCCGTCACCGTCGTCGCCGTCCTCTTCGCTTCCGTCGCCTTCGCCGCCATCTTCGCCGTCCCCGGCGGCAGCGACGACCGCAACGGCGCTGCCGTCGCCGCCCGCGGCACCCCGTTCCGCGTCTTCTTCCTCTCCAACGCGGTTGCTCTGTTTACGTCGCTGGCGGTGGTCGTGGTGCAGATCACGGTGGTGCGGCGGGAGACCAGGGCGGAGAGGAGGGTGGTGGAGGTGATCAACAAGCTCATGTGGTTGGCGTCGGTGTGCACCACCGTGGCCTTCCTGTCGGCGGCGTACATCGTGGTGGGACGGAGGGTGCGGTGGGCGGGGGTGCTGGTGACGGTGGTCGGCGGCGCCATCATGGCTGGGGTGCTCGCCGCCATGACGTACTTCGTGGTGAAGTCGAAGCGGCTTCGCCGGAGCAGGCGAAGGGAGAAGTCGTCGACGGCAACGAGGATTAGCTCCGTTTCGTGGCATCGCGACTTCTCGGATTCCGATCAGTTCAATCCCGTTTATGCCATTTAATTCATTAATTCGTTTATCAATTATTAAAAACAGTTTAAACTTTTGAAAAAATATGTTTAATTAGTTTCATGAATTTCTATTATTATAGGACGAGGTAATTTTATGCTTTATTTTTTCTATAATCTCAGAATGAAATATGAAGAGCATATGATGTGAGTATAATTATCTTTGATTATAATATTCTTTTATTATAATAAAGTAATTCTGAGTCTTCTAAATTGATCATAGTTGGTATCTACGTGAGTAATTAATGAAATAGATTTTGAGATTAATTTTAAATGAGTAAATAGAATACCTATTGGATGTATGATGTTTGAATTAAAAGATTACTGTATTAAGATAAATAAATAAATATTCTTATGATTTATCCACTTTCAAAATTTACAGTCGAGAAATTGCTAAAGTTACACCTCCATCTTTTATGCAATAAAGTAAATTTGAGAATTAAGGGGTTGGTTTGTATTTTCTAGTTTTGTTTTAAAAAAAAATATATAATATTTTCTAAAAAAAATTAAAGAATAAAATAAAGTCATTTTCCAGAGAATGAGAAAATATGATTTTTTGAAAAATAAAAATAGAAAATGAAGCAACCCAAATACCTTTTGATAAGTTCTCCAATATTAAAATAAAAATATTTTTAAAATAAAAACTATAATACATTTTTTTTTATTTTTTTAAAAAGATGCATAATTAAACAAGCACCAACAAATTTGATGTTAATTTGATAAAAATTTATTTATATTTATAGGATTTATATAAAGTCAATTAAATTAGAAGATATAAATAAATAAGTTATATATATATATATATATATATATATATATATATATATATAATTGTTATGAATAAAGTTTATCAGATGATAAATGTTCATAAATAAAATGCTAGAAAAATTTTGAATCATATTTATTAATAATTTTTTTATCAAATTTATAAATTGATAAAGAATCTCGAATAAATTTATAATATCAAATTCAATAATCAATCAAATAAATTTAAAAATATAAAATTTTTAAATAATTAAACAAATTCAAATTAAAAACTTGATAATCTCTTAATAAATTAAGTTCATACCAAACTTGAATTAAACTCAAATTTATAAAAAAAATAAACATAAATTTGAATAATAATTTTGATTTTATATTCGACTTAATTACCTTATAAAATAAATTTAAATAATAATTTTCATTTTAATTCAACTTAATTACCTTATAAAATAAATTTGAATAATTAAAATTTATTTTTTTAAAAAAAAAGTAAGGACACATGTGCGATTTATCAAAATAATAATTTAATAATTACATAATGACGAAAGCGAACCAAACGATGTGAAATAAAAATCGATCCAAAGGAAAGGTTTCGCCTTCTTCTCGACCCCTCGTTCTGCTTCGTCGGTCGGTCTCCGTCCCAGACTTCCCTGCCCAATCCGTCGGCTTCAAACACCTTCAACGTAATCTATCTTCCCCTCTCCGATCATCCCGATCGGTCGTACTTTTGTTCTGTTGTCATCGGCGTATTGGGTAGATTCACGCAGATCTGTTTGTTTTCTTAATTTTATTTGCTAGCAAGGATAATCGTACGAGATTTGATTTGAATTTCCTATTCGATTTTTCTTCCCAATGCTCTGGACGAGAAGTCTTGGTTGCGTTGGATGGATCTATGGGGCATTTTACTCTGGCTGGGTCGGAGAATAGATTTGATTTGTTCAGGAAATCTGAATCTCGTTATGGGCTGTTAATATTCAAGGTTGAGTTGGTTAAAGACGATACTTTTAGCGCTGCATGTGCTATCAACTTTCCTATTTATTTATTTATTGCTATACATTTGTAGTGGTCGGATTTTCGAAGAAATCAGGGAGTCCTCTCCAATTTTTTTTGTTAGTGATTGATCGGTTGGAAATCATTGTCTTATGAAGTAGGACCATGAGTGAAGACGGAGAAAGGACTTGCCCTTTGTGTGCGGAGGAAATGGATTTGACTGACCAGCAGCTAAAGCCTTGCAAATGTGGATATGAGGTAAAAGTTTTGTCTAGTGTTTCCTGATTCCGAAGCCTATTTATACTGGCAAGTATTGTATTGCTCCTGTTCATGGTTTACAACCTTATTGTAATGTTATCAAGCTTATTCTAGATTGAAATGTCTGGGTCATTAGGTAAAATATATATATATATATATATATATTATTGTCTAATTTTGCATTTTTATGTGCAGATATGTGTGTGGTGCTGGCACCATATAATTGAAATGGCTGAAAAGGACGACACTGAAGCTCGATGTCCCGCTTGTCGTACACCTTATGATAAGGACAGAGTCATCAAAATGGCTTCCGCTAGTTCTGAGAGGTCCTTGTTTTTGCATACGTATTCATCTTTTATTCCAACAAAAATCATCTATTTCCCTTCTCTTTACTAAAAAATGGTACAACATATCTCTTGCACCGAGGACAGGATAATGGCTGAAGTGTACTCTGAGAAAAAGCAAAGGTCTCAAAGACCAAAGCCCAAGAGTTCTCCAGATGCCATGAAGCACCTTAGTGGTGTTAGAGTGATTCAAAAAAACCTTGTATATATAACTGGGTTACCTGCCAATTTATGCAACGAAAATGTATGCTCATTGGCATTTTCCATCAGTTTTCATACATCAAATTGTACCCTTCCCATTTATTGATAGACTACTATTGTTATCAGATTCTTGAGCGTAAGGAATATTTTGGTCAGTATGGTAAAGTTATAAAGATTTCAATTTCTCGTCCAGCTGGCACCTCTTCCCAGAAAATATCAAGTAACAACACCTTTGGCGTGTAAGTAAAAAATCCAAACTCTCTCTTTGATTTTTCTTATTCAAAGCTGTTGCTTTGCTTATCTTAATTTACCTTTATTAAGGAGTTCTCAATTTGTAGGTCTCTTGGGTCCTAACTATAATGCTTATTGAATTCACACTTTGTAAACTTTTAGGCTGCGTTTGGTTAGGGGTAATATAATCCAGCTTGTAATGTAATTGAGTCTGTAATGTAATCCAGCAGTTTTAAAACTGTACCAAACAAAGTAATCAATCTTGTAATGTAATCCTGATTACATTACAAGACTGATTACACCTTACCAAACGTAGCCTTAGCCATTTCCAGATAGTTAGTCATGCAAATTGGTAAAGTAGTTAATCAGTTAAGCTGCTGTCAATGAGCTCTACTGTTTGTTCTTTCTGTTAGACAGGCTAAGATTGTCTTGTGATTAATTTTATGAATGTAGTTTTTTTAATCCTCTCTCCAGTGTAAAGCATTTTTATGTAATCTCTGCTGGTAGGTACATCACATATGCCAAAGAGGAGGAGGCTGTTCGATGCATACAAGCCACACACAATTATGTTCTTGAAGGTAAATCCTTGAGGTAAGCGCATAACCTGATCTCTGATTTTCTGGACACATTGTTTAATATTCTTTTTGACACTTTTTTGTCTTTCTCAGAGCATGCTTTGGCACCACAAAATATTGTCGTGCTTGGTTAAGGAACATGGTATGCTATTTTTTTTTTCCTCTCAGAGGTTACTTATTTTCAAGTTTTTCTATCTACTAGACTTCCTATTCTGAGTTTTTGTATTGATTCAGATATGCAGCAATCCTGATTGTCTGTATTTGCATGATAATGGTAGCCAGGAGGATAGCTTTACAAAAGATGAGATAATTTCAGCTTATACTAGGTATCTTCCCTAATGAAGTTTGCATGAATGAGATATTTGTCTGTCATGATTACACCCTTGAGTTTTAGTAACCGTATCTTTGGACATTTGTCTCTCAGTTGGCAATTGCATTTATATGCTTATTTTGAATTCACTTTGAAAATATTCAACCCCGTTTATGCAGTAGTCATGTATTTCATGTGTTTTTTGTTGGGAGTTAGACATTTGGAAAACATTTATAGATCATATTGTTTCTGAACTATGTATGTGGTGATGGAATGTACTGCAGAATCATTTGGAGGTTTTCAAAGAACCGATGGAAATAAACTTTGGAAGATCACATACTAGCAAACAAGTTAAGCTAGTGGTTCATACTTAATCGCTTCCATAATTTCTCCTCATTTTTTCCCTTTAATTCTTCCATGTAATCTTTGTCTCCTGGGAAATGGAATTGCTTGAACTGGTCGATTCTACTCAGAACCAACATCCCCCTTCTGGTTCTATAACAGCCGTGTATTTTCATTCTTGTATCTCAGACCAGTCTAAGTAAATGTTTGACTAGTCATGAATCATAATTGAGCTAAAAGCAGCCAAGTGGGTCATTTGGTTTTACCTAGTGTATTTGGTAATCTATTTGTTGGGGTTCGAGTTTGCTTTTAAAAGTTTATAAGCTAAATTCCCATAATCAGGGGTTCAATCTCATTCCAATACTGGTTTAGATGTTCTCAACAATGAATATAGGGAGTTGTACATAGCAGTAGCAGTTTCACTTTAAAATGTTATTTAAAGTGTATATGCATTGCCTTACCATTTGTTATAACAACGGTCCTTAATCAAGCATTTAAACATGCATATTATTTCTTGTATAACTAATGCCAATATGTGTTCAAAGATATGCTTTACAGTCTAGAATGAGTGTGGTATTCCACCTTGAAAATATGTACTGCCACTTACCCAGGTTCATCCCCATATGTAGTCTCCCTTTTTACTTTCAAATGAATCATCAATATCTTATGTAGTATTGCTTAAGTTGCTAATGGTTAGTAACCAAGTTGGATAAGTTAAGGTGGAAATGTTAACGATATGAATAATCTTACTTGGTGCCAGATTGTGTTTAAACTGCTTAGGTACATCTCATGCGGTAGTCCCTAAGTGGATGTCCTGATATTTTCTCTAGTTTGGTCGATAGGACATCAGGCAATTCTGCATGCTAAGCTCAAAAATGCTGTAGCCTACATTAATGCATTAAGCTATCCAGTCTAAAGAGTCAGATTGCCTATGGATTGGCTTGCTAGGAATTCGCCGAAAGTTTTGAATTGTACAAGTAAATATCAAGGTTGTTTCTCCTTGTACCCTTTAGACGTGTAGGAGACAAGCCAACTGTTTTCTTTTGTTTTGCTTTTTGTAGACACACACACATGTTTTCAGTTTAGGGTAATGTGCCTCATTACCTTGATCCTGTAATTGTGTTTAATGCATGAATAGTTTATCTTGTGACATTGCAGGAGTACCATGCAGCAGACTTGTGTGAACAATTCACAACGACGATCAGGAAATCTGTTGCCTTCTATGGTAGATGACTTTGGTTGTTCTGGAATAGGCTCAGACAAGCATCCAGTCAAGAATTCATGTGATGTAAGCTTATACACCTGTGGCATATGTTTACATAATTTCCTACTGTTTAAGAGACCTTATCGACATTATGCCTTTTATTCTTACATATTTACAGCTCATTCCTTCTATATATTCATACAGAATGCCTCGATCCAAGTCAGGGGTTCTCTTCCCAATAGTAGTCTTGGGAAATCCAACGCTTTACCAGTAGCTACTTCATGGTACATTGCTTCTAAGTTAGCTTATTAGCAAGCCTTGTTTTTAATTACTATTCTGATCACTTGCAGGGGGCTTCGTGGTTTGGCTTCCAGTGTGCAATGCACTCAAACTCTTTCCAAACAGAAGGTACTAGAGACTAGCAAAAGTTCTTCTTTGCCTGCTCTACCAATTGCATGTCAAAAGAAACCTTCTGGAAAACCTGATGAAGCGGTTGTATTTCCAAAGGTGTCTGAAAGTAATGTAGGTGGTGTCATATCAGGATCATCAGAATTGTTGCAACTTGGTAATTGTGTAGATTCACAGTCGTCTCTACCTTTGGAGATAGATCATTATAGCGATTGTCCTTTAAGGTCTTCATGGGATGATGATATTAATGTCACATCGAAGCCTGAGGAAGAAGTGGAAGATTTGAATGACAATTCTAGTGGGTCTGATTCTCTAAGACCGAGCACTGGGAGCCAACGGCAGCCTTTAGCACATTCACCAACTCAGGTTGTCCCAAATACAACTGAAATTCCCCAGGTTTCTCCAAGTGGCCTATCTGTTTCTCTTGATAAAACACTTGAAGACAAGGGTATGAATTTTAGTGATGACACAATGTCAAGAAATAATACTATGGCTAATCATGTTAGACACCACAGCGACTCTGATCCTGTTGCTGTTGAACATGATTCAGCTATTATCAATGGTGACATACAGAGGTTGGCCTTAAGGTTTTCCTCAGTTAATGTGGACAGCTCAAAATTGAAACATTTAAAAGATGTTGGTAAACATCAGACCTTGCTCTCTAATATCTCTCCAGTTGTGTTGCCATCAAGTCAAGATTTTGATTCAGACCCTGTGTCAACGAGCATGGATGAACCAACTGATTCTGAACCACAAAAGAAACAGTTGATATCTCTAAAGAATGATATGGAAGATCTGTTGAAAGTGCATAACATTCAGCCTTTGTCTTATCTAAATTACCAGGATAATATTGAATATTCTTCTAGTTCTACTTCCTTGTGTAATGGGCTTGGGAATAAACAACCAGTAGTTGTTGATAGGTCTCTGGACTTGGATAGGAGGCTAGAGATGGCCAATGTCTCCTTCGGTGGCAAAGATTTTGTTGTACACAATGGGCACAGAGAGGATGATGTAAACACAAATACTTCAAAGAGGAATCCTTCAGGGAATCCTAGCTACAACTTCAGGGAAGAAAATACGAGATCAGGACGAATTGATCTAACTAGCTCTAACAGTGATGTCTGCATGGATGAAACCAGAGAGAGCAGTATTATTTCAGATATTTTGTCACTGGAATTTGATCCATGGGATGATTCAATACCATCAAGTAACACTTTGGCTAAGCTACTGGGTGAAACACAAAAGCAAGATGCATTTAACATATCCAGTTCATTGAAAAGTTCAAGCAATAACCAGTCAAGATTTTCCTTTGCCAGGAAAGAAAATCAATCAAGTCTCCTTGAATCTCATGTTACAGAAACTACTGACACTCAAAGGCTTTGCTCCTCATTAAACACATACAAAGATAGTTTCCCCAATGGTTTTCAGTCCAATGGTTCTCAGGGTCCTTGTATTAACAAAAATGGTGAAAATTCATATAATAGGTGTAACGGTTCTGGTACGACTTTCTTATTAGTTTCTACACTCGGATTTTAAATGTCATAATAAACATTTTTGATGTGCAGTTATTTGTTTGTTATCATTATTATACCTTTTTTCTTCCATTTAAGTCCTTCAGTTCTAATTGCACCTTATCTACCTTTGTATTGGTTGTGTAATACCTTTTGTTCTTACTATTTTTACATGGAACCACTCATTTTCACTAGTTAAAAGTAGAATAACTTTCTGTGATGTCTTCAAAAGCAGTCCAAATCAAACTAGAGGGATGTTAGATAGTTATATTTTAGACAAGCCACTTATGACACACTTAACATGATAATACTAGAATTGCCAGCCCTTTAAGGGTGCATGATCAAAGCTGTCCACTGTAATAATCAATTGTTAATCTAAAATGAAGATAATATTTCACTTGTTTTTAATCTGCTTGTATTTACATCTGAACTAGTGGATTGTGTTAATTATACTGACTAGGTTGTCCCTACATCTCCCTTACTATCTAATTCTTGTATCTGTTTTCTGAAACCAATTTCTTCAATCCGTTGCCTTTTCAATGTTATTGCAAGTTTACTTAGTGCTTTGGTTACTTTTTCTAATTTCGTCTCTGATACCTTTATTTTTATCTATTGAAAATCCTTATTTATTGATTGAAGGTGTTGTGAGGGCCAAGATGGGAGTTCCACCTGGATTCTCTGCCACAACCAGAGCACCTCCTCCGGGATTTTCTTCTCAAAATAGATTTAACCAGCCATACGAGACGGCCAGCTCAGGTTTGTACATTTGGTTATCCTACTATTTTACTGTTGTAACTTTTGCCTTGTGGAAATCAAAGGCATGGCTTTTATTCAGGTGAAAATCATTACCAATCACATTCAGTTGGTCATTCCGGTGATCTGGAGTTCCTTGATCCTGCAATATTGGCTATCGGAAAGAGTCGAATACCCGTTGAGTCAAATAATTCTATATTCAGATTGAATTCATCGTTTCCTGCCCAATTGATCACTTCTGATGGTGATCAGAGACTTCACCTAATGTCTCAGCAGGTCATTTCTTCTCATCAGAACATGAGCATGCCCAATCATCTGGGGGAGACATACTCGTTAAATGATGCTTTTAACACATCACGACTTTTAGCACGAGGACATACAGGGCTTTCTCCATTACTGCAGTTGCCCTTCGGGCAACCAAGAAACACACTCTACTCAAATAGCCATTGGGATGCCTGGAACAGCATGCTTACTGGCACTAATCTCGGCATGGGCGAGGTTTTCAGAAATGATAGAATCGGCCTTGGTGACCATTATAGAAACACTGATGAAAACAAGATCGACATTCCAAGTGCTGGTGATCTGTACAACCGAGCATTTGGATTGTGAACTTGTGCCGCCAAGCTGTCATTGATTTAGTGAATGAGTCAAGGATCTTGGATGCACAGTTGGCTCTTAGAAGGAGACGAAATGGGTCATCGGCTTTCGGTGAAAAGTAAAGAACAACAACAGCCTGGAATACCACTTTCACTAACAGGTATATATATATGAATTAAACCATCAGAATATTACTCCATATTGCTTGATGAAGGTCGAAGGATGAGTACCCAATTCAAATCTGTGTTGGAAAATTTCTTGATTCTTCTGAAGTTTCATATGAATAAAAAAAATAGAAAAAACTGCTTGTTCATTGTCTCATAATTCATGGCAGGAATGCCTCGGCTTTCATGATGTTCCAGTGCGACCCTTCTATCTAATTTCAAGCATGGAGTCATTGCAGAAGGGACCCCTCTTTTGACTGTATGTATTTACTCGAACATATCTCTTTCCTGTACTGCAATATGTCTTCAAAAACTCTGTAAATATACACGTTTTTATCGGTTCCTTTCAGAAAATTTATTTTCCAAAAGCAACAGTATGATCTGTTTTGAAATGCATGCCATTATTTTTTTCGGTATCAGCATGTTGTTTTGAGTAGCAAGTGTTGGGTTTTGATCCAAAACATATGATGATCATAGATTATTGAATTTTTCACTTATTTAACTTGTGCATTCCATACAAATTTATCATACATTCATTCATGAAATAAATATAGAAAATTGGTGCACCTTTGTTATATTAAAGTAACGGTCTCTTATGTAAATATATGAAATTGATAAATGACAATATCCAGTGTATGAAGTTTCCATCAATGTGAGATTCCGGAGAAGGGTTTATTGTACATAGTCTTATTCTATTTTGTAAGAGGTTGTTTGTGTGACTTGAACCTTCAGGTCACAATGTAGTAATTTTATCGTATCCTCAACTCCCTTTCAAATATATGAAATTAATGTCTATTAATTGCTAGATAAATTTTTAGTTTTGTATTTATTTATTTATTTTTAGATTTCTTTAGATAAGAATCAGGAGGTGAAGACTCGTTGCTCTGTTTTACTTTGGAGGATGAAGATAAATTGCACAAGAGTTAGGATATTTATTTCTTTGTCTATTGGAAATAAAATTAGTGTAAGAATGAAATTCCAATCCATCTCCATATCTGGATTGAATTTGGTTAGATTTTTGATCCACATGTAGCAATATTTCCTTCCCTTGTGAGCATGCCCATTGTTGCTTGTCGCTAATGCATCGACAAACTTGTTGCTCGCTCGTGGATGGTTTGCGGCAGTCGCCTGATTGCAAAGCTTGCCGACTACTTGGAAGCTCAAGGCCAAGCTTTTGCGAGCTTGGAACTTGCGAGCTCATGGTTAGGTCAGGCCACGAGCTCACAGCGGCCTTTGATTGTAAGATTACAGCCTGCTTGCGAGCTCAATGGCTACTTGGTCTGGATCTTGCCCATCATTTCTTTCGTCCTTTTCTCTTAAGTAAATTGATGCATATTTCTGTTTTTTTTTAAATTCAATCTGAAAGCTTGAATTTATATATAGAAAAACATCAAATCCCATTTTTTTAGGTTTTTGACAGGTCGGGTTTTCAGTATTTTTCATGTTTTTTTAAAATGTTCTCGAGTTAACAGTTTGTCTTGAAATTTGGAAGTATTTTTCGTACTTTTTCTTATAAAAGGAGTTCAGGACATCAAAAAAAAAAAATGATTAACGAGGTTACCAACCAACCTCGGGCGACCGGCCCGGCCACACGGAAGTTTCCCACCGGCCGTCAGGGTAAATCGGGAAGCGCTCGCAGTGAGCGGTCTAGAAGTCCAGCGTTCCAGGGTTCGCGCCCATTTGGAGGAAAGATTATTGTTTTCAGGACACAAGTATTTAGGAAAGATCTATTGTTTTCATTACTCAGGTCCTATTTGATCTAAAGCAAATTTAATGCTGTGTCTAGGTTTCCTTCACTTTATTTTCTTATAGAAATAAAAATTAGAAGAATAAATATCTAAAATGATAAAAGATAAAAGGGCAGGTTGGTAACAAAATATCTTTTAAATAGACCTTAAATATATTAAATGAGGATAAAATTATTCCTTTTTCTAATTGAATTCCTTTTTGTCCGATTTTAAATTGGATATAAATGAGGATACAATTATTATTTTGTAATCAATTAATACGAATTAAGGACAGATTGTAAATTGACTTCCTTAAATATTCATCATTCTCTTTTCTCGAAGAAAAAGTAAAATAAAAAATAATCTCTTTTTAAATTTATCTCTCAGTTTGAACTAGTTCATTGGGAGAAAATAAAAATAAAAGGAGGAATTTGATGAGATTTACTCCAAGTAAACAAAACATAAGAATGGATTCGTAATCCACCAAAAATTGGATGGAATTACGTTGTATATATTAAATTAACCGAATTAAAATTTCAAATTTAATTTAACTAATATTTTGCTCACTCTGCTAGCTAACTAATTGCGGCCGGTGGAAAACTTTCGTGGGACTGGATCGGTCGCCGAGATTGAAAAAATTTCGTTAATCATTTTTCTCCCAACTATGACGTATTTATAAGAATTTTTCTTCCAAATGGGACGTGAATCCTAAGACGTTAAGCTTCTAGACCTCTATCGCGATCGCTTTCCGATTTACCCTAATGGCCGATGAAAATTTTCTATGAAGCCGAGTTAGTCCGATCGTCTGAGGTTGAAAATACCTCGTTAATCATTTTCGAGATTGAAAAAATCTCATTAATCACTTTTTAATTGCTGCAAGTGTAATAACTTTGTTCGGCTCATGACACAAGCAGCTCATGACACAAGCAACCAAATCGATCCTTTCTTTTCATCCAACTTCCGCGTAAACGGGGCATAACTGAACTGAACTAAATTTTTCATCAATTCAATTAGAATGATCACAATCCAAAAGACTTTCTCTGCAACACCAAGAACAAATCTAACCACAACCAAGTAGAAATACTCTTAATTTGATGGATTAATCCGACAACCATACATACACTCGAATATATGTTCAATTTGCTATCGACTCAGGCGAGGGTGTGTTTTTCTTTGTTGTTGTTGTAAAGAACAGCTAGAAAATAACAAGTTTTTAGGTAGAAAAATGCTCAAAATTCTTAGCATTCAATTCACAATACTTACTGGTAGCCTAGTTCAGTATCTGCATAGTCGAACAGTCACCGCAGCCCTGGCTGCAGAAAGAACTCCGGGAACGTAACATTCTGCTCGGGGGTAGCCAACTCCACAGGAACTGCATTCCCAGAGCAGTCAGTAGAATTCTTTGATAATATTTCTCTCACGGTGTGATCTCCGCTAACTCGATGCCCTGAGCCGTGTTCGATCTCGATGGCTCCCTGGATCTCCTTGAGCACCTCTGTCATCGGAGGCCTTTGAGATCCATGAGGTTTGACGCACATGATTGCCATCTCGGCGATTTTCCACATCGCCTGCAGATTAAAGTCATCTTGCAACGAGGGGTCGATGATGGCCTCAAGATTGCCACTCTCGATGAATGATTTTGCCTGCCAATTATAGTTTAATGTCATAAAACAGAAGCCCCTGCACCCTAACACTAGCACTCAGAAACTCAGAACCACTAACCCATGCGACAATGTTGCGGCAGTTCAGGCCAAAACTTTCATTAGAAATCGGTTCTTGACCTGAAATCAGCTCGAGAAGAATAATACCAAAACTGTAAACATCGCTCTTTTCCGTTAGTTGTTGAGAAATGTAGTACCTGTACATGTTGAAAAATAATAAAGTTTTGGGAGAATGCATTTGTGTGAGAAAATAAGAGTAATATGACATGCACGTTTGCTACAAGTGCTACAATTTCCGGGTTAGGGTCATACTCAGGATCAAGATATCCGACCGTGCCCCTGACTCTGCTTGAAACATGGGAGCCATCTACTGCTGGTTTAGAGAGGCCAAAATCTGAGACCTTCGCTCGCATCTTCTTGTCTAGGAGAATGTTGCTACTCTTGAGATCCCTATGTATAATGGTCGGAGAACAGCCCGTATGTAGGTACTCAATCCCTGATTTCACTCAAGTGCGAGATGATTATTTAGATTTGACAGTAACTTGCGGTTGCGGAAATGAGAATACTAATTGCATTATAACCTTTGGCAGCATCCTCTGCAATCTGAAGGCGATTAATCCAACTAAGAGATCTATCGCGAGTTAAGGTTCCTGCAAAACATGGGAGTCAATTTCATTCCCAATGAAAGTTGCTTCTGTAATAAAGGAATGAGATGTACTACCTCGAAGGTGCTCTTTCAGATTGCCATTATGCATGAATTCATATACAAGGATGTTCGTTCCATCCTGCTGGCTGTACCCGAGAAATGTTACTAGATTCCTGTGATGGATTCTTGAAAGCAAAGTTACCTGAAAGAATTTGTAACTTCACTCAGATGATTTATTTTTGAATAGCTCAAAATCAGAAAAGAAAATTAGATAATTTCTAAAATAACTTGATAGAAGTTTAGAATGTTTATACATCTTGACAATTTGAATGACAGAACAGAGAGTTACCTCATTTATAAACTCGCGGATTCCCTGATAGGAATCGTTATTAAGCACTTTAACTGCAATTTCTTTCCCATCCGTCATCTTACCATAATAAACTATCCCAAAACCTCCAGAACCAATTCGTCTTTCGAACTTTCCGGTTGCATGTTCAATTTCAGACAATGGAAATCTATGGGCTGTTTCAGAAGAAACTTCACTGAAGAAAGTACCCAACTTTTGCACGGGTTGGACATTCGTGTTGTTGTCTGGAAAGATAAAAAAGAATTTCAGATAATTATATAATGCTTACCATCTTAGGGATTAGTTGATCTAGAAGCAATACGATGGAGTTCCATTTGAAATTTTGCGATCCTTTCTCTCAGTCTTCCTAACTTCTTGTTCAAGTAAACACGACCTAAAGTTATGACAGAACTCCCAATGTACCTTCAGACACATTCTTCTTTGATTTTCGGACAAATAAGCAGCATATCAGAACCACCATTAGCAACAAACATGCTCCGAGTACAGAGAAAACAATAATAACAACATGATTGAGGCCTTTCCTTTCCTTGTGTAGGTCTTTGTTTCCGGAGTAGCTAATGACAGACACACCAAGAACAGAAATCAGTTTTAAGCTATCAATCCAAATTATCCAAAGAGCTAGTAACACAAGAAGAAATAAAGATTACATCATGTAAGGAAAACAGGAGGAAAGGAAGATGAATTCTTAAGTCTCCGACTTCTCCATTCTTACTAAATCATCATACAATAAAATTTCCAAGGATTCAAGCTAAAGTGCATAACAATTAGAGTTAAGAATGACCAATCCACTACTTGGAATTATAAGTATCCTTTTCTTAAGATATTCAGCGAATCAAATATAAGTATAGCTTTATAAAATATGTTAAAATACAAAAGGAGATCCTGATGTATATGAGGATCCTGCCAAGGTAGAACTTTCTTTTATTCCAACAGTGGGCAAGTTGTAGCTGGGCAACCTTACTAATGCAACAAGGCTAGCCCACAAAATGTGACAAAATAACGTCGAGAACAACATTCCACTACAGGTCGATATATTGATCTCTTTTTCTTTTAGATACTATATGTCAACAATTCATATCATCACCTGTGCAATAGCTCAAAGAATGGTTTGAAATCTCATACCCCGTGACAAAACTCAAAACGTATCACTTCAACAAATCACCGAATCTCGATATCACTCGACACCAAGGTTCAAAATCTTGAGCATACTGTAGTTTGGGTCTTTGATTGGAAAGATACTATTTCAGTATTGTGTCGATGCTCTGATACATCGTGGCAGTGATGGATTGAGCATTAAACTAGGAAGGAGATGAAGCAAAGAAATGAAACAGTCTTAGTTGAGTGGTGTCAAATTTCAATAATTTACCAAAATGATATATTTGACCATCGACCAACATGGTACAAAATCTAAAATCATGGTCCTAAACTTCATATCCTTTCTTCTTCAACTCCAATCTATTACAGGCACTATGCATCGAAACATGGACACGACCAAAACTTTGGCATGGCTCTAGATTTTAAACCTTGATTCAAAGCAACACATAAAATTTCATTTAGAGCCGAAGTTCCAACCTTCGAACGGGATAAAGTGGTATTGGTTTAATGTTGACATGTCAATGCATAGTATCAATGGCCTTAAGGCTGGAATAAGAGGTGAATTTTCTTGCAAACAATCTCATAGAGAAATCCCACCTAACAAAACCCTCAATTCACCTCACAAAACCCTTGTTATTGATCATCTTGCAACGAAAGACTTGCAGCTCCAAGGAAGGCCCAGAGTTGAGGAAGATGCTTGTGCTTCTTAATTTTGCATCACGCTTCATCATGCCTTCAATGGCATCTCGCTAGACTACCGAACACATTAGTGGCTCTCCTTCGCCTATATTGGGTGCATTGACATGTTTCTTGCGCCAGTCAATAGGCATAGTAACTTTCGCCTGTGCCGGGGGTGTAATGAGATTTAAAGCCTTAATTTAGAGGAGTGAAGAAAGAAAATGATACCTAAGAAAAGAAACAACGCATACATCTATATGTACTATATAATATTTAGTCCACCAGCAAATATGTTACCATTCTCACCCTTCTTGCTGATTGAATAGACAATATCTTGGAAGAAGAAAGAAAACACTTGGACTAGATAACCGAATGGACATAATACCTACTCGATGATGATATTCTTCTCAAGAATTGCCTTTGGTACCTCTCCAATCAATTGATTATTTTGCACATACCTGCTAATTACAAGTTATGGAGAGTTCTTAAAAGTGATATTACAAACATAAAAGAGGTTAGATGCAAGTTATTACAAATCAACCACAATCCCACCTCCCTGTGCTACCTACTCAATTACTACATTTAGCTTGAGTTGTAAAACTTACAGTTCTTCTAGATTTTGTAGGCTTGCAAGCGATAAGGGCAATGGGCCAGTCAATATATTGTTCTCAAGGTGACTATACAAAATGGAGGGGGAAAAAAAAAAGAAAAACCAGTTAGTGTCTATAGAGAAAAAGAAAAAGCAGATTTATTTTTTTTTTAATCTTACATCCTTTTCAGGTTGATGCATGCGCTGAAATCAGGTACTAGCCCAGTAAATGAGTTGCCATCAAGTCTTCTGTAGTTGAAGATTTTTTTTGTTACAATTAGACTAATAAAAAATAAATTACCATACGCAAATTATTATCATTAGATCTTACATCTCAACCAAGCCTGATAGTTTGGTCAGTTCCGTGGGAATATTTCCTGTTATGTTCATCTCTGACAAAGAGCTGTAAAACATGTTATATCCATTCATTCCAAATGAATAACCAACATACAAAAGGAAAGAAATGTTTGATGTTTATACACGGAAATTATTTTTGGTTGTGAATCTGAGCTGCAATTCACCCAGGTCCATGATGCGGGCAAACATGGATCGCCGCCTTCCTGTGCCCAGTTTGCCCATGGGTAGTGTGAAACAAAATTGGCCATGAGAGTTGCTGCAAACTCATCAGATGAATAAATCAGACTTTCAAACTTGTATTGTTCTAATAATCGCAATCTCGGCAAATAAGTAAGAGGACTTACCATCTTGAGAGCCAAAATTTATCTGTTGGTACCTATAGATTTCCATGGCATTCAAAATTGGTCCTCTGGATGAATCATTTGTTTTCTTGAACCCAAAAGAAAAAACAAATGGGAGGGAAACATTGGTGTACCCAGGTTCATAGAGCCGATATTTCCCTTGAGCATTCTCTTGGACATCAACAGTGGCCTTACTATATGATGGCATGCCTGGAACTACTAGCTTAAATTTCCTTGTCTCGTCAGGAGCAAGCTCTTCAATTTCAGCAAAGTATGAGAATGCCCAACCATTTGCAGGAAAACCATCTAAATCAAGGCGGTAAGTCAAGGATCCATTTTGACCCACAACAGCAGTTTGCATCACCTTTTCAGGTGGCATTTCTCCTGTACTAACATCTATGGGCATTGTTGTTGACACTATTTCAGTTCCAGGAGCAACATCAACAAGAAAGTTTGCCCTCCTTTTAGCATCTGATTCCCATATTCTATCAAATGGATCATCAGGATATCTGTCAACCACAAAGTTCCATTAGACCAGGTTTGGTTGGCAAGTCTATGCTTCCAGATTTGTATGGAATTATTTCTGATATATGAAATGGAATTAAATAAAGGAATGCATAATACATTTCTTCATGGCAACATAGACTGTAACTATGCATGTAGTTCAGGTCTTTGAGGTGTTGCAACATTTCCATTCATAGTGTATGAACAGTTTTGTGATTCTCCTGGTATTGTCCTATAGAAATTAAGTTCCAAAACTATCTAGTCATTGCATCCAACTAGAAAACAAAAATGACAAACTTGCAATGGATGAAGCATTGCATTTGTTAATTCATATTGCTACAAGTACACAAAGGCTTTATTGACTGATAATAATCACTGTCTAAAATGGTATATATAATAATTACCTTACTGAATCATTGCTCCCTGCACCAAAATTTATTCTTGCTGACAAACTGAGAAAGAAGTTGGTTTCATATGTAGTATAATAGAGTGAACCATTAAAACGACGAAGCTCAAGCGTAGAGATAAACGGTTGCCCTGTACTAGCATTAGATAAACAAACACTAATTGTTGGAGAAGAGGTCAATAGAACTAGCTCTTCAATTTCAATATTTGCAGCATCTGATATCACAATGGTTGACCAATATGTTGCCCCAAGATAAATATCAAACTTTGGATAAACATTACTTTGATCAAAGTTTCCGTACAAGAAAGTTGCTCTCACTAGGTATCGTGTCCGAGTCTTCACATTTAAAGTATAGCAGTACTTATTACTGTTTGCAGGGAAGTATCTAACATTCATATATTGCTTCCTGCTCTCACTGGGGATGGCTATCTTGGCAGTTTGACTGTGCGGGATATTACTATCAGAAATCCATTCAAGTCCAGTATCATCTATGTACTCATCTGTACCTCCACAATCCAAACTTATAAAACCTGTAAAGAAGGGGATAAGGATAGAGAAAAAAAAATCATTTGCATAATGATTCTCAAAGAGCAGCTTAACTGGAAGCCTGCACTGAGTTATATATGTTCCTCATCCACCTATATCAATCTCAACCACTTACCTTTCCAGGTCAACATAACAAGAAACAAATACATAAATATCATGAAATCATCATAATGAGAGAAAAAAATTGTGCAACAGCATACAAAAGATCAAACAAATGCCTATACTACCAATATGGTTCCACAGTTCAACTCACTCAAAATAGAATCAATGAACCAAGCTAACTTGCTTTTTAAAAGTGATAAAATGATTTTACCAATTAGTAAAGTATTAGCAAACAAAGGATATCATAGTTACTCCATTTTGAAAAAGGTTACGACGTTTGAAAATGAGCAAAAGGCCAGCAAGCTTCTCAATGTATTTTGATTGGAAAGGTGTAAACGAAGTAAACTGTCTTGAATTTTCCTGGAAAAATACATTCTGACTGAAAAAGACTTGATTGAAAATGCTCACATAACCTATAAATCTTGAGCCACACTCGAATTCAAATTAAAGATAGCACGCTTAGACAATAACCTTAAATGGACATAGTTTTCTTTGCACAACTCAATTTTGAACCTAGAACTTCCTGCTTCAAGATGAAGCAAGTTCAGTATGCAGCTTTGTTTACACAGCTTATTTCAGTCACGGTCCAGGTTAACATTGAGCAGGAAAAATCGGACGTGTAATGCCAGGAAGAATCCGATTCACAAGATTATTTATCTAAAAGAGATACTTATGCACGAGGACTAAAAGAATTCAAACTTTTACAAGAGGTATACGGAGAAACACATCCACTTATGAAGCCGACCTCTGATCAAGAGTGATAGGAGAAATCCAATTAAAAGACTTATCCATCAAGATTTTATTTTTTTTTACAAATAAAAATTAATAAATCCGGACCAGTCAATCCGAGCTAAAAGGAACATATCCACACAGACCACTTACATCAAAACGACCTCTGCTCGAGGGAAATAAGGAGGAAAAAAACAAGGAAGTTAATTGACCTGGCATCTGAGCTGTGGACGAGGAGAAGCGGAGAAGGAGGTGGAAGACGAAGACTTGCAGAAGCACAAGAATCTTCATTTCCTTTCCTCTCGGATCAAGGAACACAGTACTACCTCAGCATCCCACAACGAATTCAATGCGCACGATCACTTTCCCGGAGTGGGAAGAAAAGTTGGCGGTGCGAATCATGGCGAGCGCTCCACCACCGCCATCATTGCGAGCCGTGGAGTCCGGCGACCATGCGGCGAGCGAGAGAGCGAGATCGGGGAGGGATTTCGGGCGATTGGCGGAGCGGAAAGGGAAAGCAGAAGCAAAGGAGAGTGGCGGAAAGCGAGAGAAAGAGAGCGCCAGTGCGATGAAGCAGCAGTGTGAAAGCTCGAAAGAATCTAGTATTATAATTTAGGGGCCCACACAAGCTTGGTGGCGGGCTCCAACATATTTAATGTGGGCCCATTCGGCCCAAACTGAATTGGTAGCGTTGCGTCGCAATAAATGACATATCGGTGAATATGATTATATAAAAATCAAAATAAAATATTTTTTTTAAAAAAAATGAAAAGGAGCTTCCTTTATTTGACTTATCCGAAAAAAAGGCATTATATGTTAAAAAATATTTTTATAAATTCCTTTTTTTACTTGACCGCTCTAATTAGCATAGTTTGTTTACTAAAATTATTACAATTAAAAAAATTAATATTTCCAAAATAAAAAATGGCGATAGGTTTCAGTTTAAATTAAATATAAATTAATAATAATAGTAATTTTAAAAATCTATTTAGGTTACTAATTGTTATTATTATTCAATTTATATAAATTATATTAATAAAAATAAATAATATTGTATTTCATTTCATTATTACGTGGACAAGTTGTGTTTTTTTTTATCTCTGTTAATTATATTTTAAATTAATAAATTAAAATAATATTTAATATTGTCAGCTTTATGTATAATCATGTGTTCCACTAAAAAATCAAAAGAAAATAAAAGAAAAGGTAAAAGATTCCTCAAGCATGATATAAAGTTAAGACTCCTTTGAAGTTAAGCTAAATCCTTCGAAGTTAAGACTTCATCTATATAAGTTTTCTTTACTAAATTATATTTTAAATTACAAATAGATTTATTAAATTAAACTTAAAATTCTAAATTCTAAAAACAAAATAAAATAATTGGAACATCATCTTTTTTATTTATATTTTTAAATACTTTTATATTATTTAATTTTATTATTTTTTTAGTTTGATGAACTTAAGACGGGCACACTTAATTTGATCTAAACTTATGTTATGTCATATATATTATTAATAGTAAAATGTGATAATTCTCATCTTCGGGATTCATTCATGATTGCCCAACATAATTTGGAAGGAGATAAATTATGAAAAATTTCTTTCAGTATAGTGACACTTTGTAAGGGGGACGAACATACCAATATGGGCGGAGCCAACACAGTTCCACTTGCGGAAAGTGAGATTAAATGAAAATAAATAAATAAATAAATATGCATGTAAGTAATTTGAGAGACAAGACTTCGCTGCACCATTTATTTTAGAGTGTGGATGGATTTTTTTTACCACTAATTTGATTAGGTGGGATTTTTGGCCGTCAATTTGACCAAAAGTGGGATTTTTAAGAAAAACAAGTCATGAAAGTGACACAAAAGATGAAAGACTCGCTCGCAGCGTTTCCGTCAGTCCGTCTCAGGATCAACACGGAGGAGGTAAATTACGATGACTGAAAAGATAACAGATTGGGAGGAGAGACTTTTCTTCCTCTTCAACTGTATAAGATCGAGCAAAGATAAATGAAGCTATGGTAGAGGCTAAGGGGGCCCTTGATATACATTTAGCAATGATAATGGTAATAGTTTTGATTGAGGAGTTTATGAGTTTAGTGATAACCTAGTAGGGGTTAGATTATAAAATCAGAAGTATCATATACATTTCATTTCCATTTCTACCTTCTACACCCGCTTACTAAACGCCTCCTAAGTAAATAATGTAATCCATCAGATACCTTCACTCTTTCTCGATATATATATAAATTTGTTAGTGAAAAATACATTATTTGTAGAGATACTAAAATTAGGTTCTAATGCTTTTTTCAATCGAATTGAACTTTTATGCCATTAATAATTCAACGAGATCAAAATTTAATTTCTTTTGATTTGGAACCGTGTGAAAGGAAATTTGATATATATAAAAAAAGCAATGAAAATAAAAACTAAGAGTGCTTATTTTTTTGTCATGAATTATGATCCACAAAAACTTTTAAAAATTTATTTTACGATAAAAATTTATCAAGATTTTCAAAAAAATAATTTCAAACTTAGTCACTAATTTTGGATTCATGTCAGAAAATAATTCGCATAGATAAAGAAAATCAAATTAGTGCTTAAAAAATTAAAGTTAAGGTACCAAAACAAATACAGGAAAATAAAACAAGTAAACAACGTAATTTAATAATTTTTAATTGTGTAAACTAGCTAAAGAAATGTTCGGATAAGTCGATATAACATAATGGAAGGATCTATGTCGAAGAGTGATGAAAGATAGAAAGCTGATGAGGTGGGGGAATCATTGCCCACAAGAAAATCCCTCAAAAGTGCATTTGTTGAGGAGAAAACATTAGAGACAGATCAGGAGAATTTCGAGTACAACTACTCCGATACTCAAGTTAGTAAAGAGGAACAGGAGAAGGAAAAATGGAAAGTGAAAAAGTTGATTCTCTCAAAATTGTAAAGGTACGTGTACTTTAGAAGGGGTCTCTATTTATAACACCTCTCATAAGTTCCATTTTAATAAAATGTTATGTCACTTTAAGTGACATTATCAAATCATTTTCTCTCATAGATATAAAGCAGTCCCATCACTCTTAGGAATTAGTCGTGATTTAATATATTAAGAATAGTAATTTTTTTAATACAAATTAAAATTTTTAAATATATTCATATTCAAAATTTACTGTTCTTAATATATTGAATGAAATTGATATTTGAGAGTATAAATATAATCAGGTGAATTAACTGAACACATTAAAATTAATTTTATATTAATCTGAGATCGTTTAATTTATCGATTAATTAATTTTGTCTAAAATTATTTTTATTAAAAAAATCCGACTGATATTATATTAAATATCAGTTGACTATTTTTTTTAGAAATTTTGAACATTTAGATTTAGAGAGAAATCAATTCGACTGGTAAAAAATTTCAGTTGATTGATTGAATCAATTGACTTATAAGTATATTGGTCGACTGATGATAAAATGGAAAATGAATATGTGATTTGATATTTTAGAATTTGACTATATAAAATGGAAAATGGATATGTGATTTGGGTCGATTGATAATTTTTACATGTTCAACAGATGGCTTTTCGATACAAATTTCTCGTGCGGTAGGGAGGAAGAAAGTTATCGTCGCACTCGCCCGGTAAAGAGTGAAACCTCATTGAGAAATCCTTCATTAACCATTTTGTATGCTCATGTTATTCCGAGTGCATTTGGTAAATCCTTTTCTCCTCGATCCCATGCTGGTTCAAGATGGCATGTACATATGGTTTTGAATTCGAAAACTTCGGTACCTAATACAGAAACGGTCATGATCATCTCCGTTAAAACTTCTAGCATCTTGTAGATCTCTTCGACTCGAGGGTGCGACCTATCTTCCGCGTTGAAACAATGCACCTGGTTCATGATCTCCACCCAGCTCCAACCCGGGACTTTACTCAGCCCTCTACTCCTCATCCTTCTCTGCATTGTGGCTCGATCGTCCCACATCCCTACCCCGGAATACAGGTGCGATAGGAGCACATACGCCGAGTGATGTTTAGGCTCCGACACAAGCAAATGCTCGGCCACATGGCTTGCCAGTTTCAAATCCCTGCGTACTCTACACGCGCCTAGCAGTGTCAACCAAACCATCTCGTCGGGCGCAAATGGCATTGACTCGATCAATTTCATTGCTTCGTCGAGCTGCCCGGCTCGTCCAAAGAGATCAACCCCACACGCATAGTGCTCCATCCTTAGCGTGACCCCGAACACGGGTTGCATCGACTGCAAGAACTCGGTTCCTTCTTCGACTAGACCACTATGACTACACGCGGTGAGCAAGCCGACGAACGTGATGTGGTCGGGATCGACCCCTGACTCGCGCATCTTCGAAAACAAGCTGAGCGCGACCCGGCCTTTCCCGTGTTGAGCATACCCGAAGATCATGGAGTTCCACGCCACGGGGCTGCTCTTGAGCGTTTCATCGAATGCCTTGCGGGCATCGTCGAGGATGCCGCACTTGGCGTACATGAAGATCAAGGCACTTCCGGCGAACTCATTGCCGGCAAAGCCCAGCCGCAGGACGTGTCTATGAATCTGCTGGCCTAATTGGAGGACCGCCAAATCGGCGCAAGACCTCAACGCGGCCGAGAATGCATAGTGATCGATCTCCGTGGCCTCCGATTTCGTCATGAGAGCGAACAGCCTCAAGCTCTCCTCGCTCCGCCCGTTCTGAGAAAGCCCGGTGAGAAGCGCGTTCCATGAGATCGAGTCCTTGATCTCCATGAACTCGAAGGTCCTCCGGGCGTCCTCCATCGTGTCGCCTGCTCCGGGCTTCCCGTACATTGCGATGAGGGCGTTCGAGACGTTCACGGTGGCGTCGAAGCCCCGCTTGATCACCAGCGCGTGCAACGCCCGCCCCTCGCCGGAGTTCCCCTGTTCGAAGCAAGCGCTGATGGCGCTGGTGAATGTGTACACGTCTTGCTCGATTCTCAGCGTATGCATCGTGACGAAGAGCTCCATCGCGTCCTTGGCCAAGCCGTGGCAGGCGTAGGCCGCAAGCAGAGAGTTCCACGACACCAGATCCTTGGGATTCTCCATCTTGTCGAAGATCTTCCTCGAGTCTTCCACGGCGCCGCACTGCGAGTACGCTGTGATGGCGGCGTTGTAGGCGTTGATGCCCATGGCTTCCCCGGATTTTATGATCTTGGTGTGCACTTGGCGCGCGGATTCGTGATAAGGGGGCGCGTCGAGGGACGTCAAGAGCCCGGCGAACGTGGCCTCCTCGAGCTTGAAGCCGGCTCTCTCCATCTGCCGCAAGGCGCTGAGGGCCGCGTCGGCGTCTCCAACCCTCGCGTGGCCGGCGATCACCGCGCTCCACGTCACGGCGTTCGGCTCCGGCATTTGCTCGAACACCATAACAGCATCTCGCATCCTGAGGCACTTGGCGTACACGTCGACCAGGGCGCTGCCGACGAAGACGTCGCGGTCGAAGCCCGATTTGGCGGTCGAGGCATGCAGCTGGCGGCCGAGCTCGAGCTCGGCGGCTCGGGCAGCCGACTTGAGGAGGCTCGCGAGGGTGTACTGGTTGAAGCGGAGACCGGCGGAGAGCATGCTCCGGGACACGGCCCACGCTTGGCGGTGCGATCCGGAGGCGACGTGGGCGGCGACGAGGGCGTTCCACGAGACAACGTCGCGTCGGGGCATTTCGTCGAACAGCTTGCGGGCGTCCGGCGAGCCGCCGCCAGGGAATGAGTAGGCCGTCAGGATTTTGTTCCAGGCGACGACGTCGGCATTGTCGCCAGATTTGAGGAGACGCGCGTGAGTCTTGGCCGCCGTAGAGCGGACAGCGACGGCTGGACGCAGAGATGAACACGACATGCGCCCGTCTTCTCCAGCGTCGCAGATAATATATATATGTACCCACACACATATATAATAATAATAATTTATTTATTTTAGAATATTCGCACTATTTAAATTTTAAATTCTAATTTACTTAGAAGTTTTCTTTTTTTTAACAATTTTAAATGACACCCTCAACAATTGAGCCCTGTATTAGGTTGGTAGTAATATACTTCATGGTTCTTAGGAGGAAGCATGTTTCTTTGGTCTCCATGTTGTTCTTGATCCTCAGAAATGAACTTATCACCTTCTCTGAAAGTTGAGCATCTTTATCGAAAATCCAAAGAGGAACGCAAAGAACACAGGAAATGCGACGATCACCGAAGCTACAACCCCCATGAAGCTGCGGTCGAACCCGAAGTAACTCTTCACAAACTCTGCCACGGTCGGTCCCTCTTCGAGTTTCTCTTCTACATCTCCGAACTGGGAGGTGACCAATCCATACAGTGTCCAAGCAATGGGACATAGCCAGTAATACCATCTCCACCACACTGGAATTTGCTGTGACAAAAAGGAAGCAATGCGATTGAGTCGATGTCCTCCGGTTGGAAATATACAAAGGATTGATCAATTGAAGTTCTGAACTTACGGTGCGAGGAATGATGAATCCAGAGAAGAGATTCCATATTCCATAGAAGGCAGAAGAAACAATGGATGCAATGTTGTAGTTGGGAGTCAAGCCCACAGCCATCATTCCATAAAAAGTGAAGTAAAGGAATGTGAAGTACATGAAGAACAAGTACCAGAAGAATTTAGCAACAGTCCACTCGAATCCGATCATCGCATAAACTATTACACCATATATCAAAGCTTGGACCAAAACGTAAGGAACTTCAATTGCAACCTAGGAAGGGAAACATAAAATTAGAGAGCAAATGCGGTTTGTTGCCTGCAATTTTAGTCAAATTCATTTGAGAAAACATACTTGCCCGAAGGCATATGGCAAAGCCGAATACATCCCTGCAGCTCTTTCCCTGTAAAATACTGTTCGTTCAATGGCCACAACTGGCTGAACAGATGAAGCATTCTGTACCCCGATAAATAGAACTGCGGCATACATTGAACCCATCGCGTTAAACAAATCCTGCTGCCTAGACCTGAAATCTTAAGTTTTGTCAAAGCTAATAACAAATTTGTTAGTTAACAACACTCGTAACAAGTCAGAGAATAAGCGAGTTTGTGTGTGTTCTACCAGAATTCCCTCAAAGGATATACCTTTTGGTGCCAAGGTCCCAGAATATAGTTCCGAACATCAACGCTATCACTGTTGTGAAGAAAATCCTCACTGCATTGTATGGAGGATTCCTCCAATACGATAAGTGTTGTTTCCATAGGCACGCTATGCACTGCACAACGAAAGACTGAGAGAACTGCGTCGGAAAATAGAGATCACTTGAACCAGGAGGAGGTTTGCTTAGCTCCTTTATCAGACTCTTGTTTCGCCTATATATCATATTGCAAAATGAATTTACAGAAGATGAACTAACAATAAGAAATTGAGAACATAACAAGAAGCAGGGAACTCACTGATACAATTCTGAATTCTTGTACAATTCACTGAAATTAACACCCAATATATTTTCTTGGGCTTGTGTGGTCACTTCCAACATCCAAGTTGCAGGATTATAACCATCCTTTATCTTGCTAACTCCATCAATTCCCTTGGAAGAAATCAGAAAATTATTGTCAGATGTTTCAACAAAGAGAATCTCTATCAAAATAAGTATGCCACCTACCTCAAAGTAACTTATCAGATGGCACGAATGGCGACCGAGCGGACCTACATATATTTCTTCGCCGCCTCGCTTCAATAGGAAGAGCTACAATTAGGTAGAAAGTGCAAATGCATTAGCACAGAAATGTGCAGAAGTTAAAGAATAATTTTATTAAAGAAATTTCTCACCTCATCAAAAGCTTCAAATATGTCAATGCTAGGCTGGTGAATAGTACACACCACAGTCCTTCCAGTATCCACAGTGTTCCTCACAGTTCGCATAACAATAGCTGCAGCTCTTGCGTCGAGCCCAGAAGTTGGTTCGTCCATGAATATAATTGATGGGTTGGCAACAAGTTCCACAGCAATAGTGAGCCGCTTTCGTTGCTCAGTCGACAACCCATCAACTCCTGGCAATCCAACAAGTGCATTTCTCAGTGATGTCAGTTCTACAAGGTCCATCACCTCTTCCACAAACATCTGCAAGAATCCACATTCAATTAGCCTTTAACTGGAACAAGTAAAGAAAAAAGATAAAAACATGTAAGATCAGGCATCTGGAGTTTGGTCTGTTTAGACTACGACTAACCATCCTTGTTGCAGAATCAACATCATTAGACAACCGAAGCCATGCGGAGTAGACAAGGGACTCACAAACCGTCACATGTGGAGAGTGAATGTCACTCTGCTCACAGTATCCTGATATACGAGCAAAAGTTTCCTGCTTTTTAGGGAATCCATTTATGCTAATGCTCCCTTCAATATATCCACCAGTTTTTCTCCCAGCCAATACATCCATGAGTGTAGTTTTGCCAGCTCCACTCACACCCATTAGAGCTGTAAGAACTCCTGGCCTGAATGATCCACATACTCCCTTTAGGAGCACCAAACGGTCTTCTACTACCCCTTGAGCTTTCATTTCCTAAGGTTTTAACAAAATATGTCAAGGTTTGTCCAACACAATAGAGTTTTCAAAGTTCAAACTGCTCTCTGAGTAAATATACCTGTGGCATGTCCACAGAATATCGTATATTGTTGAAAGCAATAGAAAGCGGAGTGAATGGGAGGATCATTCCCCTCTTGTTCTGTTCAACAGCTGCATTTCGGGAACCTACTATGCTAAGTCTTTTCGTTCCATCAATATTTCCTATATATCAAATTTCCTCTTGCGAAGATTGTCAAGAAAATTACCAAGCAAACTTAGAATGTGTCTAGAAACTTACTCTTAGAAGAAGATTGACCAATAGATTTCCTTTCTTTGGATGATTGTTCTGACACTTGTCCAGTTAGGTTGGCAGTTTTTTCCCTTAACAATTCTTCAGAAAGAGGTGGCTGAGACTTCCCAAATGCTGACAATGAAAGATGGTTGATCAAAATTCATCTCTTAGTTCAGGCCCTTGACTGACACTAGTGAACAGTTGAGGGAAACTCACGTTTTAGATAAGTGAGAGCCATGGTAAAAAGAAAATTAAATAGAAAGACGTAACCAACTAAGGCTGCAAAGCCGATCCAATACCATCTTGTTTCAGGAAATACTCCACGCATCTTTAATACAATAACACCTAGTGGCTCTCTCCTTTGTGGGAGTTTCTAACACAAAACATAGATCAAATCAGTTAACTAAATGTTCTCAGGAAAATAAGGCTTTCATGTATACAAAAGATATGTCCTCACCTGACTCCAGCTCTGCCCTAAGAATTCATTTGTTGATATTGCATTTTGCGAGTACATTAGGGGCGAGATCCAATAACCCCAAATCCACCATTTTTTAACTTGCTCTGTAAAATAGGTTTTTTTTTTTCATTTCTCTCATATATATGGCATAACCAATTGATTTTACATTTCAATAAGCCACGAAGGCGATGTACTAGGTAAATCAAGGTTTCATCGCTCACCTCGTGAAAGTATGAAACCACCCATCACAAGAAGGACGAGCATTGCAAAGGATCCAAAGGTATTTGCAATAATCATATTCCTACCTGCTGCACCAACAAAACGGAAGAGTCCAGATGCCATTTGGCTTACTGCTAGTAACAGGAGATATTGCTTGAACAGTCTAATCAGAGACATTTTAGATACATTAGTTTGATAAGTCTACAATGGATTTACTCAAATCTCTTTAAAATGCTTCTCACCTTTCAACCTTTGGATCAAATCCAATGATGTAGTAAGACATGAAAACCCACACTGCAACTTCAATAAATGCAATGGGAATCTTAAGAATCCATGTTGGTATTGTATATGACCATGTTGGAAAAAATAGGAGATCTCTTTGTTTGAAGAAAACAGGAATCTTTAAAATGGTCATGGCGAGTTCAGAGAAACCATTAAAAATGATCACGAGTATTGTAAAGTAAAGTGCTCCCATGTATATATTACCGCCATCTACAGAATCATGGGGCATTTTGGTGCGTAGGAAAACTGTCATTGTTATCATTGCCATGATGGTAAGCTGTAGACAAATAGAAAAAGAAGTGGTAAATAAAGAAATAATGTTCATCAAAGTGAAGCAAAGCGAAGCAAACTCACTTGAATCACTCTGAAGATGTAGACAAATGAGTTTCTCTTCATTAGCAACAATTCTCTGTCAATATTAGCTAGTAGCAATTCCTTGTTGCTGACTCCGTATCTTGTAGTTGTAAGAGCAGCAGGGTGGCTCTTACTCCTATCAAATGGAACAACAAGTTCCTCCACAATAGCCCGACCAACATGAAATGACTGGAATGCCTCAGAAAATCCTCTTACAGGAACATATCTGTAAGGTTCGTCATGGTGTGCCCAGTACTGTTGCTGATCCTTCCTTGATGTTACCTATGACCCAAATAAAGAATCACTCTCATACACTAGATATTAAGTAGAAATAATCAAGTGAACTAAACCATTTTATGGTAAACCTACTTCTTGTAGGAAGTCTGCAACACCCTTCCTCTCTGGGCATTTAAAGCCCATAGATTCAAAGAATTCGAGCACATTTTCTCGAGGGCCTTGATACACAACTTGCCCATCAGATAGAAGAATGATATCGTCAAAAAGGTCATATGTCTCGGGTGCTGGCTGCAGCAGAGATATAACAGCTGTTCCACCAAGAATGTGGATCGACTGCCTGAGGCAGTTTACTATCTGGAAGGTTGTTGAACTATCCAGACCAGTTGATATATCATCCATGAATAAAGCTCTTGCAGGTCCAACAAGCATTTCACCTGAGTCAAGCAATATTTGAGTTCTCAAGCAGATCATAAAGAAACTTATGACATACACAGGAGGCACCAAACATATTAAGCGATCAATGACAGCTATACTTGTGCTACCTGTAGTGACACGCTTCCTTTGCCCACCAGAAATGCCTCGCAACATTTCATCTCCCACCAGGGTATCAGCGCAAACCTCCAAACCCAGTATCTAACAAGTTTGAAGAGCAAACAAACAAACACAAAAATGTTTAAGTAATTGTTCATCCATAGATTTAATTAGGGGATGTAAACAGAAATATCTCAACACGTATTTCTGAATGTGTAGTATCTACCTTCAGAACATAATCAGTGATCACATTAGTTTCTTGTCCTTTCATTACAGCTGCCTGCCAATTAAACAACAGAGTTAGATGTCATCCGTAAGCAATTATAAGTTCAATGAATATATAGAGAGTAGGGTGTGTACCGATTTATAGCTGAATTATAATAACATAGGTGTTTGCGAAAATATAAATGGAACGATCACAAGTCTAACCTTCATGAAAACATCCAGGTCCGGATCTGGCTTAATGTTTGCGGCTTTCTCTCTCCTTGCTAACTCAGTTAACATATCTGAGAATTATTCACATCAAAAGATCATTCACCATTACCTCATACGACAATCATAAGATCCTTTAGTAATGGATCTACCAATGCCTACCATAACGAGTACCGACTCCTTGGCATCTAGCAGAAAAAGCCAACGTTTCGCGAACAGTCATCTCTCCGATATGAAGATCATACTGGCTGATGTATGCAGCCGTTCGCTGAGGGACAAATTCATGCATTTCATGACCATTGTAGGTCACTTTTCCAGCGCTCTGCAGTTTTTTGGCAGTGAACAACCCACTTAAAGCCAACAAACGATATCCTGAATTGAGTAAATAAAAGTCCACATACAAACATGAAATTGAAGACAATCATATATAAGAGATCCTGAATTGGGTGAATAAAGGTTCACATACAAATATGAAATCGAAGAGAAACTCAGTTATACATATATATAACCCCCTTTTACCTTGAGTTCAGAACTAAGTTTTCCAGCCAATGCAAGCAACAGTGTCGGTTTTTCCCGATCCTGGAGGACCCAAGAGTAAAGTCATCCTGTTGAAAAAGTTCAAGGCAATGATTTTATGTCAGAAATAATTTTCTAAAAAAATAAAAGGGAAATCAAGATTGCTGTTCTTTCTCAATAGTATACAGAGCAAATAAAATTGAGTCGTCCAAAAGAAAAAAAAAATGGCACCTGCGTGGTTTGATGATTCCACTAACATCATGAAGGATTGACAAAGGTCTCTTTCTACTTGGAAGTACCCGCAAAACATTCGCAAAATCCTTTTTATGCGTTGAAATGAAGAACCATGATCAGAATATTCTAATATAAAGCGTCCAAGCCCCCTTCTCCTTTGAAATTGAATTCGATTGTTTTTCTACAATATTTCCTTTATTTTATACCTCGAACACGTCGATGGCAGAGTTCAGAATGGTTGGCAGCCCTCTGTCGCCCACATAAGCCTTCGCCTCGACGCTCAGGTGCTCGTACCGCACCTCGATGGTGGGGAAATCAAGCCCAACCCTAACATTGAAGGGGGAAAAAAAATCAGGAAACAGAAACCAAGAGAAGGAGAAGGGAGGAGCTGCCGCAGTGGCACCTGTCGATGCGGTCCCTGAGCCTGAGCAAGAACCGCTCGTTGTCCTCCTCCGCGACGCGTACGAGGCGCTCGATGAGGGCCCGCCGCTCCCTGGACCCCAACTTCTCAACTTCGACCTCCTGCAGCCTCCCTCCGCCGCCGACGCAGTCGAGGGTAGGGAGATTCTCCAGCGCCGCCCACTCGAGCGCCTCCTCGTCGTCGCAATCCTCCCACCCATCCCTCGACGACCGGGAGAAGACCCCGTCGTCGCCCCTCCACACGGCGCTGCTCCGCCGCATGCTCCCCACCCATCCGATCTCTCTGGCCTCCATGGCTTCGAAGGAGGCTTACACTTCATACAAACCGAACCTCGGGAACCGAATCGAACTGAGGAGGGACGTGAGGGGAGAGAGGCATTATTCGGTTCTGCAACGCGAGGACGCAGTGGAAGGGGAAGGATGGCGATGGCAGCGTGGTTGCCATGGACGACGGAACGGAGTCGCTGCTTGCTTGCCGTTAATGGAAGCGAAGCGAGCGGCGGTTAAATAAGAGAGACGGGAGTGTGAAATTCGAATCGGGTGAAAGCGACGGGTGAGAGAGAGAGAGTGAGATTCATGGGACGGTGCCGTGGTTCATTCTTCGGCCCTTCTAGATAACCATTTCCGTTTTTTTCTTATAATTTAATTAATATGATTAAAAAACTTTAACAATTTACCAAAAACGTTAATTCTAAAGCTGTATTTAAACAACTTCAAATTTAAGCTCATTTAAATATAACTTGTCCCCACGGGGATCCGGAATGATTAGTATATGAAAATGTTGTCTAAGAGGTCCTGGATTCAAGTCATGCGAGATGCACTGGATTAAAACTCTGGACGTTTGGTGTATCAATTCTCGGCCCAACTGTGCATAAATTACTTCAGGGACCGTGATTTACCTCCCTCGTGATGACCTTGGGACCGGTGTGGCGAGGGCGCTGGGGGCGAGCGATTTCGCTTTTTGTCTTTGTCATTTAAATATAACTTAACACAAATTTTTTTTACATTTTAGCACGATTGCAAAAAGAGAGAGTTGAAAGTGAGAATATTATCTTAAGGGGTTCAAGAAACGACTTCAAATAATTGTTGAGAAAGATCGGTGGTGAAGAGAAATTCAAATAATAGTGTATTTGGTAGAAGAAAATAGATAAAGATTTAGTGATGTACATATTATTTTGCTACTTTAAAATTAATGTATACGGTAAAAAAAATAGTATAAGTTTAATTGTTGCAAAAGTTCGTGTTGTTGTCCATGAATGTATGGCGAAGATCATGAACAACACCCTTCATAACTTAATCATGCTTGTCAATTTCTCCACTATAATGCTAAATTTCAGCTAGACCTTAGTCATGATTCTAAGAACAACCCTTCCTATAGATTGTTAATTTGCAGAAGAAGTCTAACGGTGTATTGCATTGCATAATTAGGATTCTTAGAAATTCTATAACATTACGATAAATTTATGTTTGAATATGACATTAATATGGGATGATATCAGGGCACCTTGGGCCTGATATCATCCCATATCAAACCCATATTGGATCCAACATCATCGATATTAGGTTCACGTTGGGCCTAATATCATCTCATATTAGGTCCAACGTGGGTCTGAGATATGGAATACGTTTAATGTAAATGTTGCTATGGGACATAGAGCTAATATATTAAAAATATCCAGAACTAATATTTCATCGTCTTCTGAGTATAGTGGTGTGGTGAATATTAATAGAAATATATAAAATTTGACATTTGATCTCAATGAAGAAGCAAGTAACCAAGAAGATGAGGTTCTGAATCCTTGTACGACACATATTGAATATTTTGAGCCTACTTGGAGTGAGGAGGAAGAGCATGATATCATAATTACAGAAGAATTACAACCCAATGTAGATGTATAAGAATTTTTACTTGATGACATGAAGATTGAACAATATAAATTCCCCCAAGAGCATTATAATGACTTAGATGATGAGTTCCTTGTAGCTGATTGTTCCGGAAAGTAATCGACGCGGAAGGTGAGTCACCGAGGTGCAGCACATGAGGATGGCGACGAAGAGAAGACGATCACGCCCTGCGAGATCAACACAAGCATTAATGGGAACACACCGGAAGATTTTCCGGCGGAACCCACTCCGACGCTCAAGTCAAGAATCACAGTTATCTCAGGAGGACAACGAGGAAGTAGAATTGTCTTAGGTTCGGAAAGCTTGGGTTCGTCCACCTTAAGGACATGTCGTGGAGTAGGAGCAATCAATCTCCGAACCACGTAACCGGTAAAGTGTTAACATTGTTTTAATTGTTAAATTAAGCTTCCGCTTGTGATAACGATTGTAGGAAGAGATCGAATTGAGGTGACCGAGCTATTCACCCCCCTAGCCGTGCCATCGGTCCCAACAAGGTTTACCCCTGCTCTCAATCTGAAATGGAAGTAGAGACATCGTATTTTATACATTGTTGATTTAGAAAGAAAATATTATAAATGTGAGGAGTTTCAAAATTCAGGACTCTCTTGCTTACATATCATTGTCGTCATCATTTATCGAAGCATGGATACACTCCTATATTGTGAGTATTATTTTCATTCACAAAATTGAAATGTCATTTATATGAATCGTATTTACCTTTGTCGAATAAAGGAATTTTGGCCTAGGAGCGCAAACAACATTATAGTCCTATGTCCCCGTAGCCTTGTGTAGCCTGGTAGGCAAAAGGAGACACGGATCGAGTCGAGACATAACGAGAAGGTAAAAATAATATGTAGCCACTATAAACAACTGGGCCACAATTGAAGGACTTATAGAATACCACCGGGGGTTCTTGAGTTACTGATATATGTATGCAGGAATATTCTGCTTCATTTGTATATTTTGTAAGCAAGAGTGGTTCCATATATTTTGCATCAAAAAACATCCATAGTGTTATATGAAAAACAATTATGTATAGTATTGTTACTTTTATATCTTTTATATCTTCTATCTATTGCGTAATTAGGGTTTCTAGAGGTTCTCTAATATGACAATAAGCTTCTGCTTGATAATAGGTCTGATATGATCGCATATCAAGGCCACATCGGACCTGATATGGGATCATATCAAACCCATGTCGGGTCTAATATGGGATCATAATAAAATAAATTTAATACAATATATATATAGAATAAATAAATATAAAATAAATAAATTTTGACTAAATAAATAATAAAAGTAAAAAAAATAAATATAATAAGAATAAATAATAAAGTAAGAAATATAAAATAGAGATAAACATAAAGGAAATATATAAATAGATAAAAATAAATAAAGATATAAAAGGATAAAGATTAGAGAAAAAAATTTAAGATAGAAAAAAAAATAAAAATAAGAATGTGCATAGATAAAGAGAATTTTTTAAAAATTAAGAAATTCAATTGGAAAAATAAAGATATTAAAAATTAACAATGATATCAATTAATAAAATAAAAATACAAATTCAAAAATTAATAGAGAAATATTTTAAGGGTAAATTTTCTTAAACTCCCAACTTATCAAGTCAACTTTGCATACAATCCCTACACAAATATTTCTTTGCATGCAGTCCCTGATGTGATATTTGGTGAGTATTATTTGAAAAAAATTGAGTATAAAAGTTAGAAAACTGAGTATGGCAGTTTGCATCCACCACATCAATAACCCTGTACTCAATTTTCACTCTTTTATACTCAAGTTTCACCATTTTATACTCAGTTTTCACTGATGTATACTCAATTTTCCCTCTTTTATACTCAAATTCATCAGGGAGTAAAAATAAAGAAAAACTTATGTGGGGAGTGATTGTAAAGTTCAAAGGGCTATTAGGGATTTAATGACAATTTACCGATATTTTAACTATGGATTTCAAGTATAGAGGGTATTTTTCTCTTGAAAATTTCTAAAATGCAGTCTAAATGTGGTACAACATCTGCATGATATACTGTTCTATGCCAAGTGGCACGACACGAGAACATCATAGATAGTAGTTAAGACTAAATTTTGACACCATAATTGTCTTCCCTTAGCTTAACATTACTTAGTGATTTCGAATTTTGAGAAATCCAAATACCCTAGGTCAATCAGAGGTTTCGGTGAAATCCCATTGATGAACCTAGGCAAATTTAATTGCATTGATTTTAAATAATTTGAGTTTATAGTGTTGTAAAGACTCGAACGGTCCTATGCATTACGTATTTAGGGCTTTCCAGAGGTTTTCACAATAGTACGATATGTTTTCACTTGTTTAATTGCATGTAAGCGTGATAATACAAGATATTGGTATAACATTTAAGTAACTCCTCAATTATTGTTCTGGTAGGTTATTTTTCTTTTGAGAAGTAAATAAGATAGAGGTTACTCGATGCTTTAGTTTAATGGATAGGAACCGAAACACTTCGAGTTGTAATACTAAGTAACAAAGATATATCTCTTCTAGTGAACGCAATTAATACACCTGAAAAACTTAAATAATTAGTTATCTTCGACAATATAGACCTGATATGAAATCAAATCAGGTCAAAAGAGTGTATGATTTGATTTCATATCAGGGCCAAAGAGGGCATGATATGGGATAATTTCTAGCCCACGTTGGGGCTGATATTATCCCATATCAAGCCGAAAGAGAGTCTAATATTATTCATATTAAGCCTAAAGAGAGTCTAATATGATCTCTTTGGGCCAGATAAGCTTTCATATCAGACCCTTATTGTCACGCCCCGAGACCCAGGAGCCGCTGTTCCAATATAAAATCGGACAGCACCTCCCTTGTCCGGCGGACAATTTACACATACAAACCACAATATAACAATACCACGCAGTTATATTTGGCCTCAGGCCTCAAAATATATATAGACACGACACAAATGCAAAAGACAACTAAGTAAATCATACCTGACTGCGGACCGGTCCGACTTACGACGAAACAACCAATACACAAAAACCCCTTAGGGCACATGACACACTCCTATGACATATACAAATCACTAACAGAAATATAAAACAAATGTACTACAAGTACAAAGCAAAAGCATGTCAACGCGATGGGTAGGGACTGGCTGCTGGGCTCTTCTGGCGACTCCAAGTATCTCAACCTGAAATAAAAATATATATGGCAACGGGGTGAGTCCATAACTCAGCGAATACCCAACAGATATGCGTAGAAAGTTATAATAACAATAGAAGTCTACGCTGATACAGTCCATATGAACAATAGGAAAGGGTATACTGAAGATACTAAATAAAATACATACCAGAATCCATCTATCCTGCAGAGGGTAAAATAAGTCCCTAGGGAACAAGTATAACATATATTCCAAGGTATACAGGTATCCAGTATATGCATGTTAAACA
Organism: Boesenbergia rotunda; assembly: GCA_024364735.1. Classification (NCBI taxonomy): domain Eukaryota; kingdom Viridiplantae; phylum Streptophyta; class Magnoliopsida; order Zingiberales; family Zingiberaceae; genus Boesenbergia; species Boesenbergia rotunda. The sequence goes on along the minus strand of JAGFNQ010003956.1, from coordinate 58,866 downwards.
AGTGCAGCAAATAAATGCAGCAATCAATGCACGATGCAAAATATGCACATGGTGCAATGCCATGGTCACCCCTGACGCCAATCAAGCCACCGAGACAAGCGATACTGTGTCGGCCGAGTGGGTAGAGCTGTGACACTGTACGCACCCTGATATCACTACTCCTGAGTGATCGAGTGGACAGGATGCTGTCGGGGGACCGCCCCCCTACCCCATGTATATATGAGGGAGCGTCGCTCTCATCTCCTCTGGTCTATGGAAAGAGAAGGGATCTCCGCCTGCTACCACGCTCCGAAACCACTACCCCTGAGCGGTCGAGCGGAGCAGTACAGAGCAAATGCTCACACCCAACGGTATCCACTAACCCATGAGTGGCCGTGTGCGCATATCATGTACCGGAAGACGATAGGCTCAACCACAAGGGAGTCACTGATCGCCGGCATGCAACAATGCAAGGATGGTGTATGATAGATACACATACCTCCCTCCCCAAGTCCTCAGTATACTAGGTCTCAGTCTGAAATCCTATAACAGAAAACACAGGTAACCTACAAGGTATACTGGCAAGATAACAGATGACCCATCAATGTCTAATGCAAGAAGACATATCACTACATCTATGCATATATACATATACATGACAACCCTTGAGACTGTATAGAAACTCAAAGCATATCACCTCAGGAATAAGCAGTAGATATCCTATAACGGTATACTAAAACAGGTATAGCGTATAAACTTACTGCTATCTATAACAAACTATGCATAGCAATATGACAGTATCTAAAAAGATAAGTTAAAGGTACCCGCCTCCAAGTAGAAGTCTGTATACGAAGAGAACCTCCCGTCTGATACTCCGCAACTCAACAGTCCAAATCATTGTCCTGTATCAAAGGACATATTTAATAGCTATTACAAAATAGAATAGCAACTTGCCAGAAAATCCCTAAACCATATTAGGGTTTACCTAATCATTTTCTTTCCATTTAATTACTTCTAATTAAATGAAAGATTCCTAATTACCCTTCCAAAACAAGACAGATCCGCCCCCTTGAGGATTTAACTAATTCAAATCCAACAAGACATACTCTTACAAAATAGCCAAAAGACCAAACTTCTATCCAGGGTCAATATCAAAACACAACTCTCATCATAATCAAGCAATCACAGGATCTAAACATCAAGCTAATATCAACTCCCCATAGGATTTCCACCAAGATCAAACATTCCAATAACATGATTAAATGCTCGGACAACACATCCAATTTCAAAACCAAACTCCCAAAGTTATCATTCACAAAAATTAGATAACTCACTAACCTAGCTCCATTTCCATTCAATGATCACAGAACCCAAACCAAATCAAAACAAAAACCCATGATCCATTTCAACACAAAGCCACAGCTAAATTCCAGAAAATAGAACCATAATAAGGACACCAAAATCTGATCAATAACATCACAATTTCAAACCAAATGATTAAACACTTACCCATGATCAATCCCCTGCAAGATCTAGCCAACCATCCATCTAAATACTGATTAACCATCCCATATCCAACCGGAGCTTAGATCATTAACAAGGGCATCAAGAAATTTAGAGGGCACCACACACGGTAGAACACAGCAATCTAGATGGAGCTACATCTAATTCATCTACAAAACCAAATCCAAGCTTTTCCTTAATAAGAGCAAACCATAATCATCGCTCTTACTTGTTGTAACGAGCCGATAGGAGTCCCGTAACTCCAATCCAGCGCAGAACGATGCCCGTAACCAGCATCTAGATTCTCCTAGAAGCAAACCCCAAATCCTAACCTACCAAGCCAAGCAAAACACCAATCAACGATTGGGAAGAATCCACACTCAATTCAAAACCAATCTCCACGAAGATTTATCTACAAGTCCTATGAAGTAATGTTTACCTTCTAGATCAAGACCAACAAGAGATCCCCGGTTGATGGAGTGCCCACGCTTGCCCAACGCCGACGCTATCCCAAAGATGGCTGGTGTCGCACGCGATGAGGTGGGATGCGCTCAGCAGGAGGAGAGGGAGAAGCCGGGCTTGGGCACAACCGACGATGACAGCACCCCGGGAGATCGACGTCATTGCTCATCGCCGGAGAGGAGCCGACGATCGGGGGTGCGCGACGAGATACTTGAGAAGGAAGAGCGGAGAGGGAGATTCAAGGTCGGGCGGCTGCGGCTTTGGCTGCCGCTAGGGCACGAGGATAGGGGGGTGGCTGCGGCGCAATGAAAGGGAAAATAAGGTTTATAAGTGCGGGACTTTTTGCAGAAAAGCCCTTCAAATTTTCCAGAATCCAATCATTACCCTTAGCGTAAAGGATTTAACAGTTTAACCCTTTAAATTTATGTAATGCACCTCAAGTCTCTAGGGTTAGATATTAACCCTTTCGTAATTTAAGAGTTTACCCGTAAACCCTTGATAAGTTTAAAATTTTTACAATAAAGCCCCTTGGGCTCCTCCCGTAAGCCGGAAACCCTAGACTCTATCCGGAAAAATCACGAAAAATTTTCTGGTCCGAATTTTCGAATTGCCGTATTTTACACTTATAAATTATACCTAAGAATCGAAAGGTTTGCGAAGTCAAATCCTAATTTTAAAATATATTGACCAATATTCCACAGATATATTGTAATTCTTGTATGTCCAAGAAAACACTAAAGGGGGTCTGTTTGATCTTCGTTATGTGTAGATCATGTAAAATTTTAGATAATTAAAAAAAACTGTCAAAACGATCTAAAATACTGCACCAATATCATTTTTATCTGACATCATCTGAAGCCTACAAATTGAAAATATTAAAAATTTATTAAGGACAAAACTCAAACTTATTGAGTTTTTCAAAATTAAGATACAATTTTTTTTCTAAATATAACCAACAATAATATTGTTTTGACCTAATCAACTACGTTGAGTTTTCTAAAAGTGTAAACACGTCGATGATATCATACCCTGGTGGATAATCGTAAAGAATAGCTTCAAACACCTGCAACACTTTGATCCGTCATTATAAAATGAGAGTATTGCCGGAAACCCTAAATATTTCACTAGAGATAGTTTATTGGTGTGTGGATTTCTATGGACACCCTTAACGGTGACTTAGGAACAAACGCAGAGACTTGCATAAGATTTGAATAGGAAGGGAGGGATAAGAAAAGGATCGCTCACACTGAGAGAGGGAAGGGAGAAAAGAAAAATGAAAATAGTTTGACTCAACCATCATCCGAACTATAATATTTTATTTTTAAATCAAAACTAATAAATAATGATTTTGATGTATTAAAAAATATAGTTTGAAAAGAAGAGGTTGGTGGGAGAGATCTAGAAGGGGAATAAGGAGAATTTATTTACTTCATTTGGTAAAACTAAAACTGTGATGTGCCTTTTTTTTTTTTTTTTGGATAAATACAGTATGAAACTGTGCGTTTTTGGTAAAAGGTCGACGAAAATAAAAGACTTTTATTTTTTTTATTATCATTAAAATAATGGATAAAAATATGATAAGGTATCTTTTTAATTAAAATAAAAATAAAGACGCCATTTCATTTTTTGTAAATTTTATTATTCCAGATAAAAACAAAATATAATAGAGTAAAATTTAATAATAATTATTGCTAGAGGGTGCATTTTGTCTAAGTGAAATATTTTAGATTCATGTTATATGTGTGATATTATATTTTATTATTTTTATTATTTAATTCGTCTATGCATGACATTGTATTCCTACTAATTTTATAAGATAATTTATATGTTTTATTTATGATTTTTAATCATTTTGATTGTCAAATTATTGCAAGATAAAGGATATTAATATAAGCTTTGAAATTTTTTTTCTATATAAAAAAAATGATATTAATATAATTTAATTTTAAGCTTCACCAAATCAATTGAAAGTTGATTAGTAAAGAATTCAAATTCGTAATTAAATAGTAAGATATATATAGTAGACGAGTAAATTTTATCTCACCCTACGATAAAAATTTATTTATTTAAAATTTGAAATTTTAATTTTAAATGTTTAAAAATATAATTTCAAATTGATAAATTATTTTTAAAATTTTTAAATTTGGATAAGATTTGAATTTTTCTTTAGAAGATTTGTAATTATAGATTTATCTTTTAAATTTATGTTTTTAAAATTTATGATTTTATTTTCTGAATTTTTAGAATATGAAAGATAAAAAATTAAAATTATTGATAAGTCTTGAAATTTTTTTCAGTGTGAAAAAAAAGAGATTAATTTAATCTTGAGTTTCATCAAATCAATTGAGAGTTTAGATTCTTTTAATTTTAGAATTTATCAAATCAATTAAGAGTTTAGATTCTTTAATTAAATATTAAGATAATTTTATTATCAAATTTTCAATTACTTATTATTCGATATTTTATTATATTATAATATAATAATATGTCCTTATCATTTATCTACCTAAAGTTATGTCAATTTAATGTCTTAATTAAGTTCAAGAGTGAATTGTAAGATATTAACTTTGATTTTAACAAGTTTTATTATGAAAATCAAGTCTTAGACATTGACTACTTAAGTCATGACCCATGCCTTTCAATTGTTGAACCGAAATTGATTATTGAAATATGATTTTTTTTATCAATACAAATAATATAATTTATTTATGACACTTTAAAAAAGATATCATTTAAATTTGATGAAAAAATTTTAAATCAAACATCTAAAAGTTAGATATTTATTTTCATAAGGATTTCCCAAATTGTCTTATTTTTGTTGTACTCAATTATTTTAATATTTTTATATAATTACTACTCAATTGATCCAATTATTAATTGGACATTCATCTTTATAAATTGAACTGATCGTGGGTAAAAAATATAGATTTATAACTATGAGGGTCAGTTTGATTGAAATTATGGAAATCACAAAATTAAAATTATGAGAAATGAAATATAATTTAATATTGTTTGGTTCAATTTAGATGATCAAATAAAATTTTATTTATTTAGAAGTAATAATATATAATATAATATAATATTTTATCGTATTATCCTTTCGTTTGATATAAGCATTATAATATTATATGTCTGTCTAAATTAAAAATAAATAAATAAGATCATATTTTATACTTGTTTACGCCCTGGATTTAAGTTTAAAAAATTATATTAGTCGTCGGATCGACGATCTACGATTATATTTATTTTAATTTTTAAAAAATTATATTATCACCGGTCGTCGGCTATCAGTCGTTGTCGATCATCGCCGTCGGTCGATCATCGTCGGGTGCCGACCGTTGGTCGTCACCGGTCGTCACCAGCCGTCAGTCGCCGTCGACTATCGGTCATAGCTGGCTACGGAATTAAGTTGTAATATAACTAATTATTAGAGATAGTTTTGTCTTAAAGAGTAAATATTGAGGGATAATTTGAGAAAGAAAAATTTTATAGCCTCGGAATAAAGAAAAACTTTTTAAGATTTTTTAAGATTTTTCGAATTTTGGTTGCATGTGTGCATGCCTTTTTTGCCGACCTGTTGGATATGAATGATTATTTAGTAATCATTGTTATCTAAATTAAACAATGTTTTTTTCTGATAATTTAAAAAAAAATGATTAATGAGATTTTTCCAACCAACCTCGGGCGATCGGCCCGGCCAAGTATAACCACCAACTAAATGCATTTAATGTATTTGAGACGTCCAAGAAACTTATTCAGGCCTTAACGTTTTAATTTTAACTTAAGGGCACACTCATATTTTTTGAAATTTCCAAAAGATACTTTAATTTTTGCCAAAGAGCATATTTAATTCTGAAAATACTCTTCATGTTCATTTGAGTCATAAATTAAAATAAAAAGTTTTTTTTATACAAATCGAATCAAACTGAATATCGGATCAATAAAAAAATAAAATCTTAATTATTTAATAAAGGAATTTTATAAAAAATCATTAATGACATTAAAAATTTATTTTTTAAAAATTATATAATTAAATTCATAATGATCTTCTAGACTTATATATATATTTTTAGCTTTATTTTTTTGAAAAAATATTAATAAAAAATTAATAATAAAACTCTTAATTATCTCTTACTTTTATTTATTTTCTGGTAGTTAGATATAAAATAGTAAAAAAAATTAAATATATATATAATTTTTTTTATTAACTTTCTTTTATATTTTTTAAATCTTTACATTTTTTATTAAAAATCTAAAATTAAAAATTGATGGGTAAAAATAAGAGTTCATTATAAGTTTAAAATCTACATTTTTAATTAATTGATGGGTAAATTTACTTAATTTAATTCTTCATTATGACATGTGAAAGGAAGCAAAGATGATGGGTATCACGAGGAGACTACACAATTTCCATATTTTTTTCATTCTAAATTTTAAAGTCAAACGAATTTATTGATGAAACTTCGGTAGTATCTATAGGAATGTAGAAAGATTACACAAATATATTTAAGAAAAGAAAAGTCAAATGACAATCGTACAATGGTTATATATCAAGAAGTGGAGAACTTAGATACTATCGAAACATTTATTTATATTGTGATAGAAATAAAGGGCAGACTTTTCACTACAAATCCTATGATCACTCTCAAGAGTAAGAGGCAATTGATCTTTGTGAATTTTGCATCACTTTCAAAGACATAGAAACTATTGTGGCTTTAAATGTGCCTTGACTATGTGTCTATTATACATGCATATTAATACAAACTTTCGAATATATATATTCATAGTAGATCTTTAATAGTTAGAGTTTTATATGATTTTTTTTAATCTCCAATATATTACATGCATCAAAAATATAAAAATTTATTATTTTCTCCATGATCAACAAACTTCCCTCTAATTTTTTATGAGTCTTACATTATCAAATCACATATATTTATTCATTATTATTTTATTTAATATATTATAATTTTCATTTAATATTTTTTATTAATTATAATCTTTAATTTTTTATTATGTTCAAATAATATATTAATTAACTTATGATTTTTAATCTAATTTATAAATTTCATTTAATATTTAATTAATTTATGAATTTAATTTAATTATAGTCATTTGTTCATCATTAATTATTGGCCTCATTTATATTGTTAATTTTGATACGAAAGAGCATATTTAAAATTTCATTATCACTCTTAAATTGCAAATCTCAAATCAGTGTACACTAGTTAGAACTTTTTTCTTCGGCATTTATATTTCATAAATCTCTTTGAAATCCTCCCATTAGTGATGCCCTCGTGACTTTTCTTTTTCATTAGGTTTTAGCACATCTCCCATCGTTAGAATTTTAAACTTACGTTTTTTGGTCCCTAATATATCACATGCAACATATAAAAACCTACTACTCTATCTATTTCTATAAGTTTTTTTTGAATTTTGTAATAATTTTTCATTCAAATGAAGTATGTAACCGTGAGATGTTGGACGTGTTGGAGGTTTTTTTTTCGAGATTTTATACTAAATTGAAATTACAAAACAATTTCAACTTATCTCTGTTGAGTGGCCGAGTTGAAAACCGAAGCTGCCGAGTGAGATCCGAGTGGCCGAGTGAGGTCCGAGTGGAATCTCCCGACCCGAGCAGGTTTTCCCGAGTGGCTGAGTGAGATCCGAGTGAAATCTCCCGAGCGGCCGAGTGAGCTCCCGAATGAAGTTCCCGAGCGGCCGAGTGAGCTCCCGAATGAAGTTTCCCGAGCGGCCGAGTGAGCTCCCGAGTGGCCGAGTGAGCTCCCGAGTGAAGTTTCCTTAGCGGCCGAGTGAGCTCCCGAATGACGTTTCCCGAGCGGCCGAGTGAGCTCCCGAGTGGCCGAGTGAGCTCCCGAATGACCGAGAGAGGTTTCCGAGAGGAGTTTCCCGACCGGGATCTCCCGAACAGCAGTAGGACGTCTCCCGACCGGGGAGTTGTTGAGGCCTGCGCAGCGCAGTTTCCTTGAAACAGATTCGTCCTCCTCCGGCGGTGCTTCGAGGCTCAGATGGACTTCCGTCTCTCAGGATACAACAGCGGACCACGGGCACAACGGAGCACTCGTTGCTCGTGGCGAACTGAGGAAGTACCCGACTGCTATCAGCGGGGTCGGCAGCGAGGTGGAGTAGAGAAGAATTTCGCACTGCGTCTCTGCCTGTGCGTCCCTGTTTGCTCTCGGTCACAGCCTCCTTTTATAGGCTCAGACCTCGCAGTATTAAATGACGAATTAATCGTCATTTAATGGCATTAAACAAAATTAATGCATCAGTTACATTCGAGCAAAAATCAAATCGGCAAAACTTTGGTTCATCTGCTTGGACAAATTTTGCCCCAACCGGTCCGACATTCGACGTGCGCGGGTCGTGCATGCACACGAGTTCACTTGGTTCAGTACAAATCCGGGCCCTGGATTTGCACCCTCCCTGCGCACCCACGCGTGAGAGAGAGTCTCTCCCCTAGCATTTGTTCACAACTACCATGCTTGTGATACAATATAAACCAAATATTTTGCCTTAAGGTCCCAATGTGGGACTAAAGCCCCCCTCTCAAGGGGGCCCTTTTATTCTCCTCCTCACTTTCTACTCAAGAGAAAGTAACCATGTGGGACTAAAAGTCCCTCCACCTCTTTTCCATTCACACCATATATCCTAAGATATATAACAGGACGGACCACCCATCACAAGAATTTCCTGATTTATTTTAATGACTAGGGGGAAACTTCCGTAAAGTTAGACTGATCGTCTCAGATTCGACGTTACCCAATTTGATTAATTATTTTTTCTATAAGTTTTTTTACCTTATATTATAAAATTACACATATTTGTTTATTATTATTTTATTTAATATCATTATTTATAATTTTCATTTAATATTTTTTTGATTTCCCCGTCCACAATCTCAATTTAGAGAAAAACTTTTTATTCAACATCTTTTTTTTATCGCTGAGCTTCATAAGAACTAAACGAATCTTTCTTTCTTCTCGGTGTCATCAAAACCATACTCTTTGCAATATGAGATCAATTAAATTGTATTAATCACTTTTGACCGAATTAAATTGGCCGGCAACACTTTAATTGATTGATGTAAAAGTTTAAGCTAAATTTATAAATGATCAATTCTTTTTGTGTTGTTTTTTTATAATTTAAATGTTTGAGTTTTGCACGATTAATTTTAGAGAAACGATTTTTTTTCTCTAATTCACGTGCAACTTATACTTGTGTGTGTTTTAAGCATTTATAATGGGGTTTATAACATGGAATTTATGTTAGAAATCTCTCATTATAAATTCCACCCGATTATAAACTAGTCCAAAAATCTTAACGTTTTTGTTCTCTCTTGCTACAAACTATTTAATGTTTACGATAGTTAAGCAATAAAAAAATTATTGGAGACAAGTTTTTAAAAGGAGTTTGATTTTTTAACTTTTGATGTAGCAGTGACGTGGCGGGGCATAAATTTTTATAAGTTTACAACTGTGGATGTCCTTAATTACTCATGTTGTAAACCTCTCGATCTTAAGTAATTAACGCAAATTGACTTATTACAAAAATAATGATGCTGATTTATTTTCATAAATCTTTCAACCATAACAAATAAAAATTATGATGTATTTATAAACATGTAAACTAAGCAATTGCGACATGGAGTAGCTATCTAGTTTACCTTTTCTTTTCTTACTCAAATTATAGTTGGAACAACAACTTTGAAAAAAAAAATAGTAACATGAAACATGCGAGGCTCATTTGATATGAATTCAAACTCTTTTCAACTATCAACTATCATGAATAAGCTTAAAACTATGAACAAAGAGCATGAACATATTTTATTCATAAATCATACTCGAGTCCAAAATTGCATATCGAAAGTTTTGAGTAGCAATCGATTCGACACTTTGATTCAGACAAACAAAGAATAGTGGTTGACATGGAAACAAATTATTTGATGAATTAATTAATTTTTAAAAGTCCAAAGTCAAACTTATTGAATACTTTGAATTGGAAGGATGATAATAGTTTACACAAAATAAAACTTGTTCACGTAATCTCATATTAATTGTGTAATAAATAGCTTACATGGCCATACTTGATCTAAAATTAAATGCATCTTTTGATTAATTAGCTTAATGCGAGACAACTCCTACACGGACAAAGGACAGCTTGATACACAAAATTCTCATCAATACGGGTCTTCAGTTTTACCCTGCATTGTAAGAGATTGTTTTTACGATTCAAACATGTGACCTCAAAGTCACATTTTCAAATGAAAAAAAAAACACTGCTCCAAAACAAGTGAAAACTATAATAACTACTTCAGCTTGGATTTGGCAGAGCTCTTAAGTGGCTTAGCAGTGGGTGCAACTTGAGCTCTCTTTATTGCCTTACTCGCGTTTGTCTTGATCGATGAGAAAGCGCAAACGAGCGCTATCAGAATCGTAGGGTAGACATAAACAGCTTGTGCTGGATCTGTATTTGCTGGCTTTCCGAGGACCCCTTCCTTGACGAGGCCCCAAGTGATCAGTAGTGTCCCGAACAGGGTCATCCTTCCAGGGCTTATGAGACCAACGAGTGCCCCTGCAACGGAGAAGTAGCTACCCGCAAGAACCTACGAGAGATCAGCTATTAGTTTTACAGAAATCAAATGGAGAAATGTATCGTCAGCAATTTGTGTGTTTGAATGAACCTCGAGACGCTGGAGATCAACAACCGGCGAAGCGTCTTTCGCTTCTGTCAGGTTGTACGCGTCAAGCAAACTGCTCCAGTTTGGCAAGGTCTTGTTGGCAGCAAGGCTGCGCACAACGGCCCCGGGATAGAGGAGGGCCTTCACCACAGGTGCAGGGAATATTTCATTTGCAATCAATTGGGAAGATGTCACCTGAATGGGTGTGGTACAAAGCCCTGACCTGCATGGGATTCTAAGAAAACAAAAGAAAGAAACACCAATTTTAAATTGAAACAAGGGAAATTATAAATATTTCTTTCCTTTTCATAATTTCATTTCAACAGCATACAATCGGATCATCTTTTCTATGAGAAATAACAGCGAAATAGTTCTTTAAGCTATATAACAGCCCTATAAGCAAGCAAAAATGTGTGCACACACATATATGGCTTCTTGTCTCATCTACGGTCAGAATATCGGTTTATATTCCAACTTTGATATAGCAATTTATTTTCAATAGAAGGTTTATACGGTTGCCATTAAATAGTTTGGATAAAGACGACTTGATGATCATGATAAGGAGTAATAAGCTTCCCCTGTGATTATGCTCCAAATCAGTCCAAGTGATTGACATCTTTCTTCATAGCTCCTATAAGAAGAAATAGTTGCCTAGTCTATTAGATAAAAGTTTCAATTATTGATTCATTGCCACTGACTGCAGGAGAGGGCTTGCAGTTAAGTTATGGAAATTGAAAGGAGAATAGGAGAAAGAGAAGAGGAAGAAAGATAAGATAAGAATAAACATAAAGAAGAGAGGGTCAAAGACATGGAGAGAAGATAAATAGAAGAGGAGAAAAATGATCCAAAAAAAAGGTTTAAAGTTAGTTATTAAATAAAAAAGAAAGAAAAATTATCATATAAAAGCATCTTGCTTAGGATGGTTTCATGCCATATCACAGATATGCTGTAAGAGTTCGATGCAAATATGCCAGGTCTTCAGTGGCACATCCAAAGTAATGAACATAGTGGCATCAAATAAATGAAATGTATGCATAGCTTCTTTTCCCGGTTAAGAAAATTGGTATTCGTATATGATATTGAATCAGGTCTAAATATTGATCAATCTACTATCAGTATCCTGTAACAAATGTTTAAAGAATATAACGGAGACAACATCAACACATAAGCATTGTTCAGTAGTCATACATGACAGAGAGTTAAAGATGCCAGAAATAAATAAGGGATTGAAATCCAAGAAAATAGAAGTTGAGGATTATCACATCAAAAGATAAAAGGGGAAAAACTAATGTATTGGTCTACAAAGTATTCCACGGAAGTTGCTAACATATTTATCCTGTACAAGATGAACAAATGAATACAAAAAAATTCTACATGAAAATAAGGGGATGAGATAAATCAAAGAATGACAGAAGAAAAACCTTAAATGCTTTCCAGATACATCAACCAAATGTTCAGCTTAGCAGAGTTCAAAATAATCTAGTTGTGATCTACATATTCCAGAGAATTTATTATATGATCTATTGACTCATTTTGATATTAAAGCTCCAACATTTTTTAACCAATCTACCAAATAATTCGGAGGTTTCTTCCTATGGAAGGCATGCCATCTGGATGTAAGGGAATCATCATATTTTTGACAATAAATTTATGAGTGCTACCAAACAACTTGTCTGATTAGATGCATCATACATAAGCATGATATAGATTTTTCACTGTAATACCTGAACTTGCAACCAATTTAGGATACCAATTGACAATGCCACAATTATACAAGCTTGAAGAGTTCATGGATCATGTGGAAGTGAAGGACAGCCTTAATTATTCTCTGGATAACATTGCAAAAACTTCGCATATAGTAGCAAAAAGGGAACGATTACAGCATAAAAAAAAAACACGTATACTGTGGTGAGGCGGGATAGATAAGTCAGAAGGGTTATCTGACTACGATCATGTGACGAAGCAACGAGGCCTACATCCATCACCGTCAAAACTTCGCATATAGTGATCAGGAGGAAGATGGTCATATTAGCTGATTCTATCTCCTGCTGTTCAGCAATGACAATGCTATTACATAAATTGGGATTGAATGTATATATGATTGCAATATCTTATTGTTTATAACTGGTATAGAGCACCATATGCCGAAGCATAATTACTAGTTGAACAAGCCGATGACAGGAAAAAAAAAAAATTGGACTTGCTACAATCAGCAAACCAAATAGCATGAGAACAACGAAGAGGACAACAGGATTAGAGTAGATCCATATCTAGATTCCATAAACCAAGTCAAATCAGCCGAATCCAACAGTCAAATCAGATCTTCTGTCACGCGGATCCAAAATTATAGGATGAGCTCAGAAACGAAGGAAGGTCAAGCTCAACAAACACATACAACATGGTCCATTTGGGAGCGAAATCCACTACATAATCTCAGATCGGGAAGTGAAAGTGAGAGGAAAACTCAATTTTGACATCGGACGCTTGAAAAAATAAAATAAAAAAAAAAGCATTCCATGCCGCTTTGCGGGGGTAAAATTGGTTACCTGAAAAGGGGGATTTGGAAGATGACGAGGACGAAGTAGACGCGGGAGGCGATCCGTGAGACGTTGCCGCCGATCCATCGGTTCTTCGACGGCGGCGACGAAGAGGAGGAAACCATGAGGGAGACTGGGAGAGCCTTGACCAAGAGGAAGGCGATCAATCGGTTCGCCTCTAGGAAATAAAAGGTTTTAGAATCAAGCCCTTGTAATTTGTGAATATACAAACATGGCTTAATCAAAGCGCAGCCTCTTAAAATAATGATAATTGAAATTCTCTCGGGGGTTTAATCGTGAAAAATAATATCATTGTTTATTTAATTAAAATTATTAAATATAAAATATTTTCATACCAGAATATATTTTTATTTAATTAATTTATATAGTAATTTAATCAAACCTAACTGTTATACATTATAATAAAATAATATCTTGAAAAAAGTAAAAGATGTTAATTATTTTTTTTCATCCAAGGGGGAAAAAATTAGCGAATAAAAAATTAAAATAATAGGGCATCTGTATTTGTAATGTGTTCACTCGTTATTTTGAAAAAGTTATATATTAAAAGTTTTTTTTGATGAATTATAACAATAATAATAATTAAGTATTATTCCATTAAATGAGTTGGTTTTTTTATAATTTATGTGTTTAAATTTTACTTAGTTAACTTTTGGTTTTCCTCGACACTGTTGACCTAATGACTATCCTAATAAATTTTGAAATCAATTTCAAACCGGTATAAATATCTTATGTCTAATTTTTTCCATACAAAAAATCACTATTAAAATAAAATATTCCTCATAATTTTTTTATATCTAGTGTCGAGAGAATTGGGGATATAAATTGTTTAGTCCTTTTGGTCCAATATTAAAATAAAATTATTTTAATTAAAATTATTATATATAAACCATAAAATATTATTATATTAAAATAGATTATTTACTTAATTAAATTATTCAAATTTAATTAAAAGTACTTCCATACTATTATGAAAAATGATAGGAAGAGTAAAAAATATAGTGAATGATATGACATCTTACATGCAGCGATCTCTGACGGGTTCATCGTGCCCCCCAGAGTATAGTTTGATTCAGGACGACGGCCGAAGGTCGCCGATGGTGTCCAAGTGATAATCGGACGTGTATATGTAAAGTGTCATGTCATGCCATGTCATGTCACATTATTCACTATACTTTTCACTCTTCCATTTTTACTCTCCCCATTATTACTCTTTATATTTATAGTAATTTGATCAGAATTAACTACTATATATGGTACAAAATCACCATTATAGTTGTTATAATAAAGATAAAATAAGAATAATTTTTAAAATAAGAATAATGATTTTTTAAATATATTTTAAAATGGAATTATTTTTGATAATTATTATTTCTTTTTAATATTATTATTGAAAAATAATATGATGAGTGAAAAATCTAAAAGAAAAATTTAGTGATTGACGTGATATTTTATATGCAGCGATCTTCGACAAATTCATCGTGCCCCCAAGGTAAATTTAATTCGAGTGATAGTCGAATGTGTATATATAAATTATCAAGTCATTCACGGAACGTTTTATTAATTTTTTTTCAATTACATAGCTTATTATTATTATCTACGTATAATTTTTTTTCTTTTTTTTTTCCCTCCTTTTATATAGTTTTCTTTTAACCGTTTAAAATTAGTTAAATTAGAAAAAACGGGTCGGATCACATATAGAAATTAGTTAGTTAGTTGATATTTACGACTGACTCAAGTTAGTTAGTTAGTTACGACTGACTCAATTTAGTTAATTAGTTAGAACTGTAGACATCGAGTCAGGGCGAAATGACATCCTTAGCCCTTAGCCAAAATTACACTTGCCGCGGTGTTTTCCTCGATAAAACGCACTCGATCGCCTTCCTCGTCGGCGGTGTCGGTGACGGACTGATGGTGGATCCTCACCGTGCCGAAGCGAGATCATCGCCGGGAGAGACACCGTCTCGGTTCGTGTCCGCCGCGGCGATCCTCCTCCTCCTCCTCCTGCGTTTCGATGCGCTCCGCCGCATCGATGCCCGCACCGACTTGCCGTCGCCGATGCAGCTCCTTCGATCGGATCATCGCGATGGGAAAGTCGCGATCTCGGTGGATGAATTCGGAGCTAAGGGCAACGGATTGGACGATGACACCGCGGTACGCACTTTCCCTTTTGATGATGTGTGGGATCGGTTCGGCCCGATTAATTAATTCGATGCTTCGCTGTTGTTCAATCATTTTTTTTTTTTTTTGAATCGAGATCAGGGGAAAGATCACAAAAAGGATTTGATGATGAAAAATATTGACCATTGAACAGATTAATGGATTCTGACATTTTGCTCAATCTAATTAGCTTCCGGGACTAATACAAACCGATAGATCTTATATCTTGAAGAATATATTAGTTTTTGATGTATATCATGAAGAAAGCCAACATTTTTCCCTTGCAAATTTCCTTATTACCACAACTATGGATCGATACCAAACGTCATTGTGCCACCATTTGGTTCATTTCACATTCCAATGGCACATGTTTGAGTCTGGTAAACGCTTCTTCATTGGAAAGAGTTTATTGAGGATTACTGCATTGTGCTAAAATCATTTTTTAGATGGGAAGTTTTGAAATTCTAAGATTATCGATGAGTGATTAGTGTGCTGTAAAACTATGCAAACTTGTTCTTCTACTACCTTCAATTGTTTTTGTGCCAACTTCACTTATTAAAACTTTGACAGCACTGCATAAACTAATTGGCCTTTCTGATAAATAATCCATTTTCAGGCTTTCAAAAGTGCATGGGACTATGCTTGTTCATCGCCGATTAGAATGGGCATAAACTTTCTAGCAAATCATGTGTACTTGATTAATCCTATCTATATCGGTGGCCCTTGTATCTCTAAGATGATATTAACGGCAAGTACATGTATTTAGGAACTGATATTACAACTATCACTCTATTTTTTAGTTGGCTCAATTAACTCAATGGAGGCCTGTGTTCTAGCAGATATCAGGAACCATAATTGCTCCTTCGGATCCTGAAATTTGGGATGGGCATGATCCTAGAAAATGGATTTACTTTCACGGGGTCAATGAGATAGTTGTGCGTGGCAGTGGAACTGTAAATGGCATGGGACATGAATGGTGGTCAAGGTCCTGCAAAAGAAACACAACTAATGTACTGTTTACATATATCCTTCAATTAAACTATCTTGTCTTTATAAATATAAACAACTATGTCTCTAAATGTGGCTAGCTTAATATATGTCTACATTTATTGTTTCGATAAAAGTTAACTTACATTACATTCAATTTGCAGCCTTGCCGTCATGCTCCAACGGTATGCTCTCCCCATTCAATTCCATTACGGTTGGCATCATGGTGGTTTATGTTCCTTATAGAGTAATCAAATTCATGATGATGCAGGCAATTACTTTTCATCGGATCAATCATGTCATCCTAAAAGATTTTAGTGTATTCAATAGCCAACAGATGCATGTTGCATTCACCTCTTGTTCTCATGTTCATGTGTCTCGATTGAAGGTGATCGCACCTGCTGAGAGCCCTAATACTGATGGAATTCATATAAGTGAATCTCGTTCCATTGTGGTTGAAGATAGCACTATCAGCACAGGTGTGTGTCCGCTTGACTGCTGAGCAATATCTCATCATTCACTTCACACCGGTTTATTCTAACTTCTCGTTGTTTATTCTCCTTCAACATACTTGCTTCTGTGAATGATTCTTTAAGGCTTGAATTTCTAAATTTTAAGATAGTTTATTATGAATAACTAGCGAATTGTAGATTGCCAAACATCAAAGATATATTTTTCCAATTTTCTTTTTGGTCTTTGACAAACGAACGTGAGATAATCTCTGTGCCGGAAGGGGTCAAAATGGTTAAGCTCCTCCTAGTAATTCTGTTACTTGAGTTGAATCCCCAATTTAGGTGGAAAGTATCCTAAATTTAGCTCGCTTACCACTAAACCAAGCAATTGTTGTTGAAATGTGTTAACAATTCAAACTTTACACGGTGTTAGTTCAGATGTTAAGTTCAGTATCTAGTTTCCTGAGATATATTTCTTTTTGCTTGAGTGGAAAAGAAATTCAAAGTGTAACAGATAATCAATTCTTCATGTCAATCTTACTGAGATCTCCTGAATGCACTTCATTTCAGGGGATGACTGCATCTCTATCGTCGGCAATTCTTCCAATATCCATGTAAAAGGTATCGTATGCGGACCTGGTCACGGTATAAGGTAAGATGAAAAAGGAATTAAACATGAACTTCGATTCATCAAAGATAGCACAGTCAATGACCTTGATGGAATTTGTAGTTTTTCTTTTTTTTTTCATATTTGTTCTCACAGTTACTAGCGATTTGCTCCAGTATCGGAAGCTTAGGCAAATCAAATTCGTTTTCGGAGGTACATCATATTCTAGTGGAGAAGAGTCTAATTATCAACACTGAAAATGGTGTAAGGATCAAAACCTGGCAGGTATCTTACTACTACTGTTGCCTGAGTACCTTAAATTTTAAGTTCGCTCCAATTGCAATGTGATCTCACATTCTTACTTCATGTGTTCTTTCTTCTAGGGTGGCAGTGGCTATGTGCGGAACATAAAATTTAGTAACATCCGGATGAGCAATGTTTCAAATCCGATAGTCATCGATCAGTATTACTGTGATTCCCTTAGTCCATGTGAAAACCAGGTATCATCATCAGTTTTGAATAACCTTCTTGTCATCTTTCAAATAAACTATATCTGCTGCTTATTGATCTTAGCTTCTACGAAATTAGACATCTGCTGTGGAGGTGCATGACATTGCTTTCGTTGGAATTAAAGGAACATCAGCAACGGAAAATGCGATAGCTTTTTCTTGCAGTGATAGTGCTCCCTGTGAGAAAATATTACTCACAGACATTCAGTTGTCACTAGAATCTGGTGGCAATGCAACTGCTTATTGTTGGAAGGCATCAGGTTCTAGTTCTGGTTTAATCACTCCACCTTCTTGTCTATCTAGTGGTCTCTTTAATCTCATCAAACAGAAGGCTAGTTCGATCGAAGGGTCCAGCTCGCCAAGTCGATAAAGGCCAACTTAGCAACTTAAAAAGTTGCTGCCAAGATTCAGAGATTGCTTTCGTGTATATATTATATATAGAATAATTTAGCTCAATCAATCATATTTTGAGATATTGATGTTTAATTTTAACTAAAACCTTTAGAATTTAATGTTTAATTTTAACTTAATGTTTGATTTTTAACTAAAAACTTTAGAACTTGTGCTATTGTTAGATAGGTAAATTTGATTTATGAGGCATTGGATAAATTTTAGAAGTTAATTATGAATAAATACATTAAAAAGGGAGTTTTGCGTAATGATAAAATTAGTACCACATGAGTTAACGATCACAGATCACATATTCCAATTATGTATTTAATAAATTTTATAAGTTAATTATGGCATTGACAAAAAATAAAATTATTACCATGTGATATAAAAATCACAGATTCAAATTTTGAAAATAATTTCTTGTAAAACTCCACATTGATAGAAGTTTCTATGAATAAATACATCTTAAACAAATTAAATTAATTAAAATTTATTCTATAAATTAAGATATGTGATTTTTAATGGTTAGCTGATGCAAGTATACACATTAAAAGGTGCCCATAGGATGAACTTATAGCGTGAATATTGCCACCATAAAATTTGATGGTCAAAATCTGACAAGCTAATATACCCTCCTACCCTACGTACTAACTACAACATCCAAACTAATAATTACCGTAATTTATTTCCTAAGTGTTATCCCTGAAACGGATTTGACAGAGACCTGGGCCAAACGAATTGTCTTTACCATCAAGTATACAAATTAAAAGGTGTGATTTTTAACTGAAATTTCTCTATAAAAGAAGACTATTTATCCCACATTTTTAATCTGAGAATAATTTTGAAAATTCTAAACAGGTTTTCCATATCTGAAGAACATTTATGTCTGATTCCCTAATTAATAGAGACAATATTTGTTCCATACGTCTCAAAGTCACTTCCTTTTGTTTCAAACAATATTATCCAACAATATCCACAATGCAAACTTGTAGATACAGCCATGTAACACATCAAATTCCAACAAGAATCTGTTCTGGGTTTTCCAGGATATACCATTTTTCAGTTTTGATAACCATTTGAAAGATGGTGCAGTGGGCAGGCACACTGGCACCGTTAACATTTAAATTATCAAGCTGGCAGAAGAAACATAGCTCCAGTCGCCTGTGTGATTGACTTATTTCACTTACTGAAAAAGATTCGATTTATCACATCAACAGGCAAGGCATAGGCAGGATCGATCGGCTTTACTCCTGGGTATTCCATCAGGGACAAGCCTGTTCATCAAATAAATGAAGGTTCAGATGAAGATGCTAAAGTGGAAGAGACTGGTATTTTGCAAAGATCACTCTTGCATTGCGGTCTCAAAGAGTAACATAGACAATAGGTAAAAGTATACTTACGGGCTTGGCTTTGAGAACGAATACTGACATAGTTACGGTTAGAATACATGAAGAGTCCAACGATAAATTACCTGCTACCCCAAAGTAGGTGTGATAGACATCTACTGCATTGTCTGGTCTATCTGAAATTCCTCCATTCTCTCTGTCCTGCAGTTTAACAACAATTCAGCAAGACGATTGGTAGAATGAGAAAATAAAATGGCTTCTCGATTGAAATAAAATCTCGAAAAGCTGCCAAAATAAGAGTTGGATAGAGTAAGCGGACCTGGCAGTTCAAGATGAACCTGGTGAGTTTTTCTTTATCGATCCAGTGGGCTCTATCAATCATAATTAGACTAGATAATGCCCACCAAGAATAGCAGACCTGCAGCCATTTCATTAAGATTTATATAAGGTGAAAGAAAAGGAAATAAATTAAAGGGCTAAAGATGAATTTTAAAAAAAAAACTGATCCCACGTCAGCAAGTTTCTCAGGACGGCCATTCAATCCTCCATCTTTGCATTGCCGCTCACATAGCCACCAACCGAGAAGGTCTCTGTCGACATGGTGCAGAGATCCCGTGATTGCAAGGGCACCCACACAACAAAAGTCTACAAACAAAATGATGGGGGAAATTTAGTGAGGAAGCAACAAGTTATCTCCAACCAGGATAGGACAGAAACTCTTTTTTTTTTAGCTAAGAACATTAAACAATCGATAATCAGATTGGTAAAACACAAATTATAGAGTGAGATTAGACAAAACTACAAGGAGATTACTCTGTCCAGCATGTGACTCCCCACCAGGGACAGAGCCGAATCCACCATCCAAGTTTTTACAACTTACAATGTAGTTTACAGCACTCTCCACATTAATTTTACTTAGCTGACCCAACAGTGAGAGACAACATATCGCACAATAAGAGAACCTACATCGAGAGCTTATATCAAATTCTATCATATGTCACATTGGGAAAAAGTAAGGAAAAATGTACCTAGTGTCAACTTCACCCCACATATCACCAGAGAAGGAGCCATCTTCATTCTGCAACCCGGCCACATCTAAATATAAACTTAAGTGTACCAAAAGATGAATTCTGAGGACATGTTAAAATATCACATCATACATTTTTCAAAGTACTTTTGATGATTCATGATTAAAAACCATAAATATCTATTTGGCTAGAAAAGTAAAACATTATCTACAGAAGATTTAACAATAACAATGATTTATGGTTGCGTTCTGCGTGCTCGATCAAAGTTTCATAGAATCAAGTTATGAAACGACCTCACTAGCATAAAGCAATAAATAATGTCACTTAAATCTTGTGACATAAGAAATAGATGACGACACTAGACCTTGTGCAGAAAGAAATAGTGATTCCGCTGAAGGAAGGATACAATCCGAAACTTTATCAATGTCAAGAACATCAAGTCTGTTAAGAAGGGCTAAAACTTGCACAGCACTTAGTGTGCAATGAAGATGTGGATCATGTCCTACATTTCCACCAAAGCCTCCTGCAATCACCCTCAAATTTCATCACACTGCGACCTTCAAAAATATATAGATACCAAATACCTAATGTTAGGTCATGATCTTACCAGAACCTATGTCTTGGCATTGCATAATCCACTGCACAATTTCATCTGGTTTCACAGCTTCAATCTCATTAAGCAAATAAAGTGTAGTAAGACCCCAATATGCTCCATTCAGTCTCAAATGCTCTATCACCAGAGCCTCAAAACTGTCTTTCTTCTGATGTAAGTATGGAAGTGTTCAAAGTCCTTAGTTAATGCAAAAGGAAATTGCCTTGCAAAGGAAAAGATCAGTGATGAAGACATATAAAACCTTTTCTACAGAAACAATATATTGCACATGCTTCTTTCCTTCCAACTCTCCCATTTCCTCTCCAAATTCAACTGATTCTTCAGTTCTACATTCAGAAAATTGGCATTCATTTAAAGTCATGTCAAAATTTGACTGGCTAATAAATTACAAAATATTGAAAAGATAAAAAATATAGGAAAGGGCATAAGCACATAACATGAGAAAGTTTAAGAACATTTACATCGATCTGGCACCGATCAACTCCCAGATGAAATTGTCACAAATTTACAGCTATAATAGAACATACGAAGAATCAAAGGTTGTGTCACGCCCCAGAGGCACATGCTTACTCGAAAATCGGACAGCATCTCCCCTGTACGGCGGACAAGTTAGGACAAATATACATATCTCTCACCAATCTAGCTCAGCCACAAGCGGCTGGCATCACAACAAAAGAAAATAAACACAACCACGCAGTTTATAATAATTAGATGGCTCCGCCATCATAAACATAAAAGGAACAAAGTAGATAACTATTATTTTGATAAGGAAAGAAAACCGGAAAGAATTTGTATAAACGAAAAGACTCCAATAAAAATCCAAAAGGTACCTACTAGTCTAATACCCGATGAGTAGAAAGAGACATCAGTCTAGGAATTTAAATACGGAAAGAACGAAAACATGAAAAGAAATCAGACACTAAATCAAACCAAACCGACATGGTGGGATTGAGGGACTGGATCCTCTCCTGGCTCCAAGTAATGTAACTACCTGCTACCTGAAACAAAAATAGATGGTAGCGGTGGTGAGTCCGGGTGAACTCTGCGGGTATATGATTAGACAAAAGCATGACATAATAAAAATATAACAAGTAGAGAAAACAACAAGTACAGTCTCTAAGAAATATAAGAATACATAAACATGTATAACATATAAAACAACATGGCATAAAATAAAACGACAACTAAGCATGTACGAAAAATCTCATGATATCACAATATCAAAACATACATGCATGTCAACCAAATGCAACAAACATAACTCATATAAATGCAACAACCACAAGAAAATGCATAAATGCAATATATGCATATGATGCAATGACATGTGTCACCCCTGACATCAGTCAAGCCGCCAACACATCACATCTGTGTGACCGAATGGGTAGGATTATGACAACTGTACGGACTCTAACAGATACCACTAATACAAGTGGTTGAGTGGACAGGATGCTGGGGAGCCAACTACTCCAAACCCAATATATAGGGGGTGCTATCAACAACTCTAGTATCCCTCAAAAACAACGATAAGGGTGTCACTGCTTGCCTACAACTGCGACATGAGTGGCATAACAGGACAGTTGCTCGCACTCTAACAACTACCACAATAACAAGTGGTTGAGTGAACTGAGCAACTAAATGACTAACGGCGGTTTAACCATATAGAAGCCCAACAGTCGTTAGTATGCAACGTGCAGGTATGGCGCATGCTACAAGATGCACGAACCACCGGAAAACAACGATGCAACAAAATCCAACAAATATCAACGATACAACCAACCAAGTATCAAAAACCAACGATTATGCATGTACACTACTAGGTAGGATAATTCTAATGTCAAATAAACTTATTGTGTTTAATGAACCTCTAAGTACTCGCGTTCAAGCGGTACTTTACAGAATGAAAATTCAACGGAAGACTGTACGGATACGAAATTTCAAATAACTCGAAGATCAACGAAGAAAAAGTATCAACGACGATGTTAAAATAACAACCAACAAGGAACAAGGTCACGCAACCTAATTAGACATAAAACAGTAATGCTTAAAGATAAAAGAATACACGAGTACAAAGGAGAAGTACCCGCCTTTCATGTAGTCTGTGTCAGATGAGAACTCCTCACGTTCAAACGCACGTATCCAAATCAGAGTCCTGTATCATAAGGCATATTTAGTTACTTACACAAAATAATTAGCTAAATTAATTATTAAATTGTATTAAAGTTAATCCTAATCTTCGTAATCCTTTAATTATCCACGTATCAAGGATTCAATCAAAACTCAAGGTATTAATATGGCAAAATCCTTTAGAACTCACAACCAAACCCAAAATAGAAATCGACCTGTAGAAACAAGTCTCCATGATAGCATACTAACAACATGTTGATCAAACCAATCCATGTCTACCAAACTACAACCAACATTACCTTAATACAATTTTATCAGATCCTTCAACAGATCTCATCAACCCATAGCAAAAATCTGATTTTTCCTCTCATGCATGGAGTTCACGGCAACCATCTACACACCAAACACATTCAAAATTTCAAACTACCCATGATTCCAAACCATAAGATTCCCTAAGTGTACCACAACTGACCGGAAGGCAACAGTAGCCCATGACCTCGGGAGAAACTCACGGCACAAAAACAACTAGCATAATAAAACAGTAAGAAACACAATCAACATCTACAAATCTGATCAATTCACATTCATCTATACTCTTACTTGATGCAAGCCACACGCACCCCTCTTCTCCTTCCCTGTTTTGATCCTCAAGGAAAAACTCACAGCCCTAAAACTCAGCCAACAAGAAAACGAAATCCCAAGAACAGAGACGAATTCAAAGATCTCAGGCTTACCTCTGACTGTGGCCGGCGATCACAAGATCTAGGGCACAGCTGCGCGACAACAATTGTGCAGAGGAGAAGAAAACGGGGAAGAGAAACTTGCGGCGTCAGGCGAGTGAAATGGAGAAGAAGAAGAATAAGAAGAAAAAAAGGAAGAAGGAAAGGGCGCGGAGGCGGCGATCGGCGTCGCTGGGGCGCTGGCTCGATGCGGCGTCGGGGCATTAAATGGTTTGGCTTTTCACAAAAAAAAAAAGCCCTCCAATTTGAATAATTCCAACTAGGCACCTAAATTTTCGAAATTTTCCATTTAACCTCTTAATTTTTCGATATTTAACATCGTGAGGCTACCTTATGCAAGCAGCTTTGCCCCAACAGACGGAGATCGCGAGTGAGATGAGTCCTACGTTGACAAGATATCGAGAGAGGGGAGACGGATCGGAGGTAACGGAGAATGTTACCGACGATACTAAACGAAGAGAGCCAAGGAGAAAGCTCCGATCGTTCCTTCCGGCGGAGAGGCGGCTGTGGAGGGTTGGGTTGGGAAGGGAGTCGGCCACAACGAAAAGGCGTGGGGAAGGGAAATGGGCGACTCGTGACGGACGAAAAGACTTTTATACCCTTTTGAATTATATATATATATAATGTGAAACCGGATTGACCGGTACGAGCCCGATCTGAATCTAATCGGTCTATTAATTTAGCATGTCACATCGGGTCTAACCCGGTCTCTGGTGAACTTAATCTATCGTACGCCATAACGGGCGCGATTTGTGACATGGGCCCGAACCCGATTGAGTTGCGCTTGAGTCAATCCAGGCATGGACTCACTTATTTTTAAAAAATAATAATAATATTATTCTAAAAATCTTTTTAAAAATCATATAAATATTACAAGCCGTCCTCACTTAGCTCGGCCCGTGGATCAGCACTATTTCAAGTGGGCTAATTGTGTAGGCTTGTGAGTCCGTTTGGATTGGCATGCATTCATACTTCAGTGCATGGAAAATACGAGAATAATTTATCTCCTCTGTATTAATTATGAAAAAAATTAATAAGAGTGTTACAGATGATTTGATGAACAAATCATCTTATACCACCGTAAAACATATACATGAGTTATGTGTACTATGATAATAAAATTTGGATGTTCATTGTCGAATACTCTCGCTGTCTTCTTGTCCAATAAATAGGTTCCTACTTAAGGTTTGTTGGGACCTTATCGTTTAGCTAGAGAGGGGGGGGGTAGCTACTTTTAATTTTTTTTTCTTCCCCTACACGTGTTAGCAAGCACAAGCGGAAAACTAAACAATAATCTAAAACAATGCTAACACAAATCGTTTACGTGTTTGGAGATAAAGCTCCTACTCCACGGTTGTCCGTAAGGTGCACGATCCCGATTCGTCGGTGGATGACTCCCCGGAAGCCCTCCGGCTAGCTCGTGTAGCTCCTTGTGGGTGGATAAACCTCGCCACAACCCGCAACACTCTTGTTAGCACTTAGACTACTAATTGATCTTTAACCAAAGCCAATTTTGTCAAGAACTCTTAGCTAAAATCGAGCTCTCTTAAATAGAGTCTTTTGTTGAGAAGACCGTTACCAGTCGACTGGTCAAACACCAGTCGACTGGTCAAGCACCAGTCGACTGGTCCCACTTGGATTCGAACGTTACAGCCCAACGTTCGAATTCTAACTGCCATCAGTCGACTGATCCCAGGATCAGTCGACTGATCTTTCTGTGGACTTCATCAGTCGACTGATCCAAGATCAGTCGACTGGTCCACACCTAAACCTAAGGTTTCCCTTCCCAAGTACAGTTCTCTCAACATTCGAACCTTAGGATTTCCCGAGTACACTTCTCTCAACATTCGAACCCTTACGACTTAGCTGACTCTTCATCCAGTAACCTTGATCTATTGCCTTCAAGCCCTCTTCGACTTTGGCTCTTGTCCCTCGGATGCATGCAAGCTCACGGCTTGTCTCCCATGTCATCCTTCGCGTATGCCTCGAAGTCCGCTTCCCTCGGCTCATCGTCTCTGCTTTGTCCACGGTCCCTCGGATGCATACAAGCCCGCGGCTTGTCTCCTCATACCATCCTTCACCGGACTGAAGCCGTCCAACTAAGTCCATGTGTATCCTACAAAACCTGCACACTCAAATATACATATCAAACACAAGGTAAACCTATCTTAAACCATTTGCCCAAACATCAAAACACATAGTCACTCCGGAACATAGATTGCTCCAACAAGGTTAACACGCGGTCGGAAGACATTAAACTATCTTAGTGTGGCCCCTTCTATGAGTAAATGAGACTTAGCTGAAGAGAGAAATAGAAATACTTTTGAAAGAAAGATATTACTACAGAAAAATCATCTTATTTTCTTGTATATCCTTTATCGAGTAATGACTCTCATTATCTCTTTTTTTTCTTTGTAAAAATTGTAATATTGAGCCTGGCTCATCTCAATCACTGACATCACTCTTGACCCGACTTTAGTCGTTGTCTCGTAGACATCACTACTAGTTCAGCCTTAGTAGTCAGCATCGCTCCTAGTTCGGCTTTAACCGCCGACATCATTCATCCTGGACGTCACTCAATATCAACCTCATCTCCTTCCTTATCCATCCTTGGATCGGGACCACACCTTTTGGGGCCCGTAAGGCAGTCTCAAGGTTACTTGAAGTCGTAGGCAGAAAAAAAAAAGGCTTTTAATATTTTAAAAAAAAATTCTCGCCCTTTTTCATTCCAATTTTGGAACAAGCCTAGGAATTACTCCAAAATATCCTGACAAATGATGATTTAAACAAGATTGTATATTTTTAAACCACGGAATACTCGATTTCCATTTCGATTATAGGTGTAATCAACCCGTTATTAAAGATATAGCAGAAAGAAATAACAAAAAAAAATATTTCAATTAAAATATTGTAGGTGTAATCAACCCGCTATTTTTAAAAATATATTAATTTTAAAAAATAATTTTATATAAAATTTAGTTTTCTAACCATTTATGCAAAAATATTAATTAAAATTCTATATTCAAGTTTTAATAATAAATTCTTTTCAATTAATAAAATTATTAAATTATTTAATCTTCTACTAAAAATTCATTATAGTATTTTCTAAATTTTGATTTTCAATATGAGTAATAAATCTATCAAGTACACTTTTTTGAGATTAATAAATGGTTCTATTTTTTCATACATTTTGTATAGCTAGAATCATATTTTTTTTAGCGGACATATTTATACTCAAATAATAATAATAAAGAAAATATAAATCTCTACAAGTTTATCAAAATAAAATTACTTTAAAATAAAGAAAAATCTATTTTATACCGTGTAATTTCAATTTGATGATATTTCAAAATTCAATTATTACATGCACAAATATAATATAAATAAATAAATATCAAATTTTATAATAATTTGATATTAAAAAAGATTCGTATTCTACTTGCATTTATATATTAAAATAAATTCATAATTCAAGTTCATATTTCTTATAGAGAAAAAAGAAACCAACTAAAGAAAATATTACCGGCGAAGAAGAAGGACATCTTATCTTTCTTTGAAAATATGATCAGAGGATCTGAAAGAGGAGATAGAAAAAAGATAGAGCAGAATGAAATCAGTACAGAACTATTGATCGACTAGGGTTTAATCAAGTTGCAAAAAAATATTGAAAAAATAAAATAAAATTTCATTTTAAATGGTGGAAGGGAATGTAATTAAATGCTAAAAGCATGTAACTAAATGCTAAGATGCACAAAAAAATTATCCAAGGCTAATTATTGTAGATGTCTCTTCCCAATAATTGTGATGGAGAAAATGTCAATTCAAATGGAATGAATTCAAAATGATGTTACTGCATGAATCGGGATTATAAATCCTCCTATTTTCATCTATTAAATAGTATTTACATACTTGAAGTACTTGGAAAGTTTGTTGAAAATTATCAAGTAGCAAATATTTCTTTAACAAAATTTGATTATAAGTTATTAAATGGTAAAATGAATATAAATTTACCATTTTAGGGACAATAGTCCCCAAAGGACACAACAAATCCTTATTGGCACTTGAGCCAGCCCTAGTGACTCGTTGAAAATGAGAGGGTGTGTGGGTATAGAAGGGATGAAACCGCCTTACTAATGCGACTGTTTCACTTTTCGTGTATATATCCTGGGAGATGTGGACAACGGTCGCAGACATTTCGAAACACATGAGAAATAGAAGTGCACATCTCAAGGAATATGTACATTTATGACTCTTTAAAAAGTCGTCCGCTCCCGTAAGCACAGGTACATAAACACAGAATCTAACTTGTCCTTACGTCGTTCTTCTCCTTCAAGCAAAATCTAAGTTGAACATCGGAGTAGCTTGTCGGGACTTCTCCTAGGTGTCATTTTATCTCTCTTTTAGAGTATTTTCAAGTGCTTTCATCCTCTTCATGAACGATCTCCAAAGAGCATGCACATCAACCCGTTCGTTAAGCGTTGGCTTGACTGTCTACGGTATTTGATCAGAACATTTATTTTCATTAATGATTGTCCATTTTGAAAATATTTCATTCCTAGATATGATGTAGGACCAACATGAGAGCACTCAATCTTCAGCAGGTCATATTTTTAACTTGAGATTCGGAATTAGGTTTTGTCTACACTCATATGTGTAGAATTTAAAAATCTACGTTAATTATCGGGGAACCTATAATTGCCAAGTTTAAAACTCAAAATCTACTTATAGACCTTTTTTGAAGCCTCCGAACATATTCTTTACTATTTTTAGTCATTTTTTATTTTTATGGTATTTAGAATATTTTTGATAATTCTGGTATTTATGAGTTAGGATATGTCTAAATAAACGTTCTGTTTGATTAATTCTTTCTGTTATGAATTTCCTTTTCTGATATTCTTACAAATAGAAATTGTGGTTTATATATTAAGATTTATTTCCTTTCTTGAGTGGAGGGTTTAATGTCAATATAAATATTTGTTTAGACCTCTATATTGAATATAGTTAATTTTTTGGTCAACTTCGGTGATGTCATGTCAAGATAAGGCTGGTCAGTTCAGGAGGCCATATCACCGGGTAGGCCACGTCATCGGGTATGAAAATCGTGTCGTACCCAAGAAAAACTATAACTCGAGCCCATATCAGGCCACAAGTTGAGGACGGGCTCTGTGACGAAAGCCTGAGCAGGGATCATGAGGAGCAGCTCTGAGGTTGAGGGTCAAGCTCCTGCTCAACCCTCCGGCTGACATCATTCGAGATAGCGACCAGAACTCTACAAGACCCCCACTTGGGTCGGCCCCTCGAGCTCAGATTGACCCCGACTCATATCACCTTAGGTCGATCCTTAGACTCCCGACCCCCTAGCAGCAACCTAGGCTGGCCCCTGTGCCCACCGCCCGACTATGATCCTTTATGACAGGACCAACAAAGGAGCCCTAACCCCATATTAATAGCCAACGTCTACGAGAACGTGGGTCTTGAACAGTTCCAAAAGACGCACTCGACTACACAACGCTCGCCATAATGCTCCCTAAATCTTATCCTTGATTGACAATGTATGCAAGGATCACGGGATCATTAAACAAGTGGTTCCTCGCAACCTTATAAAAAGGTACATCCCCGCTAGGAGCATGTATAAGCAAATAACCTTTCTACTGATATACCATAACTTTCTTACATCCTCCACCTTTAACTTGAGCGTCGGAGTTACTGTGTTGGAATCTCCTTGCCCGTCCTCCTAATTCGTATTCATATTCTCAGGTCACCTCCCCCGTGGATCTTTTCAGTAGTTATACGAGGACTTGCTCTTTCCATACCCTTCAACCCTACCAGTGAGTTGTCCATT
This sequence comes from Boesenbergia rotunda, assembly GCA_024364735.1. NCBI lineage: Eukaryota > Viridiplantae > Streptophyta > Magnoliopsida > Zingiberales > Zingiberaceae > Boesenbergia > Boesenbergia rotunda. Next base: position 28,862 of record JAGFNQ010003956.1, on the reverse strand, counting down.
AACAAGACGTGGGCAACATCATTCGGGTTTTTTTTTACAGTGTTTTTCTCTTCTTGTCTTCTTGTCAACCCGTAGTATAATTATTCTTCTGTTAGGTGTCAAGTTCAAAGTCCTTGTCCACGAACATTCCGAAACTCCCCTGTGTCTGAGTTCAGAGTGTCGTGTCCCGAACTCTCATATATCCAAGTCAAAAGTGTCAAATTCGCGAGGACCACCAGTCGACTGGAAACAGTCAGAACAGTATCGAGCACTATTTAAGATGACTTATTTTTTGTTGTTTCTCCTTGACGAAACAAGCTTGGGTAAAGCCTGTTAGTAGCCTAAACGTGCTCAGAGGTTGTCAAAGGATTGTGGCGAGGTTTCTCCACCCACAAGGAGCGACAAGAGCTAGCAGGAGGTGTTTCGGGGAGTCATCCACCGAAGGATCGGGATCGTCCACCTTACAGATAGCCGTGGAGTAGGAGTATCATCTCCGAACCACGTAAAAGTTGTGTTAGTATTGTTTTAGTTTGTTTTTGTTAGTGTTCCGCTTGTGCTTGCTAACCCTTGTAGGAAAAAAATCGAAAAGAAATTATTCGTCCCCCTCTAGCTAACGACAAGGTCCCAAGAGAACTCTCATACACTACAACAAACGTGACTTTCCGCAGTGCGCAATTACTTTATCTGCAGCGCGCATCGCATGCTGTACAACTCAAAGCTGTTAAAAGTCCTATAACATTGACAGCGCGTGATCGCACGCTGCGGTTAAAAGCATTCGCAGCGCATGACCGCGCGCTGCGATTAATTGCAATCGCAGCGCGCGACTGCACGCTGCGATTGATTACAATTGTAGCGTGCAACCACATGCTACAGTTAGCGTTATTGTTACAATCAATCAAATACCGTACAAATTAAAATACCACATACATATAATATACAATTATACCACATACATATAATATACAATTATACCACATACATATAATTATAAAATTAAAACTTAAACAATCATAAAACCACATACAACTGTAAACACCACACTTAAGTAAGACAATAATTCACTTTGTAACAATAATTTACTTGGTAAAACAAAACACAAACTAGTATAAAAAAATTCACTTAATAACATACTTGTTTCTTATAGAAAAAAATATGACTTTTAATTTAGTAAAATCTATCAGACTTACAAGATTATAAATTTAGATAACCAAGCAACTGTGCTTCCTATTCACAAACACTCTATCAATCCAAACTTTCCAACAAGTTCCACCAAGAGGAACGTGATGCACTTTTACTTTGGGATCTGTGGATGCAATTCGACCTTCTGCAACAACTCCATCAATACTCCAATGAAGCAGCTTACATTTAGTATTATCAATGATATCTCCACGACACAAGGTCTTTAGTTGTAACTGTATAACCAAATAAATCTGTAAGTTATAGCAATGATATTTCCACGATAAAAATTAACATATTATATAAAGCATCAAGATTTTGCAAATACAAACTCCATTCTCCTATTAGGAGATCTAACTCTGTGCACCATTACTCCAAAAATCTCTAATTCTAGCATGCATCTATGTTTTTATATTCCATTGATCAAAATGAATGAAATGTGGTACAATCAGTATTAGTAGAAATAGAATATGAGCGCATATGATAGAATAGTTCATGAAGAAAAATATTATAATAAGAACCACATCATCAGAAGCATCGACCTATGATGCATCAAATAGGTTCAACTCTTCATGTGAAAATTTATCAAATAAAAATATCATAATATAAGATAATGACAAATCATTTAGGCCTTCCCACTTGTGTCAAAGCAAAATGATATGCTCAGAGCAGATAACTGTTGAATGTAAATAACAAATGGAGCAATACAATTATATAAAGTACCTCACACAAGTACACAACAAAAGAATATAAATGTCAAATAAACATGACAAATACATAGGCAATGTCTTCAAGATGCAATACACATATTTACTACCAGCAATAGGAACTACAGGATGATTAGCGTACCTCACATGACGTAAAACCACAACTAAGAAGCTCTCCGCTTTCACAAGTCAATGTAATTGATTTAGAGGCATATCATACAAGTCTAGCAAGGTTAATCACACGAGTTAATAAACGAGAGCATTCTATAAAAAGGTTTTGCACACCACACATTAAATAAATACAACACATGGGCATGTTAAGGAACTTATGACCACTTTCAGTCTAATTGATTACCTCCAAACTTGCATAATTTAGGTAAAAATGGAATCTTCTCATCTAAACGAGTACATGTAGTTTCATTCAAAAAAATTTTATTTTTCAACTAAATCAATGATAAGTGACTCCAATAAAGAGGAACGTTTCTCAATTGTGATTTGGATCAGTCTTTCAAGCTTCAAAAAAAAAAGAGGAATTTTGAAGATATTTATTGACTGTAAGAGTAACAACAAATCTCTGAAGATAACAAGAGTCAAACAAGATAACCTGTAAGGTCTCCTCAGCTGCCAAATCATCTAAAAGAAGCAAGTCCCTGGCAAATCTTGCAATCACCTCATAGAATCAACTACACACAAAAAGACGATCAAGTGGAGGTGCAAACTGAATGCTCAGTTTCTATCAAAAAATCATTTCAAGCATTATGGTGCGTCATAATCAACGAACTATAAAATGAATGATTAATTCAATTTATATCACCTACTACTAGAATAACTTTCATATTCCAAATTTTCCTCAATACAATCCACATTTAAAGATGAAACTATAATAGAAACGAGGATAAAGAAAGAACTCAAAACTAACCTATCAAGTTGAGAAGCAAAATTGAAAGTGATAAAAAAACTGGAAACCATTGGCATCGCGACCAACATTTGCCATTGATAGAAGACCAGGACCATCAGTTTAGAACAAAATTTTCATCTAGAAAATAGGAATGGCAACAAGTTAAAGATAACAAATTAAAGATTAAAAAAAATACAATGCAAAAGCAAAACATTCACGGGACAAGTAAAGAGAAACACCCACATTTGGAACATGCCAACTATTACTGTTGTCTGTAGAAGAAAAGAAAATAAACATCGTGTTAAAGCCAATAGATAAACATGATGCAAGGGAATTTGATACATCCTAATATATAGCATCAACCTTATGACATGGTAGATTAACTCCTACAATGAGTAGTTGAAATATACTATTATAAACCTTGCCAGGCCTCTATTGGTGTTGTGCCTCTGCCACTGTTAGTTCTATAGGGGGGCCTCTGTCGATGTTGCGCCTCTGCTGTTGAAGGAACTCGAAGAGGGACGGGGTGTTGTGCCTCTGTCGTTGAAGGAGCTCGAAGAGGGATGGGGTGATGCGCCTCTATCGTTGGCAGAGATCGAAAAGCGGGGGTGTCATAGAGATGCTCGACGAGGGAGGGGGTAGAGGCAGATCTGATTTGCTGATAGAGTTCGAACAGGGAGGGAGGCAGAAGAGGGAGAGAAAGGGGGTGCGGCGGTTCGAAGAGCCGGAGAGAGGGGGGTCGCGACAACAGAAGAGGGAGGGAAAGGGGTTCAAAGAGGGAGGGGGCCGAGAGCTTGAAGAGGGAGGGGGAAGGGGGTGGTGCTGATAGGGTTGTGGCGGCTTGCCCTTGCACATAGAAGATGAGCGGTGGCTTGCCCTTGAGTGAGGATAGTTTTTGCGAAAAGGGGCGGAGTGGAAGAGTATAAAAGTTTGTTTTGTTATGGAATCATATTTTTAACAGTGCATCCGCAGCAAGCTGCGAATGTACTATTAAAATTAATTTTTAACAGCGCATTCTATACACTGCAACTGTTCTATTATTAATTAATATTAATAGCGCATGATGTACGCTGTTAAAATTATATTTAACAGCATACAATTTTTACAAGCTGTTACTTATAAAAATATAATAGCATCCGCAGCGCGTTTTATTTAGCACGCTGCGAAAATAATTATTAACAGCACACTATAAATATGCGCTGTTGATAACGCGCTGCGGAAAATCATATTTGTTGTAGTGATATATCCATGTCACAAGTGTCAAGCACTGGACAATCAGATCATACCCGACTCCTGAGCACCAAACATTATACCTTTCTCTTCATTCTGGGCTCGATCGTCCGTCGAAACTCATCCTATATATGGCTTGGCCAACGTATCCTAAGTACCATGCATGCCATATCTAATCAAATAATAATAATACTTTAAAAACAAGTAGACCAATCTCGAGTTCCTACACATTATCTTGCACAACCACTTTGACAAACTGGCCGTGTAAGCCACATGCAAATACGACTATATGGCAGTCTTCCTTTTGTATTCGTCCGCGCGCCGCGCCGTCCAAGTTCCGTGAAACATAAGCAATTCAGCGCGCGTGGCGCAGCGTTCCCCTTGGCCCATCCCGTGCCACAATCCCGCCCACTGCCGCCTGCCGATGACAAACACCGTGCCATGCGCATCGCTACAAAGTAACCCAGCAAAAAGTCCGCAACCCTCGCCCACAGATTAATCAACGACCGCGCGCAGCTAAAGACTCGGCGTCACTCCCATCTCTCCGTGCGCTGCGCGGCATTCGGCTTCGCCCATCCCGTGCCACGCTCGCACACTCACAATGATCCAATCCCGCCCACCGCCGATGACAACCATCATGCGCGTCTCAAAGACCAGGCCAGCAAAAGTCGACGACCCTTATCCACGAATTAACTCGATCGCTCACACTTTGAGCGTGTCAACTTACGGGTATATATATATATATATATATATATATATATATATATATATATATATATATATATATATATAATCCTGTTGAGAAGCGAGGCGACGATCACAAGGGCCAGACGATCTCCTGGATGGCATGCATGAGCTGGTGAAATGTAAACGATCTATCTGCGATCCGGTTCGGGCCTGCAAAACAGTGACCGTCAGCGAACCCGCCGGGGAGTTTTCCCGGTTAGGCACTCCGACGGTCAAATCAGTATCCGCAGGTAAAATAATGGAGTTGAATGTAAATGCAGTAGCGATGAGAGAGCTCGCGCGCGCATACCTGCGGGAGGTGGAATGAAGGGTTTATATAACCGGGGGGACTGATAATCCTTGTCCGTGATTGACAAGACAAGGGTGTGGTGCCTGTCAGCTCGTATGAGAGCACTAAGGAGCGGTGCGGCAAGGAGCGGCGCGGCAAGGCGCGGGGTGCTCAAGCAATACGAAAGTACTGGATTGACGGTCTGGTCGCGAGATGTGTCAGAGACGAGTAAGGCGTACAGTGCCCCGACATCAGGGTCATACCCTGGATATGATGATATAGGGGGCATAAGGACGAAATAGTCCGTGCCCTGAGCGCCGACCAGCGGTCCGGGTGTCGAGGACCGGGTCGGGTAATGGCCAAGGAACGTGGGCAGCCACGCATCCAACTGGGAGTGTTGAGGCGCAGAATACGCCCTGAGTCGGGAGTTTATCGGGATATACCTGATTGACTCTGTTGGGTGTCTGATTCATGTGATGCGACGGGAGCGTGGGCCGCCACGCGTCCGACTGGAGCGCACGACCTAGGTCTAGGTCGGGAAACGAGTCGAGGTGACCATACCAGGAGAGGCTAGGGATCGGTTCGACCGACCCTGCTCGTTGATGGTTGAATAGTGCCCCGGGGGCTTCTGGGCTCGAGGACCCCCCAGGCAATGTCTTTGCTGATCCATCTGATGAACCTCCGTGGCGCCAGGCTGGCTGACTGAGCAGGCCAACTTATCCGTAGGTAAGACCGGGATCAAAAAAAATATATATATATATATATACATATATATATATATATATATATATATATGCTAAACCCTTATATTATATTATGCAATTGTAAAGTAACTATGCAACGTATTTTCATAGCTACAGATAGAAAATATATATTAAATTGAAATAATCAATTAAATTTAAAAGTTTGGATTAGATCAAATTATTATTAATTTTAATTATTTTTATTATCTTTATTTTAAATTTTAAAATTCAATAATTAAAGTGATATCAATCACTCTTATGATCTGAGTAATAAATATTAGATTCGATTGTCTAATAACAGTCAACCATTAAGAAAAATTAAATTTGATTTATTAAAATAATTGATTAGTTAGATTTCTATTTGTTCAATTAGTTTAGATAATTTATTAAATTTGATAAGAAAACATTAAAATGTAAGCAAAGTAATTTTAATACTATCAAAATCACTATAAATTTATTTATTGTGACGGCTATTAAGCTTGTTACTTATAACGCGCGTCTTATCGATCATTCAATGGTTATTATAATAGTATTTATTGACGGTTATAACCACCTGATAGTTATTTTGATAATTTAAAAATAAGTTTAGTTAAATTTAAGTATATTTATTTTACTAAATTAATTTTAAAATAAAAAATAATTTATTATAACATACCTACTGTAGTATTTATTATTGTAATTGTGTTTTATAATTCTTGATGTAATGATGAAATTATTATAATGTTATATTGAGATCACGAGTTTGTTTAGTAGAAATAGTTGCGTCTAACTGTTTTTTATATTAATTATTTTATAATTATTATAATATATTAAAATAAAATTAATTTTAATTAAAAAATATATTCGAAATTAAGGGACTGCTACTGACAGGGATATTTGCACGCCAGTGCGCATATTGATAACACCTTTCACTGCACAGATCAATACCTTTCATTAATTAATATATTGCCTGGCAATTTTCTAAAGTGCCCATTCAAATTTTTAAATATTTTAAAAAGCCAAGTTATATATATATATATATATATTCATGTAAATTTATTTTTTAGATTTAATTTCTTTTATACTTAATGCTATATCCTAACAAGTAAATTCTAAAAGTAAAATTTTAAACAGCGTAATTATAAATTAAATAAATATATATATTTGGTCCGCATGAGTTTGTATTGTAAAATCCTTAGCATAAAATATTATATATATATATCGAACTTTTATATTAAAAAATATAAAAAAAATTTCCACTGCATGCGATAATCGAACGACTCAATCACCGCAATAGCCCTAATGGTCCGAGTGCCCCCGATCCAGCGACTCGATCATCATGTGAGTCTTAGTCGGATAACCTAATCGTGCGACCACCTTGGTCGGCCCTAACCTTTCGACTCGGGCTATTGCACAATCATCTTAGTCAAGTGGCCGAGTCGGTTGACCATAACCGTCACCCGTGATCGGGCCATTCGACCATGGATGCCGCACAACTTGGCTGAGCAATCAAGTCCTCTGTGTGATCACCATTCTAGATCATTTAGTCAGTATCACACGCGACGAATTTTTTAAATATTTTTTTCCTTTTTTATATATATACACGATGAAAATAATATTTAGAAAAATAAATGCATCCATTCATGAATATAAAAGTATCATGTGATAGAAGAGTACGTAGATAATTTTTCTTGCATTTAATAATCGAGTTTCAGTTTTAATAAATTAACAGATGGAATGTGATTGACCTTAGAATACTGGATTGATAGACCGCTTTTAGGAGTATTAATAAAAAACTTTCATAGAACTATACCAAGCAACTTAAAAATTAATTGACGAAAGTATATGTGTTTTCAAAAAATGAGAATTTACCAAACTACCTATATAACTTAGGGAATTTATCACCTATATAACTTAGGGAATTTATCAACCGAAGTCCTAAACTTTTAAAATGTCCGAAAGGGACATGAGGGCGTTTGGTTTGTGTCATTTTTCATTTTCATTTTCCAGAAAATCACATTTTCTAATTTTCTAAAAAATGACTTTTTTTTATTTTCTAATTTTCCAAAAAACGCTATGTTTTTTTCTGAAAAACAAAGTTGGAAAATGTAAACCAAACATGTTTTCCAGAAAATCGCATTTTCTACCGAAAATGAAAATGGAAAACAAACTGGAAAATACAAACCAAACACCTCATTTTATCCTTCTGTCGCATCTGACTTTTTCTCTTCCTCTTTCCTCTTTTCTTTCTCTATATATCTTTTCTTTTCTTTCTTCTTTCTCTTTTGTATGCATGCATAACTTAATTATATTACTTTTTCTTCCAAGATCTAAATCAATATTACTATGGGCATGATCTGATTCAGATCAAGTCCATGCATGTTGGGCGTGATTTCTCAAAGACTAGGAGAAATCAAAATAAGCAATGGAAGACATTGTTATAACTTCTTACAGTCTCAAAAATTCACAGGACCTCAATGAGTTCAATCGAGCATGTTTAGGTCCTCAGATTTCAAACATATTAGACCAAATACTAGTTGATTATTATAATAATATTTTAATATTTTCGGAGAAGTCGAAATAAGCAATGGAAGACACTACTAAACTCCTTGTAGCCTCAGAAATTTATAGAGTCTGAAATGGGTCCAATCGGACATGTCTAGGTCTACCATCGAACATATTGATGGACCTAGAGAGGTCTGATTGAACTCATTTTAAGTCCTATAAATTTCTAAGGCTTCAAAAAGTCCAACGATATTCTCCATTATTTATTTCGATTTTTTCGCATGTAGTAAAATATTATCGGAATAATCAACGTCGAATACAATCACAATGTCCCGGAAATCAGGCACATTAATATGTTTGATCCGAATCAGATCAGATCAGTGTTGTAGTATAGATTCAGATTCTTTGGAGAAAAGGAGTAATTTAATTAAGTTGTATATGCAAAGAAGAAAAATAAACGAGGATAGACCAGATATTTTCGATGTATTTTTTAAATTTTAAGACGTATTGATAAATTCCCAAAAATATATGTATGCTTTCATAAATTTCCGTTTTAAAAAATGTATAAAGAAATATGGCAGCCCCTTTATGAAACTTAGGGAGTGTTTGGGAGAGCTTCTGCTAGCTGCTTTTTAGCTTCTAGCCATGCAAAAGTGCTTTTGAGTGTTTGGGAATGTCAGATTCTGCTTTAACTTCTGTAACTTTTACTCAAAAGCTAGAAGCAACAATTTGATGCTTTTTTCTGCTTCTGCTTTTTTGTTTATGGTGTAGAATTAAAAGTTGACATTTATACCCTTAATAAATTTATTACTTTATATAATTACCATCCTATTTTTAAATAAAATCTTATATTTTTATATAATTTATATTTTCAAAAAAATTTATACATATTTGTATAAATTTATATAAATTTTATTATTTTATTATTTTTTATATTTTTATTAACTTTATATTTTTTTTAATATATATATTATTAAAAAAATAATTTTGATATAATATTTAAAATATAATATTAAATATATAAATATTATAGATCATGTATCAAAATTATATTTAAATAATTAAAAAAAATAATTTTGATAGTTTAAGGATATTATTGTCATTTAATTAAAATTAAGCTTAAAAGTGATTATTCACCAAACACTCAAACTTTACCTTGTATCAGCTT